>VDFB02271358.1:447310918-447442781 GCA_007258455.2 Sequoia sempervirens | reverse complement strand
CAAGATCTTGACAGCCATAGCCAATTCTAACACAATTCTAATACTATTACTTTAAGCCTCAGATAAAGTTCAATGAGATCTTGGATAACATTATTGAATGTTTTCTTTATGCTAATATGATTATTATTCCACCTATTCATCCATTGTATCCATCTAGAGTCCTACTTAAGGTTTCTAATGAAAATCATACACAATGTTGCATAGCATTGAAATACAAGGTACATGATTTAATTGATAATAATATGATACATAGGGGTGATCCCACAATAGTGGTTTACAATTTTTGGCCAAACTGGACACTGAAATTATTATTTTTAACTAAATCTTCACATTTGGGCACCTATAGCGGCTAAACCATGAGGAATTTGAAGATGACGCAAACTAGAGTCTTGTCACATTTTGTCTGTAGATTATAAAAAAAAAAATTCAAAATTTTTGGAATCAGATTGCACTTCTTTTTCCATCTCCCATGAAAACTGGTTTTTTTCAGAAAACAACATTTTTAAAAAGTGATGCACACCGTATAACACATAATTTTTTTTCCATGAAGGATAAAATTCTAATTCTGTCAAATTTATATTTGTAACTTCGATATCTAATGCTTCCACTTGGTTAGATAGTTTTTTTATTGAATATTTTTTCTTTAATCAAGTTTCGAAGTCAAACCAATTACAATTCAAACATAGCGCGGCCATATAACGTGTAACTTTTTTTGTATATATCGAAATTCAATTTTATTTTTGTTGGATCAAGGACTTCAATATCTAGTGCAATCATATTTTCAATTTTTTTTTTGATAATCTACTATTTTTTCACATGTGCAGAACAAAGACCTTCATTTTTTATGAAAAACCTATGTCTAATAAAACTAAAAAAACAAATACATAATAAAACCAAAACATATTAAAATTATATTTGTTGGATAGCTCGTTCCAAGGACTACTTGATTCCAGTTGGGTTTGTGAAGACTCCTCCATTTTCATCCTCAACCCGAGCTTTGAAGCGTAAAAATTTAGGTTTTCAAAGTGCCTGAGGGGGAGAATGAGGGAAAAGGGGGGTTTGGTCGAACCCATAGGGGTTCACTTGAACCCCCTTCCCAAAAGGGGTTTTCAAAAAAAATTTGTCCGTGCATGCATTAATTTGGTTCACTTGAACCCTAGTTCGATCGAACGCTTTTTTTGTTTGTTGGAACCAACAAGTTCACTCAAACCCCCAAAATCAATTTTTTTTCCATGGGCTCATTTTTTTGTGAGTTTTCCTTCCTCCATCAAATTGTAGACCACTATTGTGGCTTCACCCATAGTCTAGTGTAGAAAAATGCACACCTTTACATTTTCAAACTATGATTGCATCCCCTTAATCAATTGGACTCAATTAAGCTTCTAATTACCTAAAATATGTATTCCAAAGCCTTATTATTCCCATTTTCCAAAAGGGAAACTTATATTAAACAATTGCCTACATTAATTTAAACACCTTGGAAATTGTGTTTCCTAGATATAGGTTGTATGACCCATTTTCCCAAGGGCGAATGGGTCCCCTTTAAGTTCCAAGACCCAGTTTTTAATATGTTTTTGGTGACATTTTAATGATTCAAATTCAAGTTTCAAATGTTAGCTTGTGGAATTTATTTTTTGGGAAATTAGATAAACACCTATAAATACATAGTTATTATGACAATGCAAACCTAACACGCATAATTCAAATTTCACAAGAGCAAATATTATTGTCAAGACCATTGAAGAGCAGATTTATCAGTCATCTACATCAACAATCAACTATAAATCCACCTTAGTAATATTGCAATCCTTTAGATGTGTTCTTAGTTGCTTAATCTTGGAGATATAGTCTTGGATATGGTTGAAACTTTTTGGATCAAGATTCATTAAATCATTATCAATCTGATAACCCCTAATCTTATCAGTTTTACCTTACAAATTTTCAAGAGTTTCCCAAGCCTCCTTAGGTTTCTTGCATGATTCAAGATGAAATTGTAAATCAAAAGAGACTAGTGAACAAATGTAATCAAGAGCTCTCTCACAATTGATCTCCCATTTTTCCTTAGCATCTTCATCAATAGGTTCAAGAATAGATTCTTTTACCTAGCCTATGCAACCTCTTTCCCTTAGATAATTCCATACTGATTTTTTCCATGATTCATAATTATATGGAGTTAGTAGTTCAATTTTAGTTTTCCTTATTGAGCTAATACACATCAAAAGAAATGAAAGAAATCAAAACACCACAAGATCACCCCCCAAAATTCACTCAATCAATGATCCCCCCCAAATAAATATGATGGTGGCACTTTATAATTAGTGTGTTTACAATTTTGGAGTTGTTACCAAAGTTTTACAAAGTCCAAAATTGGACCCAAATAATAAAAGTACAAAATTATCTCATAATTAGAACCTAAAAATAGCACCAATGTGTAGTGCTTAGAAAATATCAACTTTCAAAAAAAGAACCACCATGATTTGAGGTCGTATGTGAAAGTTACATTTGTTTGAAGTTCAAAAAATGAGAACTGTCCTTCAAATCTACTAAGAAAATGGATTTTCTGGAAAAATTGGATCACTTGAGAAAAAACTGATCACACCATTGCAAAGCATGCAAAATTCTACCCCAAATAAAAAAAAAATTGCACACAAACGGAGCCTAGATGACTGAGTTAGAGGCCTCTCAAGATCATATGCAAAATGTGAAACTCCAATGGAGAGGGGTACCCAATTTGCAAAAGAAAAACCCGCCAAATTTGGCCAAACTAGTGCTAATTTTGGAGAAAACACCAAGTTCAGTTGAACCGCCAATTTTTTTTGTTAAATGTAGCAGACCCGCCACAATTGATGAATTGCTAAAAAACCCACCAAATTTAACACTAAATTTGGTATGGTTGCCAAATTCCCTACATGCAGATTGAGGACTAGTGCAGTGTACGGAAGGGCAAGTTACATGCAGATTTTGAAAAAGATTTTTTTTTAATTTTTTTTTAAATAATTAAAAAATATGTTACAGGGGCCGAGCCACCCCAAGCCCCACACAAAGGGGCCCACAACTTTAAAGAGTTGCAACATTTATGAGGGTGCAAGGCCCAATGTGGGGTACCTTCTCCAAGTACTTGTACGGGCCTGCGCAGGGGTAAATCCCCTTTTGACTTTTTTTAAAATTTTATTATTATTTGATATTTTTTGGTTTTTTTTTAATTTTTAAATTTTATTTTTTATAAAAATACTTTTACAATAATTTTATTTCAAAAAACCAAATAAAAAATACTACCCAGCCAAATTGAGGAGCCGAAAAATTCTAATGGTGGAGGATGATGCAGAAAGATGCAGGTATAATCGTACGGATTTCGTACAAATTGTATGGAATATTCCTTCCAAAAATGCTCAAAGTTTTTTTGATCCAAAATATAGAGTATTTTATATCAAAATTCATCTGTTCAGCCTTTTGGACTCAATGGAAATTTATCCTTTTTAGCTGAAAATGCACCCAACAAAATCTCAATGCTAAATTTCTCCCAAATTCAAGAAGGGGCTTGTAGATCTAAAAGCTTTGATACCATGTAAGAGTTACTGATGAACTCAAGCATATAGGATCACTTGCAAAACCAAGATTAACCTTCTACAAAGAGCAGCAAGAGGATGAAATGTTGGAATATGGTGCAATAATAGAATAATGATATTATCACACTCCAAATGATACAATATGCATCACCACTCCCTTGCACTAACTAACAAGGAAAACTTTAGTGGTGAATCTTCACCAATTGGTGAATTATAGATATCGGCCAAGTCAAAATTGGTAAATTAATCACACCCAATAGGATGGCCAAATCGCCCGGATTTTACGAATAATCAGTCCAATGCATGCCCATTCACCATCAATTTTTTTATGAGGCATATTTAAGTAATAAATTTTCCATAACAAACTACGCATTTCAAATGGACAGATTAATATTTTTGCCTGGAATCTCAAAAGCATGTAATAAAACACCTACATATTCACCAATACTATTAAAACAACATTGTGTATTATGGATTAGGGTTAATAATAATTGTAGGAGAAGGTTAGAGCTATGGGTGGTGAACATGCTACGGGAAATAATAAAGCAGATGCAGATAGGATTTAGAAGAGGAAGGTTGCTATGGAGCAAATTGCCAATTCCATTCATAGGATGAAGCCTCCTGTCCCTGTTGGTAAAGGTAAGGATGCTTCTAATGATAAGATTCATGAGAGTTCTTTTGAAAAGGACGTTGCTGTGGGAAATCGCATTGAAAATTTTGATAGGGAGGATCTTTCTGATGCGTTGGGATCAACCCATGACAATGTCAATGTTCTTTTTAAACTATTTAAATGGTTCTTTCATGAGATCAATAGGACTAATGTCTGTATTAGAAGTATTGCTTGCAAGGCTAAGGACCCTTCGATCCAAAGCCAAATTGATAATTTAATGGCTGGTCTCAAACTGTTGCTAATATTGTGGCAGAGGAAACCATCAATCTGAAACAGAGTATGGAGGGAAGAATGTTATCCCTTGAGGAGAAAATTGATAAAATTTGGAATGTGGTTATGAAGAGTGGAGAAGCCCCTAAATTCTTGACTATGTCCAACTCTGCGATGGCTTTCTCCCCTAAAAAAAGAAAGGAAATTTTGTGTGCTAATGTTATGGCTACTGAGGGTAAGCTGATGGTGGAGGATTATGCTATTGTTAAGGGTGCTACTAAAGGTTCTATTTTGAGTTGTGAGGTAAAAACTAGTGGGCCTGGGGTTAGGACTAGAAATAGATTGAAAAATTAGGCTGGGGCCTCGGGTATTGAGGTTTTTGATACTGGAGTTAAGGGACAAAAGCTTGCTGCTAGTGAGATGGAAGTTGTTGAAATTCTGAACAATATGTAGTGGTGTTTGCCAGTTTCTGACTGGTGGTTTGTTGACTTTGGGCTGATGGTTGTTTAATGTTGTTCCCTTTTTGTTTCAGTTGTTCCTTTTTTTAAATGGTTTTGGGCCCCTTCAAAACCCGTCTTTTACCTCTAATCAAAACATTGTGTATCAGGACCCATTTCGCCAATTAAAATTTACAAATAGTTGCTTGTGAGGACCCATTTCGCCAATTAAAATTTACAAATAGTTCCTTATGAGGATCCATTTCGCCAATAACATTAAAAAATAATTACATTTGAGGACACATTTTTCCAATTGTCGTGACACCTCCATGCTAATCGTAGGGCCATAATTTCCTTGAAAATTACAACATATCATTGTATAATCACGCGGGATTCACCAAAGTTTTAATAAACCATTTAAAAATCTCATAGAATTCGTCAAATATGGATTGATATAAATACAATCGAAACTGTCATTTATTCTTACACATTTTGTTCAGTTTTGAAATTGTGAGCTCTCGATTCAGAAGTTGGACTTGGAACCTTGAAGTTGATTGTAGGAAAGTCACAAAATTACAACATAGGCATTCCTGCATTAATGAATAACAAGTCAGTAAAAACCTAAACTTAAAGGTGAGTGATCATTCCTTCATTGTGTTATAAGATTTCTTTATCTCTTTTCCATTCTTGCTTCAATCTTAAAGATGATAGAGTATGGAATGGGATCTATATTCTCTATCCTTCTTAAACAAGACATTTTTTCTAGCTTTTATTCGAAGTGAGAGATCAATATGTTGAACAAAAAGTGCAACAAGGGTAAGACTCCTCAGGGTGGTGAAGGGACTGGAGGCCATCAAAATGCCCAAAACGTAGAGCTACCATATAGTCTTTCTTTGGAATTGGCAATACTTCTGATCCATCAAATCAAGATGGAGCTACATCATCAACTCTTCCACCAAATATTAATGAAGAAGGCATTCACAATACCTCACCACCACCGGAAGGTCAAGGTGAGATTGTCATTGAGTTAAATGAGGATGGAAATACCACAAAAGATGTTCCAAGGGATACCCTAGTTAGCCAGAATGAGATAATTGACTTGGATCAGGATGATGTTGGTAGCAAGAAAAGAAAAGGCAAATCAAAAGTGGGGCAGGAGTGGGAAATGACAAAGAATTTTCAGCTTGGTTGGTTGTCAAAGTACCCATTCATTGTACCAGTGGGGAAAGCAAACAAAGATGAAACTACAATAGAATGCATATGTACGATTTGCAGTTGGAAATGTAAAAGAGACAAGAAGTTGCAACTAAATCTTGACACTATAGAAAAGCATATCGGTAAAGTTTATGAAAAACAAATCATAGACAGAAAGGAACAATCAGTTGTATGATGAAAATCAAAGGAAGAATGTCTTCATGTTAAGTATGTCGTAGAATATGAAGAGTATAAGCAAAGAATTTTGAAGCTTGTTGCATGTTGAGGTACAATTGAGGCTCAATTTGGAAAAACAATGGAATGAGCACATCTATCAAAAACTATTCAGATGAGTGTTGTTTTTCATTTTTTTTTCCAGAGGGCGTCTTATGATAAAATACCCGGAATATTTTAATTTATCATCTTTTTTTGGTGTTCCTCACTTTCCTAGCTCACATTGGTCAGTAAACGTTGGATGGGAATGGGAAAATTGTCTTGTTGCAGTGAAAAAGAAAGATTTAAAGGAGAAAGCAAAAGATTCAAACTTCATTGCATTATCTTTAGATGAAGTTACTGTGGTAGATAATACTTCTTGGGTCTGTGTGCATGTGTATACTGTAAAACAACATATCCACCAAGCTCATCTTCTCTATGTTCATAAAATGAAGGACAATTCAACATTGAAAAATCTATTTGAACTAGTCAAGAAATATTTGAATGAAATTGTAGGTATGGATGAGTTGACAATTGCCAAAAAGTTGGTGTTGTAGGAGTTGATGGAGCTGCAGTTGAATGCAAGGTCACAAGAGCGGTGTTTGCACAAAGTTACAAACTACTTGTGCACCATACATCCTTGGCATTCACTACATGGCCCACAAAATTAATTTAGCATTCAAAATTGTAAGCAAGTTTCCTATAGTATCAAAAGTTGAAAATCTAGTCTGTGAGCTCTATGCATACTTCTGTCGAAGTCCCAAATGTTTCATGAAATTTTAAAATTTTGTTGACGGAATAACAATAAGAAACAAGCTTCTCAAGGATGTTGATACTAGATGGATCTCCCTACATGGACCATCACAACGAGTTCTTTCATAATATCAATCCTTGATTAGAGTAATGTACGAGCATCACAACACAGTAGACAAAGATCCTAATTACTCTTACATAGGTTAAGCAATATAGAGACACTCTTGAATTTAGCTAGTCTTCTCCCCATTCTGGATGAAATGAACAATCTTGTGAAGAAAGAAAAAGACAAAACTATGTATATTTATGAATATTCCAAACTACGTAGACATACATGCATGTCACTCGATCATCTATATCTAGATCTAATAGAAGAAAGCCCAAATTATTTCATGTGGCAAAAAATTACTGATTTGAATAAGCCCGATAATTATTTATAGTTTAATGCAAGCAGGAATGTATGTATCTATGTACGTGGATTTGAGATACCAATGTACCATTGTACGATAGCTAGGTGCTCTATCAGAGAAGTACCTGTTAGAAAGGAAGATTTTAACGAAATTGTTAAATTTGTTAGTGATAATTTGAAGGAAATTGCAAAATGTCTTTCCTCAAAGATTTATGATAGATTCCCTTGACAAGAAATACTTGAAGCCATGGCTATTGTGTATCCTCAATTTTGAGTACATAGTCACCGAGATAGCCCAACCTATTTTCATGATAAAGTAAATATCTTGATTGAACACTTTTCGAAATGTGTAACATACAATGAGCAGACAATAGAAGGAATTCTAAATGCAGATAAGCTTAGACAACAATGTAATAATTTTGAAAGAAGTATGATGGACCAGTTTGATTCCATGAACATGGAGAAGTCCTTTGAACCAGGATCAATAACAAAGGCTTGGACAAACTTAGGTCAAAGTGAAATATTGCATGCTTTGATATCGAAATATTTCAAACTTGCTAATTTATGTCAAACAATGATATTGGGGTCAGTGGAGGATGAGATAGTTTTCAGTTCATTAGCGTTTTTGAGATCAAAGTTAAGAAACAAACTAGACAAGAATTTGGAAAATTGATTGAGGATGAAAGGAACTGCGTATAATGTCAAAAAATTTCCTTTTGAAAGGGCACTCACAATCTAGAGGTTCATATGCGAAAGAAGAGGGTTGTGCAACACTCCAATTCCAAATGCTAGTACTGGTGGCATTAGCAGTGGTAGTGGGACAAATGAAAATGACACAATGAATGTTGAATTTGAGACGCAGGCTGAAGAAAATGAAGACCAGACTCATAATCAAGATGACTCTTTTACTTTATCTCAAGTTGAACGTCAGTTTTAGGACCCTAACTCCATTTGGGAAATGGAAGTGAATTAGCAAGATTTAGGTATTTACACTACATTTCATGAATCATTTTCCAAACTATAATTGATCATATAATTTTTATTGATAATTGAAGAAATAAAATGCATATTCTAGACTATTAGATTTTAAATTTTAGAATATGCATTTTAATTGTTCAAATTATCATGATTATATAGATGTATGAAGTAATAAAATATAGATTTTCATGATAACTAAACAAATAAATGCATATTCTAGATTGTTAAATCTAACAATCTAGAATATGAATTTTATTAGTCCATTCTTTCACAACAAATGGGTTGTAAGATAATAATGACATTTGATTTATATTAGTTGATGCTAATGTTTACTAGTTGTATTATCATCCTTGAACTATTGAAAATGATGAATATTATAGAAAAAACGCTACTTATAAACCCTACATTTGAACTAGGGTCTAAAACATACAATTTTTCCATGACAATTAAAGAAGCAAAATACATTTTCTAGACTATTACATTTAACAACACAAAATATCTATTTTATTTGTTCAATTGGCATTTATTATATATATTTATGAATAATAAAATACAATTTTTAACATGGCGATTAAATAAAATAAATGCATATTTTAGACTATTAGATCTAACAACTCATAATTTGTATTTTATTTGTTCATCCCTTCACCACAAATGGATCGTAGGATAATAATTACATTCATTTTTTGTTAGTTAATATCAATATTTTCTATTTTCATTGCCATCATTTATCCATTGAAAATAATAATCTTTTCTCCTCATTTTGCTTTGTCTTCTATCAACATCTTGGGTTTGTGTGATGCAATTATGTCCTTATACAATTTTACAATGTTACAACCAAGAAATAATACTCTCCACATTTCTAAACTAGAGGAAGATACAACAACAATTTGTAAGGTGTTCAATTCATGAGACAAAATAAGTTTTAAATGTTCTAATAGTGATAGACTTGGACTAGTGCGGCCATAAATTTCAATTTAAAGAACACATCATTTTAAACAAATAACCCAAAAGTTTTTTTTTTTTTAAAACCTAAAACAAAACCATTCATCTTAGGCTATTAAAATGAATATGCCTAGATGCATCACACATGCAATGACATGATGGGAGAAATGAGAAGACTCCAATAGAAATTGAAATGGAAGTAAATGTAACAAATTTTAAATGTATAGAAAACTTATTCCTATGCCTTGTGCAAAAATGGTAGATTGAATAATGTTGAGTTTTGAGTGGAAAGTACACATGAATACACTACACAATCTCATTGTCCTATTGCAATAATGTCTCCATATAATGAAATGGATTGTGATAGTTGACATTGATATGAGAGAAAGTTGCAACAATCAAACCTAACATTCCATTTCACCTAACACATGCATTTTTAATATGCATGACACTACCCAGAGGTTATGTACATAGAACCATTGCTTCATCAATAGACACAAAAGATATCATAATTGATTTTTTTTTCAACTTTTATTCTATATAAATATTTAAAAAAATCATCACTTTCCAAAAATGATAAGAATAAAAGATATATGCCAACTAATTATAAAAATAAAATAAAATAATAATGCCAACACACCAAATTACATGATGACTGCACAATTCTTTTTTAAGAGTTGTAACATCCACCCAAGTCTATACACCCATAAAGATAAGGTGCACTGTCAGTATATTTCCGCTACTGATAGCAATGTTGGCAGGGTTTTGACTTTGAACATGGCCTTGTCTTTCATGGAAAAAAGACCCCTTTTATTATAGTGACTAAAACTTTTAAATCCTCTAAAATTGCATGAGTAAATGTCAGAAATCCTTCCAAAATTTGTGTCGCTTCACCTCAATCAATCACCTGAAAAATGGTACTTGTACAACCTGTCAACTACTGCAAAATTCATGTGCCTTCACTGCTTTGCTCAGCTTTCCACGCTTTCAAATGCACTTTTTATGCTAGTCTTCTATCACTTAATGCAATCTATCACATGCCTCACTGTCTCCCTACCTTCTCAACAATTAAATTGATATTTTCAACAATTTAAAGATTTTGCAAAACCTGTTTGTTTAAGTTTTAGGTGAATAGTTTTTTCAAATAATCTATTTTATTGTATTCAGTTTTAAGAAAATAGAGTTATTTTTCAGATATATATTATTGTGTACATAAAGACATGCATATATATATTAAACCATTTGTATTTTATAAATAATTATTGTTGGTATAATAATAATGCAAAGTGGATTATTCATCCAATCTATTTTTCATTTAATGCATGGTTGTATATATGAAGTATAATATCTACTTCAATGCTTGACTTGTTTTTCTTAATATTATCCATTTATTCATGATAAATCATTGGTCTCTTATTTATTCAAATGTATTATGATAATGATGTGTGCATATTTATTATAATTCATTTTAATTTAATGAAATATTGTATGTTGTTATTTATGCAAGTTAAGAGCAACAATAAATGTTATTTTTAGGTTGGCTTTAAGATACATATTTATCATTATTCTTAGTTTTAACATTTATAATAAGCATATTTGTAAGTTTTATTTCGGCTATTATGTATAATATTACAATAGTTACACTATTCATATGGTTCCATCACATTAACTACTCCATATAGTCTACTTGTACAACAAAATCTTTCTATAGCTCACTAGTTTAATAACAATACATCTAAAATAGAACAGGGAAATTTTTGAGATGCTTGTCATGAGACAAGATTCATGAAGGAACTAGTGCACTTGATGAGGCTATGAATACTACTATTGTCATTGGCAAGGTAAAAATATATATTTTTAATTTATTTTCTTTTTTAAGTCATAATCTCATATGCTATGAAATTTGGTTTTCTTTATAGGTTTTGCAATTGGATCAATTACATTGGTGTAACTTGTAGTGTTTAGAGCCTTTGTTAGTCATGCGATAAATTAATAAATTGCTTCATGTGATAGTTATGTTTGTTACTGATGTAAAAGAACTTACACAAAACTCTCTAATTGATTTTTATAGACCTGAAAAAGTATATCTATTGTAACATTATATTGTCATTATACTTATCAAAATCAATTAATGCAATGGAGAATTTGACCTCTAAAGTTAGCATATAATGTTAAACCAAAAAATATTTTAAAATAATAATGTTTTTCTTACAAATATTTCAAATTTTACTCTTTTGAGCAAAGTAACTTAAAATAGAATTTATAATACATTTTTTTAAAAAAATTAGTTAATATTATATCTATTACAATATGTCAAATCTTTATAAATTTTTCAATAAAACAAAAATAGAATTGATATTTAAAAAAATCTACAAACATTCCACTAAAATAATATTTATTGCAAGTATTCAAATCTTTATTAAAAGATACTAAAACAAAAAATGAAGTTCAACCATAATATATGTCTTTGAAGATAACTTTTTTTTTTGCAACATTTCATTAAGATCTAAAGGATTATATTTTTTATTAATAAAGATCAAAGAAAAAAATAAAACAAATTTTTAAAACAAAGGTCATAAACTTAGTGGTACTGGTGAAACAATCTTCAAAGAATCATATCAAAATTGCTTTCACATAGACTCTAAAATGTATAAATAAGGGGCGAAGGCCTAGCTCGATTGGATGAAGCATCTTGTTGTAGACAAAAGGTCACAAGGTCTAGTCTCCCCTTTGTCCCCGTGGTTACAGAGGGCATGTCGTTCCAACGTCATGTGAAAAAAAAAATTAAGCTACCCAATTCCGACAATCTAAAGAAAAAGATATTCAAAATGATTGTGGTTTTAGAGAATCCAATCATGTTGTGGGCTTTCTGACTAACCAAGGTGTCAATCAATATAATGAATTCAAAATATCCTATAGTATTACAAAGTGGTTGAGCCTCTCTAATATTTTGGAGATGGATAGACATCTCTCTTTAGAATAAGATGATTCAAAATCCATTCTAGTGATCTTTTCCAGTATGACCTGTTGCTATGTCCCCTGCTTTCTTTTTTCTATCAACATAGGTTGTGGTAGATAAAAGTGTGTTCTCAAGGAATCAACGACCCAAATACAAAGACTATTCAATGGTAAGGATGTAGGGGTGGTGAATGCTATTAAACAAATGATTGGATTGAACATATTCACTAGTGAAAACCTCCATAATAGTCATTAAATGAGGAATTCTTAACCAATGTGGTGGTGATTATGAGGAAGAAGCATTGGGGAAATCATTAAGCCCATGCTTTCATGAAAAAAGAGGCGATAGATCATGCTTTTTCCATAATATCTGCTTCTAATAAAATGTCAAATGATGGCTCGTTTGAGGAGTCTTTGATGCATTCTCTACCTAATCAAACTTGGTTGTCTTAGTAGATGGAATAGGCCTTTGAGGTGTCTATTGGTCTTCGTTTACTAATGCATTTTAGGATTTCAAATATGATGAATACACTCTTTCAGAGAAGATGTATTTTTTTTTAATTTTAGATTTATTATATATGGGAGCTATTCTCTTGGCAGAGCATAAAAAAATTTGTTGTGTTTGTTCGGTCTTTAAAATTTCAATAATGTTTGTGATTTCATTCATGTTCATGAGCATTTTATTTATCTAGTGTCACATCAGTTACATCATTAGCATTTGACAAACGAAAAGAGAAAAACAAATCATAAATCTAGATCACTTGTTCTATTCTACGCGGGCGCATGCTTGAGGTTAGGGCACTTTGCAAGGTCTTGACCAATTTTTTGTGAAAAAAATTGAGGCAAGATAAAACCAAATTAGAGGGAAAAAATTATGTATTTCACAATATCCACCATTTACTAAAAAAACCCATCATATAAAAAACATGTGAAATCAAGAATTTTTTGTAATAATAAGATGTGTATAAATATACCTTCAATTGGGGCTAATATTAATAGGGTAGACGTTAAAGTAGGTGTAGCTATAAACTAAGGCCCACAAACCACCATTAGTAGGATGGGCACCACCTCAAGATTGTTTTAGCACCATATTTAAGGGCCTCATATTCTACTAAATCTAGTCTAGTTGTTTTAGATTCAAGGAAATGTAGAGGACTTGAGCATGATTCATCAATGCACAAATGAGATAATTCCCCCAATTATAGATGAAGTGAAAACCACTCATCTAATAGATTTAGCTCTTGTGCAAGCTTTCATCACATTAACTTTTCCATTTACAATAGGTACAACAAAATCTTCCAATAGCCTCACTAATTTAATAAACATTATTTATATCTATAATACAGTAAAAAAAATCACTAAAAGTTATCAAGCATTAATTACTAGTGAGTTTTCTTCTTAACAACCATAGGATTGGATACATAAAAAAATCATTTGTAGCCCTTCATTGTAAAAGAAAACTTTCCCTAATAGCTCTACTTGAAGAGCTTAAGCATATCCTAATTGTTGTGAATAAGAAAACATATTTTTTTGTATAGAAGATTCATTTGTAGGAGTTCACTCTTGTTGTAGAAGTTTTTTTCTTTGTATTCATATTTCATTTCTTTCTCTTCTAGGCCAATCAAAACATGCATACCAAAGGGACTAGGCCATGTAGTTAGCACCTTCACTTACTTCATCTCATTTACTCAAGTGATGGTAGATATATAAAGTATTGAAAACCAAAACTCACACAAAGAAAATTTAAAATTAAAATAATAGCAAGTTTTTTTACTCTTAGGTTGGGTGTAGAAAGATGGAGGGCCAATTTAAGTGGCCACCCCATTTCAATTTTTTTAAAAGGCCAAAATGTGAGTGTGTTCTAGCATGGTCACATTATGGCTTGGAGTGGTTGAGCCTCAGGCTCGGTTACTACAAGCCTATAACACAAGTGCGTTTTAAATTATTTAAACAAAAAAAAACTAAATTGAATTTCATTTTATTTTCTACTGTTTGTAATTTGGTCTGCGGCCTGCAAACCCTCCCAAATGCTCTCGCATTCTAGAAAGGAAAGAAATCCTTTGTTTCTTCATCAAATCTTTGTCAAAATGCTACCACATCGTTGGGGAGGTCAAAGGAGTAAGTTTTTTTTGTGTAAATTTGGTATTAAATAGGTAGATTTAATATATTTTTTGATGTAAACTTATTTATTTTTCAAGAAATGATAATGCACCTCCAAATCCTCCCCAAATTCCTTGAAATCCTGATTCACCTCATGTTGAAATCCTTGTTGAAGAACAACCCCAACAAACATCTCCAAAAATTCCTCATCATACTCTAAGAACTCAAGAAATTTAGTGGGGAAAATTTAAAATAACAAAAAATAAATTGAGTTAATTGCAAGGTTGAGAGATCCTACATGCACAACCTCACATAGAACCACACTTGCTCAATCACTTGAATTGATAATATCACATGTAAATTCAATTTAAAGCAAGAAAATAACTAGTTGGTCGAAGAAGAGACAAGCTTGTTTAGATAATTTTATGCAGATAAATTATCATATAAACAAGTTAAAGATGAAAAAATTATAAAATTTGACTTGTGTGCACTATTCATGAACCCTAAAACGAATCAATCGTTACATCCTTCAAGTAAGAGGTTCCCTATCCATTGGTGCAACCACCAAGGGATAAAGAGCAATTTTTGGAAAAGGTGGTGGATGGTTTTCGACCATCCTCCATGCAACAACAATGAGGTGCCACAATATTTTTTGAGGAAACTCTATTGTGAGTTTTTCCTCAATAAAACCCCAAACTATTTTGACATACGAAACTTCTAGGGTAGACGTGGAGGCTCTACACAAGACAGAGTGGGGACACACATTGATGCACAACGACAAGCGAGACAACCACTCACTAGACCAATGTATGAGAATGTGACTATCCCTTTTGTTGTGAAGGATAGTGTTGAGGTGGATACATTGCAATTGATTGGTTCCCTCACCTAGAGCATCATACAACATACCAGTCCTCTAGCATAGGGTGAGTTGGGCGATTCTTTGAGGAGTAGAGTTCCACCTCATTTTTATCAGGCTTGTGGGTCACTTTGTGTTTATGATCTTGTGGATAATCAAGATGCAGGTGCCCAAGGTACATTTACAACTAATGCGATGGTGATGAAAGATTCCCTCCTTAATGACACATTTGGCCTTGATAGTGAGTTAAATGTTAGCAAGTCCATTGAATTTAATTTATTAAATTTCATTTTTGAAATATAATATTAACTAAATTAGTTGAATGATTATAATGAAATTTTAGGGTCATAGTGTTCATTGTATTTTAAGCAGTCCTCCACCTCCCTATTACACGACAACATCTACTACGGAGGTATGTAATTGGGTAAAAGCACAATAGTGTGTCACACTTTTAGCCAAATAAATGGTTCTAAGTGAACTATTTCTGGTCGAAAGATTTTTGGTCGAGTGACTTTTAGCTGAAACCACACGACAATGACATGGCATTGATGTGGCAGTATCTTTCCGGCCGGAAGGGTTTTGGCCGAAAATGACTCGACCGAAAAGCTTTTGACCAGAAACATGAATAATAAAATAAAATAAAAAATTGGGCCCAACCATTTTGCATGCTCGAGCGAAAGCGTTCCAAATCGAGAGGACCTCGGCTGAACAAGGGTTTGGAAGCATCAATATATAGCAAGAAGACTCGTATCGAGAATGCTATTCCCAAGTTCTCTTCTACCAATTTTCTTCATGTGTTCTTGGCGGGAAACATGTTGGTGTTTGTAATTTGGGAAAAAATTCTGAACCGAAGGATATGTGTTGAATTTTTATTGGGTTTATGCTATGTCGATATGGATTTTGTGATTTCTGTGAAAGAAATGTATGTTTTATAAAGCCTTTAATGGTGAATTGGGAATTTGGTGTTTTCAATTTTGGGTTATAAATTTATGTAATTTTTGGGTTTTCGGTTTTGGGTTATAGATTTATGTAAATTTGAGGTTTTCAATTTTGGGTTTTCAGTTTTGGGTTTATACACTTACACAAAGATACAAAACTCTAAAACACAACTTCTAGTCAACACACGTGGATGGTGTATACATATTATTCCTTCAAGGAAAGGGGAAACCCCTTTGAAATAGACACAACCTTTCGGTTAAGACATGACTTTTCCTTTACAAAAGTTGCTTTTGATAACAACAAACATAGCATAACAAATATGATTTAGATCGTTGCATTTAATTGAGGAGATTGTTAACTTCCCTTCATTTTTTGGAGATTACTATGTTTATACAGTCAATCATTGGTGGCTTTGGAGAGTAACACTGCTTTAGACAATGTTGTGGATGTTGGGTTTTGTCCTTCTATCTGGTTATTTTAATCTTATATACTCTCTTTTGAAAAATTAATGAAGGTTCTATTTGGGGTCCACACCATTGAAGTAAAATGTATATAGAAGATTACAAAGCCACAAAAGTTACAAAACTAAATCAAAGGCTCAAACAATAGCAAGATATTTATACTTATTTGCTTCTAAAAGGCTACCACAGAGGCTAACTATTCAATGACATTTTTTTCCTTTCTTCTTTGTTTGTCTAAGCTCAATGAGAGGATTATTTGAAATGGATTATGAAAGTAATATTTATTTGAGCCATTTATGTTAGTTCACAAGTCAAATTGAGAAAGACACTCTTAGTAACTTCTTAAGAAAATTCAACAAAAACATCAAGAGCTAGCAAAATACAAAGATTTGTCTCTTAACTTATTCTCAACAACACCCTCGAATTATGTAACAACTATCCAATTAATCACTAATTAAGTATGAAAATCAGGCAATATCATGAAGTTAATATAGATCCAATCTAAAAGGATTCAATTTATTTTTCAAAATATATAAATAATTTTAACAATTATCACAATTAGTGTAGAATCCATTTAAAGTACTCTAACATGAACTTAAGACTTCAACTTGTTTTTCCTTTGTTTATTTCTTGAGTTTATACCTATGCTAATTTTTGCACAAATTATTTAGTATTGAAAGAATACCAACTACTGTTGATGTTGTAAATGCACTGGTTGATAGAGCTATCTTCACATATAGTGAGAATTTAGAGGTCAAATCATCTTCACATGTTAGACTTATTACATTCTTTTGACAACTTCATACATTCTACACAGTTTTGTGCCATTATACGACCTCTTATACTTTAAAAACCAATACGTGGAAGTCATGGACTGAAATGGTCTACAAAATCAACACAAATGGGATCTACTAAATAGTCTTAGGAAATTTCAAGCAAATGCAACTAACAGGTGTAGAGCCAGACTCAACAACATTTGGAAGCATTCTTCCCCACTGGACTATAGGGAATGGACACCCATGAAAGCATCACAAAGGGGGATTTTTGTGACATGTTATAGATGCAACTATCACAGTAGACATGTATCCAAAACATGAAGTCATAGTTAGGACATGCTCACTATTTGGCATACCTACCCTATGCCTCCAAGAGATGTCATTATTATACAACAATACAAGTAACATATATATATATAATCACCCAATTTAAAATCAAGCACATACCATAGGCCAAACAACAACTACATCTTCTAAGCTTTTTAGAACACCAAAATTCATTTAATTCAACTCTTAAAATAAGTAAAATTAAAGATGAAACTATTTATTTGAGAGACATAGAAATCATTGCCCTTAAGAAATGTGGTCTCATGGATGGCAACGATTGCAAAATATGAACAACGAGTTTTGATAGGCATGCAAAACATGGAAGCAAATAGGAAATTGAAAATTATTGACAAAATCCCTCAACAACAAAAAAAATGTTGTATCATGAATTCGTTGGGAAAGGGAGTTGGGAGGGCATTGCATTGGAAAAACAAAGGGAATGGAATTTGTTTTGAATTGGGCATTGCAACTACCCATTTCATGGTGTGTAAGTTCTAAGACAATTCAACAAAAACAACAAGAGCTAGTAGCATACAAAGATTTGTCTCTTAACTTAGTCTCAACAACACCATCAAATTAAATGATAGTTTCCTTCTATTTCATCATGCAAAAATATGGTACAAGTCCCTTAGTTCACTTGATAGTTCCAATATTGGGGTTCAAGTATACCTAAGAGGTCTATAGAAATCATCTAGTCATATTATAAAGCCTATACCACAAAATTCAAAGAAAATTACCTAAAGATATCAACTTGCAACATCAAAATATCTATATAATATAGTCTTATTTCCAATAATGAATTCAATCTTGCCTACATTCTTAAGTAACCATAAGCCACAACTTATATTAAGCATATATATTTTATTCTTCATTCATAGTATATAAGAACTATCAAGTACTACTAGAGATATAACCTAGACTTCTTTGCCACCTTGTTTCACTTAAAGTCTCAACGTAGAGATCTGTAACATGAGCTCAAGGAAAGATCCTATTTTATCTTCCACATTTGTCTACTTGAAATTTCAATCACTTGGATATTCTAATAATTAACCGTTGATTATAGTAAATTATCGGTTTACGAATTTCTCACAATTCTAAATTTCACACACCAAATATTCTAGTGTCCAAGATCTTGAGCACCTTACTAGATATTAAACCCTAATTAAATGGTAACCTTTACCTAACCTAGTTCTCTAAATAAATAAAGTCCTAATTTTAATCTTACATGTGTGTATGTGTGTACATACATGTACATATATGTATGTACATGTATGCGTATACGTACATATGTACAAGTATATACATGTATGTAAATGCATGTGTACATGTATGTATACATATTTGTATGTACATGTATGTACATACATACATTTTACCTAAATTTACATTTCTATAAACCCAAAATTGAAAACCCTAAAATTCCAGTTCACCATGTGTACATGTATGTATACATATGTGTATGTACATGTGTGTACATAAATGTGTATGTGTGTACATGTATGTATGTATGTATGTATATACATGTGTATGTGTGTATGCAAGTATGTATGTGTGTATGCATGTACATGCATATATGTGTATGTGTGTATGTATGTGTGTATGTATGTATACATACACATATGTGTATGTGTGTCTGTATGTATACATACACATGTGTGTACATGTATGTATGCATATATGTGTATGTGTGTATGTATGTATACATATGTATATGCATGTATGTATGTATATGTACATACATGTACACGTGTATGTATGTATGTATAAATATGTGTATGCATATGTACACATGTACATATATATATTTATGCATACATAAATGTATATACATATATATACATATATACATATGCCATGTACATGTGTACATGTATGTATATATACATATATGTACACACATACACATATATGTACATACATACACATACACACCCACATGTACACGTACACATGTACATGCACACATATACATATATATATATATATGTGTGTGTGTGTGTGTGTGTGTGTGTGTGTGTGTGTGTGTGTGTGTGTGTGTGTGTGTGTGTGTGTACACATGTAGCAAGTCTCTTTGGAGTTGTCAAATTTCTTATGTTATCTAAGTTGTAGAAGGTGAACTATTGAACATAGAGATAGATATAAAGTTTAAAATGTTTTAGTTTTGAAACTTGAAAATTTTATAATTCAAATATATATATATATATATATATATATATATATATATGTTTTAGTTTTGAAATTTGATTTAAATTTGTTTAACATCATGTATATATTTTTTTAATGATATGCAGATCTCTAGATTTACATATACAGATATATGTATCATGGTCAATAAGGGATCTCACCATTCCCCTCATTCTAAGCATGATGCTCAAGCTAGAACAACTTTATATCAGGATAGTATTTCTAGATTAGAAAATCCTCTAAGATGTTTAGAGAAAACAATTCACAACTCTCCCAATTTGGCTAATCAAGATAGATTAGTCACTATTAGAGACGAGATTTATCGAATGATCGAGACAATTCGATCATTCAATCCTTATGATGATATCAATATTGACTAGTTTTATTTGTCTCTTTCTAGGAGTGTTACTAGCACAATGAAATGGAGAGATGTTGGAAAATTAGTTTCACAAGAAAATGTGTTTACTATGTTCCCTCATTATAGAGGAAAAAATAGAATTAGAGGATATGTGGTTATGAGGTGTGTAGATCCTCTTGTTGTTGCATTCATATACCCTAAATGGTTGGAAGCATATCATAGATGGCCTCACAATGATGAGTTGCCACTATATTTTGTCAAACAGTTATATGCATAATTTCATTTACAGATAGATGCGGACTACACATCTTATCCTGAGCATGTTGGCCAAGGTAAAGGCTATTTTTTTGACAAACAATAGTTTAGACATCCAGATTTTCCACCGCCTATGAACAAGAGGGAATTAGCTAGCCCAGACCTTTTGGTTTTACCAAAACATTTGGAATTGGCAGCAGCAGGGAAATCAACAGCATTCTCCACTCAATCCCATATTTTTGATAGCATTGACTATATTACGACATAGATCAATTAGATGTCATCTGATTGAGTTGGTAGATACTTATTATGCCCGTGGATCATCCTTCCTCCCACTAAGGCTACATTTGCATCTTATGATCTATTTATTCATGCTGATCTACCTACTCCTTCAGATGTTGAGCATATGACCCACACGACTCTGCGTAATATATGTAGAGTCTCATTTTTGGATTTACTAGTAGCATATCAGGTCATCATTGAGGACCATGGATCCCTCTTGACCATGTACATGGCTTTATTAGACGGCAATATCCCAATACACATATGAGCCACGGCGTGGCAACTTTAGAGGATATTCCACAACAGCCTATAGGATCCCGTACGCATCATGTTTCTATAAATCCTTTAGCTTGTGCAAGTTGTCAAGATGTTACAGATCATGTTGAGGTTACTGGGGAACCTGGTCTTGTTCATGGCACATATAGTCAGCTTCTTTTTGGCACTGATATTGTACATGCTACAAATCCCCCTGCATTGTCTTTGCATTCTCGTGATCTTAGTGACATTGGTAGAGCCATTGATCAGGCACGACAAGTACTTGAATAATTATATATATATATATATATATATAATTGTGTTTTAAAAAATTATGTTAAAATACATGTAATGTATTTTAAAGTCTAGTTGTTTAACTCTTGATTGAAATTGTGTACTTGAAAATATTTAGTAGTATGGTGATTTTTCAGAGTTTGGAAATTTGGAGCAT
This sequence comes from Sequoia sempervirens, assembly GCA_007258455.2. NCBI lineage: Eukaryota > Viridiplantae > Streptophyta > Pinopsida > Cupressales > Cupressaceae > Sequoia > Sequoia sempervirens. The sequence goes on along the minus strand of VDFB02271358.1, from coordinate 447,421,204 downwards.
GATGGAGATCCCGTGCAGTATACAGTTGAGGTACATTTAAATAATAAAAAATTAAATTACTTGATGTAATTTTGAACATATTGAACTTATATATTGTAAGTTTTAGATAATTTTGAACATATATATACATGTATTAAAAATTAAATTTAAACATGTGTGTACTTGAACTTGTGTAGGGCTTGGGACAAGGCTCAAGACACAGATCAAGAGATCTTGGATTGGGACATGGATCCACACATATTGGATTAGGAGAGGGATCAGTCCATGGATTGAGGGAGAGATCGAGGGAAAGATCGGGCCAGAGATTTGATGATTCTATTCATACTAGATGTCCCTCTCTTTGAGATGTTTTATAGTACTATGGTTTGAGATCGGATTATTATGTTGGAGACACTTTTTATGATATATGTATCACATTACATACATTTATGTTTTATGGTATACACTTGTTATGATTTATATCACATTCATACATTTATGTTTCATGGTTTGAATAGGGTTTTTATACACATTATTATGGTTTGAACACTTGTTACATCTATTTACATCGTGCATTATTACATATGGTTTTATTTATTTAGCAAGTTTATACCTTTATTTAAATTTATTATGGTTTTTTCACACTTGTACATCTATTTACATCATGAAATCAAAATTTTGGACTATCTAATGGTTGCTATTTATAAATTTAAAAAGATGGATGTACAATTAATTTTAAATAGAAATGAATCTGTCTAAATAAATAGGTCAAGAAATAGAAAAATTTGAATGCAAATATGTAAGTTCTAGGTCAATTGGACTAAGAGATTAATGCTATATTTAAGTGGAACATAAAAATGCAATTGGAAATAGATGATACCTTGAATTCTTAGCTCCAAATGTTCATTTTTAAAGTCACTCTAGGTTAAATGTAAATTGTGCATATATCATGCTATATGAACTTAAGAATTCCATATAATCTAATACACATGAATTCCAATGCACCAAGGTGAACAAGAAAGACCAATCGAAGAGAACCCATACAATGTAACATTCAAAAAATGATACATGTAAGTTACATACCAAAGGTTATAGAAAATCAGGGTTGTTACTTTAAATGAAAGAAAATAAATTTTACAATGCTTATAGATCTCAGATAATATACCCGATGATTAGGACAAGGTGGGTGATTAGAAGAATAAATTATGAGGATGAATATGGAGGATGAGATTAGGATTGGGATCAATTTTCAAGACCTCAAAATGATTTGATTTGATTAAGGTTGATTCTCTATACTTAGTATAGGCTAATGTTCCTAAGCAAGAGTTGATTGGATTTGATAACTATACTTAGGATAGGCTAATGTTATTAAGCAAGTTTGGATTAAAGATGAAATCAAATTAAGGTCTTGATTTTTTATTATGAGATTGGATTTGAAATGGATGATAGTGGATTAAGGATAAGGTCAGGCTAGATGAAAGCTAAATGGGTGATGACGAAAGGATATGATGTATGAACAAGATTGAGACCTTAACCAAATTTTGATGTTCAAGTGATGATTTTTTATTAAGGATGGAGATTGGATGTATGGTTGAGATGGATAGATGGATAATAAATGATTATATTTTGGATGAGCTAGATGGATTAGATTAGGATGGGATTAGGATGGGATTAGGTTGATAATGTGATTAGATTAAGATGATGGTGAAGGATGGGGATTAGGGATGATGATGGATAATTAAGATGGAATAATTAGGATAAATAGGGTGATTAGGGGGATAGTTAGGGTGATTATGGATGATAATGATAGCATGATTATGGATGAATTAGATGTGATGATTAGAATGAGATAGGATGGATTAGAGATGATATGGATTAAATTATTGGGTTAGGATGATAATGAATGATTAGGAAGTGATGATTAGGATGATTATGGTTATGGGTTATTAGGATAAGGTGATTAAAGATGATTAGGATGAGGGGGGATGCTTAGGATAAAAATAATAATTAGGATGTGATGATTAGGATATGAAAATGGATGATCATTTAAAAATATTGAATGTCACATTAGTAACATAAAAAATAAAGAAAACTAGAGACAACACATGTCTATATTCTTCACCACTCAAACACCAAATCAACTAGATCCTCAATTTGTCACAAAATTACAATAAAGTAATCATATAGTTTAGGAACCCAATAAGAAAAACTATAAAAACAATTACACTAATAAATAGCATATAACAACACTTTCACATTTAAGAACCTACTAGAAAAAACCTTCCAAAACCTTCTAAAACCCTCTAAAACCACACAATCCCAACAAAACATCTAACTTACAACTTTAAAAATTCATGTTGCCTAGAAATTCCTTAAATCATCCTTGTGACCCTAGGTAAAATGAATTTTTAATGTTGTACTAGAGATGTTTTGTAAATTGCAAATGATGCACTATATACTTGTGGAATTGAACAAATGAAATGAAAGATTCCTGAACTTAAAAATTCCATGGAACATAAATTTAAATTCAAAATTGGAACATAAACTAGGTTTTGTAAATTGTGTGCATATATATGATCTAGCTTGAATATACTTGTGGAGTTGAATAAATGAAATCAAAGATTTGAAAGTGAACTTAACAATTCCATGTCAAACATAAAAATACAATCAAGGAATAGATGATTTAAAGGAATTTAGGCAAAATGTGAACTTTTTAATTTAGACTCTAGGTTTTGTAAATTGCATACATATATACATGATCTAAGATTTAACAAATGAAATCAAAGATTTAAGTGAACTTAAAATAATTCCATGTCCAACATAAATATAAATTGGAAATAGATGATTTAAAGGAATTAAGGCAAAATGTTTGAAAACATTTTTAAAATCACTAGGTTTTGTCTCAAGCATATATGATCGAACATACATATTTAATTGGAGTTTCAAATGTAAATTATGAAATCAAATATTCTTGAACTAAATTAAGAATTCCACATGGAAAAAATTTATTTACATGCAATTCTAAAAAAAAATGACCAATCCTTTGAAAAAAAACCATTCTAAATCATGTCACATGTCCAATCAATATAAATATATAGATCTAGATCTATAAGAAGTTTGAGTATATATATATCCAATCATACATGTACATATATCCAAAAATAAACTTAAAGCTCCTAGTACATAAAATTTGGATCCTCTCTATCTTTAATTATCTCTAAAATATTTTCATGATCTTCAATAGGAAACCTCCACTTTTGTTTGGCACATCCTCTTTTAAGTAAAGTTTCTAAATTTATTTTTGTTGCTATAACTAAGTGACTGTAATGTAGAACCTTTTGTCCTGGCATATAATCAACAAATATAATACCATTTTGATCTATCTTTATTTGTTGATAATATGTGCTTTCAATAACAACTGATCCAATGGGATACTCTTATCCATCACAATCTGTCATCGATTCCACCAATTTTATTTTTGGTTGTGTACATCTTAGTAGATAGTAATCTACACCTTCCACGTTGTCAGGATCTACAACAACAGTGAAAGTATCTCCTATACACACACCATGTAAAGTTTACAAAAGTTGTAAATATATTTTTAATATATATAAATTTGTATATAAACATGATTGAAACTTACTTAAACATACAATATATTTAAATCAATTTTAACTAAATTAATCAACTTCCATGTACCTATAACAACTAAATCAGATACACATTTGTAATTAGCTAAATATAGAGGATCGTAGACATTGACATTGTCATCCTCAACAAAAAGAGGCATTGATATTAATTATTTCATTTCCCATCGTGAAACATACCTGTTGATGCCAAAAATTGGCAAGGTAACAACCCTTTGTGGGAAAATCAGTCTATGGGGGACTTATTGTGCTAAACTGAGTGACCTCTGGGTTTTTAAAGAAGTCAGCTTCTTCTATAATTGGGGTTTGGAAAGGGAAAATGAAGAAAATATAAAATAAAAGATCTAACTAAGGCAATACGCCAGAATTTAGATAGAAGGCATGATAAATCAATCTTTTGGATATGATTTGAGGGCCCGCTCAACAATTTATTATATCCTAGAATAACAGAAATTAAAGATTGAAGCATGAACAACTCATTCAATGACATAAAATAATTTTCACACTCATTTAAGTATTGAAAATAGGAGTCAAAAGACATGATCTAAACCAACATACTTGCATTCAAATTATAGAAGTTCTGCAAATAAACCATTCAAACAATAATGGCACAGTATAAAGTTAATCAAATAGCTTAAGAAAAATTGAAAGGTCGAACAATGGCACAGTCTGTGAGTCTTTCCGCAATAATCTAATAACAATAAAAAGGCCTGATGTCTCTATATTTTCTGCAATTCTTGAACTCTCAAAACTCGTAGAACTTTTTTTTTATGTGGAACCCTCTTCAGAAACAAAGAGTAGTATATATAGCGAGCATTCCCACCGACTATCGAGTAGCAATTGAAAAGATTCAAAATCCTGAGCAATGATGTCCCAGCAATGATTCCCCTCAGTCGTTGTAACAAAAAAAGATTTTGGCCATAGCATTTGGTTTCTCCCATCCAAGTTCATCCCCTACGAATGATGGCAGTGGTCCCAATGTAGCCTCGTGCAAACAAGTGTCACCACCCAGTATAGGTAGTTAGAACACGTGGTAGCATATCGCAACCCATAGTTCGCTCCATCCCTTACGTTAAAGAAACATTTTTCGAGAGACGTGTAGTGGCATCTCGCAGCCTGTGGTTCATTCCTCCTCTTTTCCATTGAAGGCTTGCGCTAGGAAGACACGTGGAAGCGTGCCTTTTATTTGGTTTTATTTGGCACTGACTGTGGGGACCGCCAAATCATATGTGGATGAAGGCAATGTGGCACACAGTTGGGGCCTGATTCAAAAGTGGGAGGAGAAGCCTTTAAGCGTACGCGATGATGACACGTGGAAACATGGCGGGGGATGTTTCAAAAATGAAGGGAAGAATTCCTTTGGAAGGTGTTGAGTGGACGCGAAGGTCGGTGGTCATTTATCAAAAAGGGTCGATGATGTTCCTTTGAGGCATGGGTTAGTACTTAGCAAAAACAAAACCCGAAGGGAGTATGATGAATTTTATATTCACAGCTTTTGGCAACTACTAGGGAATTTGGCTTGAGGAACGAGGAACCCAAAATTTTCTCTAGTTCGCAGACCAAAGCGCCATTCATTGGGCGCCAGAATTAGAGCTTAGAAACAACCGCCTATAGGGGTGGCCAGTCACCTTCAAATGGCCTCGATACATTGCATAGATTTTCCTGCGCTCCACCTAGGTCGAGCATTTCTTTATAAGACAATACCTTAGGTAAATCGGCCCCTAACTTGCAATGGAAAAGTAGTTGTGCAACCAGATGAATGACACCTTCAATGTCTACTACAGTAGGAGGTTGGCTGAAACTTTGGAAAGCGGTTGGGTCCTGCTCCTTTTCTTCAATATTTGTTGCAATTCGCTCGGCTGTGGTGATCAACCCATCATCAAGAAATGGGGATGACAGGCCCATCTCAGTTAGCCGGGAGAAATTTTCCCACATGTTATCCATAGTCTGGTTCAAAGTAGTTGCACAGGCATTAGTTTGTAGGATGGTCGAGTGGCAATGGATGAACTTGTTTGTCATCTGGGCAACAACATTTCGATCCTTGATCCCTACCCTTTCTAAGTTTTCATCAGAGACCATGTATAGCTTTCTTAGCAAACTCTTCGCCTCAGGAACCCTTTATGTGATGAACTATGGGAATTGTTCAATTGTTTCGTGAACCTCCCTATTCAATTTTTTTTCTTTCGAGATGAACCGGAGCATTGGCTACAGTGTTAGGCAAAAGGCCTTAACCTTCTCCCAATATGAGATGTATAGTTGCTGAGCTACTAGGATGAGGTCTAGCTGGGCAGCAGGGGCCTGGGGAGTGCTCTTTAGAAGGGAAATCTTTGCATCCTTTGAACTAACATCCTATGTTAATTTCACAATTCTCTTTTCTGTGGATGCAAGTTGCTCCCCGATGCTACTTAGCTCTTTATACTAGTTCTCCTCGGCCTAGGTGTGGTTCGCCAATTCTGTGTCAAGAGAAGAATTTGTCTCTTGGAACTCTTTTTCTAATTGGGCCTTTTGGCCCTCAAAGTCCACCTTCTGTTGTTCTAATTTTTCCTCATGTTGAGCGCACTAAGATGCTAGCTCTTCATCTTTTTGTTACATATTCTACTCTGCCAGAGCCAATTTTCTCTGATATTCCTGGTTCTTCATTCGTAGCTCATTGATCAAGATGGGATCAATGGATTGGGACTTCTTGAGTTCCTCTCGGAGTTTGTTTCGCTCCAACTCTTCTACTCGCACTTTCTCTGATAAGCTCACAACTTTTGCTTCTAGTGATTTCTCCCTCATCTCCAAGAAATTGACCCTTTCCTTCACAAGCTTCAATTGCTCCTCCTTTTTCTTTAGCTGACGACCAAACTTGAGGAAGTCAGTTGTCACCACCCGCTTTGTTTCTTCCATGAGTTCTACCTTGTCCTATGGTAGGGCTTCTCTCAGATCGAGTCCCACGACATACATGTTGTAATCATCTGGCAGCATCTCTCCTTATGGCTTGGTGGTGTTTGGGTACATGGTGGAAAAATTCAACGTTTGATGCGCCTCATTGTACATAGTATATACCTTCGGCTCCGCATCCTTTTTTTCATCCTTAGCCTTTTTCATTTTGAGAGCCCGCACTTGTTTTGTGGCTTCTCCTTGGGCTATGAATTCTAATGGTGACTAAACTAGCTCATTTGCAAAGGGTACATCGGGAGGTAGGGAAAAATGGAACGTAAGTGTAGTACGCCCCTGCGTTTTACTCTTTTGGAGAGTAATAGTCTATGGGGAGAAATAAGGGACTTGCCAAAGGTCGGTTTGTGAACTGAAAGAAGGGCTCATCGGTTGTCGTGGTGATGTGGTAGTCATTGTAGAATTCATTTTCTAGGAATATTGGGTTGGACCTAAGGTAGCAGTAGCAATAGGGGTACCAATGGTGGCTAAGCCTTCAGAAAGAGAGGTGATGAGAGATTGGACAGCGATGATTGGTGTCAAGGCTCACAGAGGGGTTAAGATAGATGGTCTTGTCTAGGAAAACTGGGAGAAACCTCCTGCAACTATTGTGGTAGAGGCAGAGAAGGTAGGGCCGACACTTGCATTAAGGGGCACCACAAAAACAACAAAGCATACTAAAGATTGAGAAGTAAGAAAAGGAGTGAACATTACTTGTTGACTAGATGGTGGTGGTGCTCCGCCTGTTGCTGGCTCATCACTTACTTCAAACTCCTAGCTCGTTACGAGCACTTGGCTTGCGGCGGCTTCTTGTGAACCTTCTTGCATAATAGCTTTCATGCGTTGTCATTTAGCAGTGTTAGAGTAATAAGTTATTATGCTTAATTAATTACATCACATTGATTAATTAATTAAGTCACTTATTCCTCTTTATTACTTAAGCTAAACTTAGGCACATTTATTAATTATTAATTATTAAGTGTGCACACTAGGGTTTCATTTAGGGTTTCCCTTTTAGGGTTTCTTGATCTCCTTCATAAGGATTGATCACTTTGTAATAATGAGATTCTCTTAATGCATTTTTACTGAGAGGTTTACAGAGAACATCTTTTTCGGTTCTTCATATCTTTTGCATGTGACAGGTATCCATCTTGCATGCAGGTGATCTTGGATTCTAACATGGTATCAGAGCTCCAGACCTGCAGCTGCTTGTTCGTGATATGAAGATATGGCCTCTTTGTGAGTTTCGGGTGCAAGGGTTTCCACAGGCATCTTTTCTGCAAGATCTAAGGGTAGCTATTTTTTCGGGACACAATGGGCTCAAACGGACGTCGCCATCGCGTTCGCAGCGTCCCAAAACCCTAGAAACGCCTGTCAAATCGTCCAATTTGGTGCAGTTGATCCGGGAGGCAAAAATTTTCGAGGGGCCGTACTCCCCAAAGATGCCTTTCGATGCATGAAAATCGGAAAAAATTAAAAACGAGGTTTTTCCATTTCAAGAAAAATCCGCCCGCCACCCCGGCGGCCCTCCGGCCATAGGGCCCCCCCCGCACATGGTAAACCAAGGGCTCCGCCCGCACCTGGCCCCCCGTCACCCATGGACCAAATTTTTTTTCATTTTTCGGGGGGCCGAATTTTTGCGGCGACGGCTAGATGGCCATCAATTTTTTAACCGTGAACGGGTGATGATCAGCATGACGTCATCGGCCGTACGGCCTCTTTGCCCCTCCTAACCCTAGTTTTTCCTAAAAGAGCAGTTTTTTTCTTTTGGGCATACGGTATCGAAATCAGGCAAACGAGATATCGCCGGAAAGCTGGTTCCGAGCACTTTCCAATAGTGCTATTTATTTTTCAGTATTTTACTGTTTTTCTGCATTTATTTCTGTTTGAAGTCAGATGTACGTTTTATGCTTCTGAGCTCATAAATTTTTGCCATGATCTCCGTTTTTCGCCTCGTTTGAAGCATCGAAAAGGTATTGAGGAGCTCTAGGTTTCTGTCCATGCACTTTTTCTGTATCTGTCCCAGGTTTATCATTTAGTCCAGATTTGGCCCGATGGGTTGTTTGGTGATTACTTGGATGTTTTGGCAGTTGGGAGAGTGCATCTTGCATCTTTGCACTTCGTTTTCAGTAATACATCATTCAATAATTGCTTGCTGCTTCATAGATTCCAGAGTTGTTCCCTGTTTGGAGTTTTCGAGTGTTCGTGGCATCGGGTTTTCTGTTGCTTTATCATGATTCCTTGAGTCAATCAGTGACTCTCATCCGGTTTCAGTAGTATACAAAAGAATATTTCCTTGCTTGCCTATATCAAGTTCCAGTGTTACTCTACAGAGTTCTTCCAGTGCTTCTTTGCAGCATGTTATCTCATTGTAGGGGGGTTTTGTCCCACTGGGTTTTTCCTTCTCTACATCATATTGCATTTGTAAATGGGTACCTGATCAGGCCTAGTTGCCGGGACCCATCTTTGCTTTCATGCATCTTATTCTAGTGTTTTAGCTTCTTCCTAAGTTCATCTTATAGTGAGTAATAAGTTATTATGCTTAATTAATTACATCACATTGATTAATTAATTAAGTCACTTATTCCTCTTTATTACTTAAGCTAAACTTAGGCACATTTATTAATTATTAATTATTAAGTGTGCACACTAGGGTTTCATTTAGGGTTTCCCTTTTAGGGTTTCTTGATCTCCTTCATAAGGATTGATCACTTTGTAATAATGAGATTCTCTTAATGCATTTTTACTGAGAGGTTTACAGAGAACATCTTTTTCGGTTCTTCATATCTTTTGCATGTGACAGGTATCCATCTTGCATGTAGGTGATCTTGGATTCTAACAAGCAGGTGGAGAGTCTTCCGTCTCTATAGTCTTTGGTTGTTGTTGTTGGGATCATCTTGTTTCTTTCAAGGCCTAGGTGAGTGTCCATAAGTCTCTTGATATATTCAGTCACACACTTGAAGCGACATAGGCAGGTTGCCCTATGGACTTTCTCCTTTGCTAAGCAGAGGATGTAGATGTCTCGACTTCCTCTTCCACCTGCTCTTCTTCTTCATCAGATTCATTTCCTCCACTAGCGCTTGTGTCAGAGGTAGGATGCTCATCATCCAATATCTTTTCAAAATATTCATCATCCGACACGCTATTATAAGGAGTATCAAACTGTTTTGTCTCTTGGCGATACACCCAAAAGGATCTGATTCTTTCCACACTCCACTCTTCCTCTTTTCTTAACCTATTGAACATGGTGGCTCCTATTTTGTGATTCTCATCATAATCTGCCATAAAAAAATAGAACTTATTCCATGGCGGTCTATCTTCTGTAGGAATGTGGATTAGGTCAACCAATAATTCATCTTCATCCTCCAGCGGGCTGCGCCTATTTTCTCAGTAAGACCAAGAATTGTGAGTTACTTTGATATGCTCATATGGTAGATCATTGAAAGGGTTGTAACTCCATTTGTTGTAGATCATTACCAACCCTAGATGAGCCAACTTATCTTACAATAGCACATGTGCCACCTTTTTCTTTTTCATGTCCATTGTCTTGAAGCTTATTAGGTAGATGAACAAGGTCTTCATCTTGACTTTTCCTATGCAGAAGGTAGCATCAATAATGCAAACCTGTCGAAACAATTCAAGGGCTAGCACTCAATTTTTTATGCGTGACAGAAGGCGGAATGGTTCCCCGGTGAAGCCTTGCATCCAGATGAATGTGAAATCTGCTCTGAAAAACCAGTCACATCTTTGAATGAATTTTTGTATATACTATGTCTGCGTCAAAGTGAGCCAATTAATACCATCCTCTCCTTGAAAATCTTGCAAAATTGGAGTCAAAAAATAATATGAAAATGCATAATAGTTGAAAGTGGAAGAGAGGAGAGGAGTCCAGACAGAAACTGGCTTCTATTTCTTTCGTCAAAAATAGATAACTTCACCTGCTTATCAAAGAAATTAGGGTTTTGATGCAAAAACATATGGGCAAGATGGGAAGGAAACCTGAACTTCCGTTCAGCTTGGTAATTGTTAATTTTCCCTATCATCTCCTTTGAGAGGTATTTTGCAAAATCATACCAAAAGTAAGATTGTTGCTTACGAAACTAGAAACCTGGGCCCAATTGAAATGTGTGCACCTCTTTGTCGGTGTCCAGACTGCAAACAAACGCCATCATTGAAAAGGAATCTTGCAAGTCTATGTCGAAAGCACCATGTTGCATCGGGATCCTTGGCGACTTCTACTGGCTCTTCTATCCTATTGGTTTATTTTTTATAAAACTCCAGAGCCTTATCCCTTGTGTTCCATATATTTTCCCCCTTTGTAGGAGTGAATTCTTCTATTTTCATCTTTCTTTGTGTATGATCAGGAATACACAACATATTCTAGATAGCTCCTAGGCTGATATTAATCATTAGAGTTCGGCCCTCGATATCGTTGGTGCTTGGGTTGAAATGCTCAATGGCCGCATTGACTAATTTTGGGCAGTAGTGCACAAATGCAACCATATATTGTGGAATCCCATTGAACCATACCTTCTCTGCCATTGACATTATCTTTTTGGATACCTTCATTCTTTTGTAGGCCACTTCCCTCAATCCTTTAGGGTTCTTTGCAAGAATGGGATCATGAATATTATCCTAGTCCTCTTGGATTAGGGTATGGTTTCTATAGCTTTTGGGCTTCTCCAGTTCCTATGTATTTTCCCACTTTGGCTTGTCTAGAATACCAAGCATAGCATAAGAAATTTTTTCAAAGACATTGACGGTCAGTGCTCCTCGCATAGCTTTAAATAAGCTTTGTGTTGCCTCCCTCTGTACTTCTTGGCTTGAACTTTTTGCCATCTTTCTGTGCGAGAAGCTTCTGCTTAGCTTGAATTTCTTTGTAATTTTACCTCGAATCTGGCTGTACACTAGAAATTGCTTTTTCTCTGGGTAGCGTATTTGAAAAGACCCTTTAAGTGCTTAAATATTTTGCATGCAATACTTAACTATTTTTCCTCAAGGTGGTAGACGGGAGTTACCTTTTTTACATTTAATTCGACATGTATCGCCAACCTTTTTTCTTGTGTGAAATGAATCACTTGCCATTTTGAAATGACAAGAATTCATAATTACAATCAGCAACCGTATTGTATAGCACGATTTTCTTGGAACCTGAACTGACGCTTTGCTAGCAGCTTAAGCATTTGTATGCGTTGGCAATTAATATCCCAAAAGGAATTATTAAGCCGAAGATGTGATCAGTGCTTGAAAAGATATGAGCTCTGCCTTGGAGTTCGCAAAACACTTGGAGAACGTCACCTCAGTATTTGGTCGTGCATAAAACCGTCAATTGTTGCCACCAACTTAGGCTAATTAATTAGCCCTTATTAGTTTTGCACACAGCAAGCCATACTCAACAGACACAATTGGGTGGGAAATTTGAGAGAGCTCTGGCACAACTTTCAAGTTGGTACTCGATTAGCATCACGTTTATGGTAAGAAGATTACCATGCATTTCTTCTCTTTTTCTATAAATAGGCACCTAAGTAGTAGCGAAATCACACTTAGTGATTAGAGCAAAGTTGGTAATAGGTAATTGGCTTAGCAATTTAGCATTAGCAGTTGCATAGCATTTTCATAGGCTAGGCTAAGGCAATTTGCAGAGATAATTCTAAGATAGTTGCAAAGTAATTTCCAACATGAATACTCCAATTAGGCTAGTTTTTCATAAGTTTCAGATGGATTTTTAAGGTGATATTTCTACTAAGCATTTGAAAAGGATGACGAAGAATAAGCACTCACTGGCTATCATAGCCATGAAATGGGTTCTGGGACAGGACTGCCTTGAATACGAGGATAATTATCAAGTTAACATGGATGTGTGCTCGCACTTTGTCACCTCCATGTTTGATATTGGAATTCCCAAGCCCCTGATTCTACATTTAGTCAAAGAAATATTTCCAAAGAAGTACCTGAATGACCTCGGGGAGGTAGTGGCAAATGCTAAATACGGTGGAGGCATACCAACCGCGAGCGACCTGAGGAGGTTCATTGAAGAGGACGCATTCATGCTGTGGCTGCCATTTCTGAGTGGCTTTCACCTCCATTCACAAGATGAGCACCGCAAGAGGGTAACCTGTGACTGCCAATTTCTCTTCCTCATCTACAATGTGGTGTCATTCTACGATATCCACTGGTACATGGACTTCAGGAACCTAGTGTTCCCTCCGCCTTTGGCCATTGCTCCTATAAATGATGTTGTTGGTGATGATGCCCTTGTTGACAAAGATATTGTGGATGCTACTATTGATGGATCCATTGTTGTTGCCCATGCTGTGGATTGAAGACTCCCATGTTTTTTTCTTTTTCTTTTTCAAAAAACTCATAGCAATTAGTCTATTTTTTGTATACATGCCTGAAAAAGGCTTTTCATAGAATATATGAAGGAAACAAAATATAGCGATATGCTTTAGAAGCATGGCCTTTGAACCATTTTGACAATGTAAATATTAAAGCATATATAATGAAAATATAACTTTATATAATCATCTTGCTATTGGCCTTTGGATTCTGCAATATGGGTCATCTTTTTCTTTTCAGCATGTGTATCAATTCAATTTCGCATGTGGGTGTTTGATTTTTTTGTTCTTTTGAGCTATGAGTTTATTTTCTTTCTCTCTACAATAATGGGCTAATTGTTTTCCATCGCCTCGAACCATAGAATAAAATAAAAGACCAGCCAACAAAACAAAAGGGAAAGAAGGAAAAATCACTTATAAACATATTTGCATTGGTAGGATATGCAAGCTTAATTAAATAATTTAAGGTGAATTCTGTTGACTGAAATTCCCAGCGCTTATTTTTCCATAGTTTCTAACTCAAATGCATTTTCTCTTTGCATTGAATTATTTTGAACGGGCCTTCCCAAAGGTGTCAAACTTCTTGTGTTGAATCAGCTTCGCAACCCTTTCATTAAACTTTAGCACTAAGTCTCTGCACTTTAGACCTTGGTCATACACTTTCTTGTCAAACCACCTTTTAACCACCTGTTGGCGGTTAGTCATGGCTATTAGGAACTTTTCCTTTTTCTCTTATACTTCTAGCAACTCGGCTAGCTACACCTCCATTACACCACTTTGTTCCACCTCAAGAGATTTTAGCAATTGCAGCACTGGAATCTCAAAGGAGATAGGCAATAGCGCCTCTTTTACATATACTAGCTCATATGGTGAAGTCTTGAGGACTTGTTTAGGAGTTATGTGGTCTACCTAGAGCGTTGCTCAGATGTTTTTATGCCATTCCCTTTGATATTTCAACCCAATTCTTTTGAGGAGTTAGACCATATTCTTGTTTGTTGACTCGGCTAAGTCGTTTCCTTGCGAGTAGTAATTTGATGATGTTTTGAGGAATATTCCATGCGTAAGTGCGAATTGACTTACCTTAGAGCCTAAGAAATCTTTGGTGTTATCAAAGATGATGGTTTTGGGCAGGCTGAATCTCGTCACCAGTTCTGCTAGGAAGTCCACTATCTCTGCCTGTGTCACATTCTTCAATGGCACAACTTGGGTCCATCTTGTGAAGTAGTCAGTGGCCATCAAGATCCATTTATGTCCTACGTTCAAGGTTGGGTTGATCATTCCGATGAAGTCCAAGCCCCATTGCACAAATGGCTTGTCAACCACTATCAGATTAAGAGGCATTGTGGAATTCTTTCTTCTCCCTACGAAGAACTAGCATTCTTTGCAAGATTTTACCAGGGAGTAGGAATCATTGAATAGCGTTGGCTAGAAGTACCCTACGCACATGATTTTGATGGCAGTGGTCTTTGCAGAGAAATTCTCACTAATGGGACTATTGTGGTAAGTATCGAGGACCCTTTTTGCTTTCTCTATGGTAACACACTACAATAGAATGCTGTTAAAATTCCTTTTGAACAGAATCCCTTCAATGAGCGTGTATCCATTGTTTTTTCAGTCGGTAGAACCTCTTCTGAGGAGGAGGAAGGCCTGGCAGATATTTTCCTGTGTGCATAAATCTCACTCTGTCCACCAGCCAACAACCTTCAGACTCTGACTCATTTGTTAGGACTAGCTTTGGTTGCTCTTCTTCGATGGCCATTTCTTCATCATGCGCAAGATATTCGCACAATCCTCTTCCCCGAAACAGTCTTCGTAGGCTTGACCTCAATGTCATATTCAAGGATTTTAGTGATCCAATTGGCTCTTTTCTCGGTGATCTCTCCTTCTATGATGTATTTGAGCACACTCGAATGCGCAACAAAAACAATCACCTTATTACAAGAGATTAGGTGTCAGAAATTATTGAGTCCCTTAACTATTGTAAACACTTGCCTCTCTACAAAGTTGTAGTTTGTCTCATATTCCTTCAAGGTCTAGGAGTGAAGTGCTATCAGATGTTCTCCCCTACCCTTATCATCTTTCTAAGTTAAGACAGTAGCAATGCTTGACTTGCTATTGAATACATACATTATGAAGTCCTTTGATAAGTCTAGGTTGACCAGTACAGGAGTGGATGAAATATCATCCTTGACTTTCTCAAAGGCTTTTCTGGCTTCTTTTGTCCATTTAAATATTTGATTTTGTTTTAGCATCAGGGTGATTAGCCTAATTATTCCTGCAAAATAAGAAATAAATTTGCTAACAAAATTTACCTTTCCCAAGAAGGATTGGACGCCTTTCTTGTTGACTGAAAGGGGAAGCTCTTTGATTGATTTCACCCATTTAGGATCAATTGAAATTCCTTCTTTGGACACTACGTGTCCCAATAGTTTTCCTTGCGACAATTCAAAGACACATTTTTTTGGGTTCAAGGATATCCCGAACTCCTAGCATTTCTTGAACACCATCTCAAGGTGATCAAAATGATCATCCTTGGACTTGGAGAACACCGTCAAATCATCTAAATAGATTAGGATAATCTTGTTGATTAGTTTGCTAAAAGCGATATCCATTGCCTGCTGGAAGGTGGCTCCTACATTTGAGAGGCCGAATGACATCTTAACATATAAGAACATTCCCCACTTAGTAGTGAATGTTGTCTTATGTTGATCCTCCTCTTTGACCTAGATCTGATTGTAACTAGAGAATCCATCTAACAAGGAAAACATCTCTAATCCTACCACTATTTGTAGGATTGACTCCATTGAAGGTAGCGGGTAATGATCCTTCAAGGATGCTCTATTCAAGTCCTCAAAGTCCACACATAGATGGATATCTCCATTTTTATTCTAGACCGACACCAGATTGGATACCCACGTGCTATGCTTGATTGAGAAGAAAATTCATGACTGGATTAGCTTTGTTAATTCTTGCGCCATCAGTGCTTCAATCTTGGGATTCACTAGCCTCTATTTTTGGCAGACCGGCTTTGCACCTTTCGCCAGCTCTATTGTATGTTGGATGATATCAAGACCATATTCCTTAAGTTCATCATATGACCAAGCCACCACTCCTTCATATTTTTTGCAAAAGTCAATGAGCCTTTCTTTATTATGATGTGGGACATCTTTCCCAACTTTGAGCTATCTTCCATCTCTGACCTGAAGATCCGCATAGTCACCTTTATCTGCTACAAACTTCCTCTTGTCATTTCTTGCATCATCACAATCAAAAAAAAAATTGAGAGTGACCAATCCCTTTGGAAGCTTGTTGGATTTTAGCTGAATGATTTGTCCTTCATAAGTTTTGGTGATCTTCGGTTGGAGCTGGTCAAAAAATTCTCTCGATTGCTGGATGAACGAGGCAATGTATTCATCACTTTCAAAACACTTTCCAGCTTTGGTCATTGTTTGGAATAGTCAATCGGACTATCACTCATACAGAGTGTTTGTTGTGAATGAGGTCGAAGGCAGGATCAAACTAGGATCAGATTGTTGTCATATGATCTGCATCTGTATTTTGTTCTCGAGCATTGTCTGAATGTTGAAGGCTTCAAATCCCTCAATCAGGTCCTAAAATCGGTGCCTATAGGATCTCATGCGAACATTCTTGGCTGCAAAAATTCCTCAGACTTGATTGACTATTAGTTCAGAATCTTTGAGCACCATTAATTGCTTAATGCCCATCTGTTCTGCAAGGCTGATACCTTGCACTAGTCCATATTCTACTTCATTGTTTGAGCAAGTGAACTAGAAGCGGAAGGACCTTAGTGTCTTCTCATTTTGTGGGGATTTTAAACATATCCCTACTCCTACACCAACCTTACATCTTGCTCTGTTGAAGTACAATGTCCATAGTTTTGAGGCTTGACCGCTCTCAAGTTCTTTGACAACCTTCGGGAGCACTTGATCTTCATCGTAGATGACATAGGTTTCCAACTCGGTAGCATGGTAGTTGTTGAAAGGATCAGTATCCATATGTTCGATAAAGAGAACATCTTCTTGATTTGTTCGATCTCCTGTCACTTTTTCATCTTCTAGTAGCTCAGTGCAATACATTTCTTGCTTGGTGATAGAAGTATGAGCAGCCTCAAAGTTGATCATGGATTCATCGGCCACATGTTCCAAATGTATAGCTTCAGATTCTATCTTCATTTTTGCACCATGCTTCATCCTGAGGATCATGTGCGACCAATCCAAGGACAGGTATCCGCCTACCTTTGAAGTGAATTCTTAGGATAGACAGAGGCCAAACATGGGGGGAACATCTATGATCATAGTATTTTGTGACATTGTGATGCCAGGGCAGGCAAATAGAGTCAAGGGAAGGTCCTTGATGAGACCGATAGTTTCGAATTTGTTTCCATCAAGCTGCATCACTCCTCTTTTTAAAGGTTCATAACTGAGCCCTAAAGCTTCAGCTATCTTTTTTGGCATAACTGTAGTGCTAGCACCAAAGTCGATCATGGCATTGTGTAATAATTTCTCTCCCACAATAAGCATTAAGAAGAAGGGTTTGGATTTTGGCTTATCTCTTACCTCTGCGGGAGCTTCCACTACGCTATTTGTGAGAACTTTAGTAGGAGGTGATTGATCAACAGCCATTCCTTTGAACAATTTCTCTTTTGGTTCAATGATTGGATCCTCTCAGAGAGCCTTCTGCAATAATTTCTTCTGCTCTGGAATGGCTAATATATCCCAAAGAGACACATTAGCGGACGATTTTTTAATTTTTCCACCACATTAAAGGGTGGCACATTTGGAGATTTCTGCTCCTTAGCTCTTGTTATAACAATTTCCCTTCGCAGCATACATTGTTACACCACTGCGGAGGTATTAGGCATTTGGTCAAAAGCACTTTTAGGTTGTAGACTGACTAGTTGTGGGACAACTGGTCACCCATGAATCTCCTCTTTGATCGAGTGTTGTAATCAGACTGTACTTGTGGTGTTTTAGATGTGGATGCCTCATTGGAAAACACTACTTCTTCTTCTTCCATCCATGAGAAGAGTGCATGATGAGGAGCGATGTTTGCTTCTTGCTCTAGTGACATCCCCTAAATTTGTGCAGTGAGCACCGCGTTGTCCATTTGCGAAGAGACATACACATAGCTTTTGAGATTCGATGTTGTGCCTTGGTTGCGTTGTTCTGCCACCTTTTGTTGTAAGTTAACATGCATGCAATTTTGGGGCATATGTGAGTTGCCGCAAGGGAAGCACTAGGGGTTGGTGTCATCCACTAAATTGTTCTGCCCCACAGTTAGGTCTCTGCTCGAGCTTAGATTGGCACTTTGTAGCGGAGTGGATACTAGCACTACTTGATTTGTTGTTTGAGCCTGTGGATTTATGCGAGCACCTCCTTGGAATTGGTTTTGTTGGTAAGAGGACCTTCTACCTTGATAATTTTGATAGGTTAGCTTCAGAGTCACAGCCTGGTTGCACTTGATAACGGTTATCTCATTGGCCATGGCCCACAATGTCTCCTTGACGTCACTCATATCCTCTTTTGAAGAGTTGGATGTGGAAACATCGTTCGGCGGTGCACTCAGATATGTGTACATAGATTGAGGAGGAGTCAATGCACTAGTAGAAGGCACCTCCTGAGCAGGAACCAATATTTCTAGAAATATCAGAATGATGGGCCGAGGTGGAAATTTACCAGCGTCTATCAAATTGTTCTCTGCCTTGACAACAACATTGTAGGCACTCGATAGTGTGGTTCCGTTAAGAGACTGGATCATCATTGAAATGTCAAGGTTGATAGATTTCAAGTAGAACAGGAATGCTAGATTGGGCGACAAGCAGACATCAACTTGTATTATCTGCTAGCTTGTATGGAACCAGGCATTATAGTCATCCATGGCTTTGTGTGGGGCCCGCTTTATGACCGACAGTTGATAATATAGTGAGGATCAGTCTCCTTCATTCAAAAATCTCTAATAGAAAGGATCTTCGAGCTCATCCTAGGTACTGATAGTGTTTGCTTGCAGTGTCCGATACCAATCCAATTCCTTTCCTCTAAAAGAGGCAATGAGCAACCTTAGCACTATATTTTGGTCGGTAATGTTGTGTACCAGACATACATCCACAACATCTTGCAGATGTTCAGATGGTGTTCTTGAGCCATCCCCGATGAATTTAGGTATAACTTTTAGGGTAGAGAACAAGATAGGGGCTCAAACGGTAGGCACTATTGGTGCTACAAGAGGACTTCCAGCATCCCATACCACATAATTTCTATTAGTAGCAGGTAACATGTCTAGCGAAAAGGGCAGAGGAAGCATAACATTCACTAATTGGGTCGCAGGTTGTACTGTTCCTAATGGTGGTACTAATAAACCAGGATTATTTGATGTTTGGGACCTAGTAATAGGCCGATGGCTCATGCACCCTTCTTAAAATTAGGTTCATTTAAGCTCAATCCCATTGGGTGTGCCAAGAAAAAGAAAAATTGTTGATGCCAAAAATTGGCAAGGTAACATCCCTTTGTGGGAAACTCAATCTATGGGGGACTTATTGCACTAAACTGAGTGAACTCCAGGTTTTTTAAGAAGTCGACTTCTTCTATAATTAGGGTTTGGAAAGGGAAAATGAAGCAAATATAAAATAAAAGATCTAACTAAGGCGATGCACCAGAATTTAGATAGAAGGCATGATAAATAAATCTTTTGGATATGAACTGAGGGCCCACTCAATTTATTATGTCCTAGAATAACATAAATTAAAGATTGAAGCATGAACAACTCATTCAATGATATAAAATAATTTTCACACTAATTTACTTAAAAGAGGAGTCAAAAGACATGATCTAAACCAGCATACTTCCATTCAAATTATAGAAGTTCTACAAATAAACCATTCAAACAATAATGGCATAGTATAAAGTTAATCAAATAGCTTAAGAAAAATAGAAAGGCCGAACAATGGCACAGTCTATGAGCCTTTCCGCAATAATCTAATAACAATAAAAAGGCCTAGTTTCTCTATATTTTATGTAATTCTTGAGCTCCCAGAACTCACAGAATTTTTTCTTTACGTGGAACCCTCTTTAGAAACAAAGAGAAATATATATAGCGAGCATTCCCACTAACTATCGACTAGCAACTGAAAAGATTCAGAATCCTGAGCAATGATGTCACAACAATGATTCCCCTCAGCCGTTGTAACAAAAAATTATTTGGGCCATAGCACTTGGTCACTCCCATCCAAGTGCTTCCCCTACGAATGATGGTAGTGGTCCCGGTGTAGCCCTGTGCAAACAAGTGTAGCCACCCAGTATAGGCAGTTAGAACACATAGCAACATATCGCAGCCCATAGTTCACTCTATCCCTTGCGTTGAAGAAGCTTTCCTCGAGAGATGTGTGTCGACATCTCGCCACCTATGGTTTATTCCTTCTCTTCGCCATTGAAGGCTTGCACTAGGAAGACACATGGAAGCATGTCTTTTATTTAGTGTTGATTGTGGGGTTCGTCAAAGCATATGTGGATGAAGGCAACGTGGCACACGGTCAGGGCCCGATTCAAAATTGGGAGGAGTAGCCTTTAAGCGTGTGTGGTGACAACACGTGGAAACATGGTAGGGGCCATTTGAAAAATGAAGGGAAGAATTCCTTCGGAAGATGCTAAGCGGACACGTGGCGGAGGCCAATGGTCATTTATCAAAAATGGTCGATGATGTTTCTTTGAGGCATGGGTCGGTACTTAGCAAAAACAAAACCCAAAGGGAGCTTGATGAATTTTATATTCACAATACCCATCTCTAATATTCTCACATTGAACAATATATGCATTTTCCTCAATGTAATCAACACAAAAATGTGATTTTTCTCTCACATTAATTGTATAAGGCCTACTACTTCCCATTGTCATGATTTGATGCAAACTTCTAATACCATGAATTTCTTGACAATTATAAGGATTTGATCGATCAATATTTGTAAATTCAAAGTTGAAAATTCAATTAAATCATGTACACAAACTTTGAAATTCAAATTTCAACAAATTTTGACTAGATGTATCTGTAACTTCCCAAAAATACTATGTTGTATGTTGTGTCATGAGCGGAAAAATGACTTTTGCACCATTCAACAATTTCATTTGCATTTTGTATGGCATTACCTCTAAGTACACATGTTGGCACAATTTGTCACCTATTACTTTCAAGGAACTTAAAAGAATTTAATTTAGTTTAAATATATCTATTTTTTTAAGAAATATAGATCTAGATTCCATATATATATATATGGTGAAATTTTCCAGTAAGTTCATGTTGATGAAGTGCATGCTTCACACATGCTCTTGCTCCATCATGCTCTCCTTTTCCATGTCTGCTCTCATAAAAATTCCATTAAAAAATTGTGTTACATCTAGCATGTTGATGGCTTAACCAAACAAAAGCTTTTGTAGACTTAAATTGTCATGTGAAGTTACAAATAATTACACTCAAACCAAATTAGCTTCAAAAAAGTAATTATATATATAAGGAATTAAACAACTTAAGTCTCAAAGTTAAAAGTAAATATAAATAAATAAAATTTTAAAAAAACAATGTACTTACCAGCATATCCATCAAACCATATCCAATGTTTTTCTTGATTTATGCCACACCATCTCAAGTCTTCAAAAATTATTTTGAAACAATGAGCTACATAGCTTCGACCATGATTCGTATCATCACTGATATAAAAGTGAACCTCTTTGATGATAATTCAATCATCTTTGCTACTTTGTATTCCATCAACCTCTAACTTGGCATGCCTATAGCAAACTTGCACAAAGATTGCAACTTGCTTTGAATGATAATATTGACTTTGAATCTCAGTTTGAGGACTAAATGTATAGTTCTTCGAGAAATCTACATTAGAGAGAATACAACTTGGTGGAAAGAAATTCTTTGAATCACGAAATTGCTTAGCTTTCCATCTTGCACCATGACAATGTTGGATATGTGGATATATGATATTGCAAAATTTATTCATGAATTCATTGTAAGGCAATCCACTCTCTTTGAGAACAATTTTTTTGGCCTCAACTCCTTACTTTGTTAAGTATGTCTTATATTCAAATCTCTTCCAAATAACTTGCATTTTAATATTGTGAACATGTAAAAGATTCTTCAAATCTCCATAATCATTACATACATTTTTTATACACTGAATATTGAATTCATCTAAGTCTTCTAATTTTTTGCATACAAGAGACTTCACAAATTGTGTTGTGCTTCCAGGGATGGCTAAATTTCAGTCAATTTCTGCCATAGCTTTTTGTATGCTTGTAGGTGTAGATCAAATTCAACATGATTTTGACAACAACAAGTTTCACGTACTTTATTTATACGTACAAATGGTGTTCGTAGTGTCTCAAACATCCTTTGACAAATCTTCACATTTAAAAATTCTTCCTTGAATGCCTCAAAAAGTTCACTTTGTGTTGTATCTATAAAATGTTTTGGATGAGAAATTTTTCTACCATCTTCACCTATTATTTGTATAGTATCCCTTCTATTGGAAGAAACACGAGAGTGGGTGGTCCAATATTCAACCACTTGTTTCTATACATCTTCTGAAATTCTATCTTTTCGGGGAACCCTACAAATATTTACCCATTTTTTCTCAAATTTTCCATGTATTTCATTTCTCTTTTCAATATACCTTTGAACAGTTCTCCTAGAAACATTTAGTAATTCAAAAATTGCTTGAAATTGTCTTCTATGTGATGATTTCTTACTAGAAATTGCAGTCATCAATGCTCTACATGCAACACTTAGATCACTAGATTGACTCTTCTTTTCAATACATTCCAATGCTTCTTGCAAGTTTTCAACAATTGTTTGTTTTAAATCTGATGACTTTTTCCTATTATCAACCCCTAAAAACTCCAAAACAGAGGTCATTTATTTTCATCTAAATAACTTTGCAACTAACTGTGCTCTTCTAATTAGAGATTTTTCTTCAAAAAATTCATCCCATATTCTTTTTGAGTGTAATTTTAATGTACTTTCAAATAACATATCTTCAAATGAAATATTATTGAAAAGAGAATCCTCATCCATCTCCATCATATTTTCCATACCATAGTCTAAAATATTTCTATTACTAGGTTCAGTTTGTTCTTGTACCTGTACGTCACCTTGGTCATCAATATTTTCCATGGGTTGTTCTTCAGTAGATGTTCCTTCACCCGGTCTTCTCTTCCTCTGTCTAATTTTTGTTCGATCATACTTCCTTGATCTAATCCTTTTATTCATCATCATAAATTACACTCAAATTTGAATTCACCTACATACAAATTTGTACACACATGAGATTTCAATGAAACATGTACAGTTAATATTGCATAAATATATACATTAAATTATAAATTGTTTATTTGTTTTAAAGCCAAAGTAAAAAAAAACATTCAAATTTTACAAACATATCACATGAGAAAATTTGGTATCATGAGCTCATATAAATGGTATATATATCACTTGAAAAATGGTTTGAATCAATTAAAATTTCTTTAAATACATAAATTACAAACATATCATGGGCATATTTGGAATATATATCACTTGAAAATATTTAAAGGATGTAACTAAATGCACATGCTAGATCATGACATCACTTACTAGATCACCACTAAATGTGCATTGAAATATATGTGGATCTTTTAATAAAATGAGTACTATAAAACATAGAAAGAGAAACATCATGAGCTCGATATATACCTAAATGTGTAGATCACCACTTATATTTGATGTGAAAGAGAGAAAAAATGATATATATCTCCTATGAAAAGGTATTTAGGAATGAAAGGATAAGATTACAAATGGGTTCAAGGCATGATTCCTTAAATGCAAAGATGTGACAAATAAAATCACACTATGTTAAAAGGTCGAAGGATTAATGACTTAAAATGTAAGGATATAAGGTCATATAAGCATAAGATGTAAAGGGATAGAGACATGATTCCCATAATATGAAGATGGAACATGATAAAGGTTTAAGAAGTAATGGAATGCATGATGCCCTCTAGTCCATGAACATATATAGGATCAAAGAAAATAATCAATAGTTAAGGAATAATTTGTGGAAAAGTTACATGCTCAAAAAGTATCACAATACATGCATGAAAATTTAATAATTAATGAGGCAACATGAGAAACCAAAATTATAAGGCAAAGATCATAAAATATCGAGTACTCTAAACATAAGTCTAATAAACATAAGCATGCAAAACATAAAATATAGAAAAATAATATATACATAAAAGATAAGTCCAAGTTGGAAATAAAAGTAAAGGCAAAGGTAAATTTAATAAAGCATAGGCATAAGGAGGATGTAAGAACAAGAATGGAAGAACATAGAATTGGTGATCAATAATAATGAAATCTAAGAATTTAATTCATATATATATCATGTATTAGGCAGTTTCTCTTTGTCATGGGTAAGCTTAATATCATCATGTAATGTAAGAAAAGATGATGAAACATGAATGTGCATATGTATGATCTAGGCTAATAGAATACATCATCAATTTACATATTCCAAGCATCATGAAAGGTATATACCTTTAATTTATTGATATAGATCTCACATGAGCTATGAGAAAATTTGGCGATCATGTGAAACACATCATAATGTATAAAATAAGGAAGGATCTATAAAAAAAACATGTGGCTTTATGGATATATCAAATCATCATGATATGTAGAAGGAATATCATCATAAGATGCAACAAAATTGTAGGTCTTTGTACATGTGTACACCATAACCTAGTAACCCTAGTTCTCAACCATATTCAATTGAAAAATAGTGAAAACAAACTTCAAATGCATTCATGAAAATAAAGACATAATCAATTAAATAAGTTGAAGATCAATGTACCTTCAAAAATAGCTCTCCTATTGTCCAAGTTCGTTTTCTTTTGTCAAAATACGTCCTCTAAATTATCGAAATAAACCTTTTGTTGAAATAAGTCTTCTAAATTGTCAAAATAAATCAATTTTTGTCCAAATAAGTCTTCTAAATTGTTGAAATAAACCTTCTTTTTTCAAAATAAGCCTTCCTTGGTCGAAATAAGCCTTCCTTGACCGAAATATGTATTTTATTGAATTTTCTTGAGTTGAAAAAATTAAAAATAAATAAATAAATATATATATCGACCATTTTCGATCAAGCACCTATCAGTCGGTTATGTCTCAGTCGAGCTTGTTTTAGCTGGGTATTTCTCGACTGAGCAGGTTTTGGCTGAAAATGCTCAGCCAAACATGTTTAGTTCGCATCCTACTTGGCAGCCAACTCACCCTTTTTCAGAATTTTCTGAAACATTCAACTTTGGCAAAGTATTTCTCTAGTCAGAATGATTTTTCTGTAAAAAAATAAAAACACCCTTTTGTAGAGCTCGGAGTGGTGAATCCAAATATATAAATTTTTTAATATTTTGATTAGTTTTAATATATTTTATTTTTAAAATAATGAAAATAGGTTGTTAAAATTTTAAAAAAAGGTTGATTAATTTTTTTTTTAAAATAGTAAAACATATTAATTTTTTAAAAATTATATGGGGCACAAGAGGAGAGAGTCTTCTTCAAAAGGGTATAATTTTTTTTTTGAAAATGATTAAAAAAATTGACAATAGTTGACAACCTGTGAAAATTGTCAAATTCTGACAAGTCTGACTTTAAAACGTTATTATGAGAAAAATATACATCAAAATTTGATTATTTTTTCCATGCACAAGATATTGAAGTTACCTATTTGGAGAAAAAAATTAGGGAGAAATGATTTTTTTTTCAATTTGTTTCTTGACGGCTCATGAAGTCACTCTTTTCTAAAAATTTTAGCATTCCAAAATATGTCCTTAAATTGATAAAAACATAATGAAAAAAAAATTAAAATTGAAAAATTACAGGAATAAACTTTAATAAAAAGTTCTACATTTCATTAGTTTACACCATTTGAAATTCAAAACATAAAAACTACTTTTATGTGGTCAAAGTTCAATTTTTTTTTGTTGTTCGTCAATTCCATTATAAAGTGTGACATTGTTTGTGCTTTTACCCAACTAGTAAAGAATTATCAATGTTACATGTGAATAGCTAAACGTTATATGAATGGTGGGTGATCCCACAATACTGGTTTACAATTTTTGGTCAAACTAGACATTGAACTAAATTTTTTTAAGTTCTAAAACTTCACTTTCAGGCACTTATAGCGGCTAAACTGTGAGGAATTTGAAGATGATGAAAACTAGTGATTTGTGAAATTTTGTCTATAGATTCTAAATATATTTTTTTCAAAATTTTTGGAATCATATTGCACTTATTTTTCCATCTCCTTTGAAAACTAGTTTTTAACAGTAAACACCATTTTTAAAAAGTGGCGTTACTGGTTAACACATAATTTTTTTTCAATGAAGGATAATTTTTTTTTTTTTTAATTTAGATTCCTAACTATGATATATAGTGCATGGAATTGGTTTCATAGCATTTCATTGAATTATTTTTTCTTCATTAAGTTTCAAAGTCAAACCAGTTATAATTTATACATGATTTATTGGCTAAAACATAACTTTTTTTTGTATGTATCAAAATTCAATTTTATATTTTTTTGTTGGATCAAAGACATAAATATCTAGTGCATAGATATTTTTATATTTTTTTTTATAATCTGCTATTTTTCTACATGTGAAGAATAAAGAGCTTGATTTTTGGTGAAAAAACGACATTCACAAGAAATAAAAATTAAATATAATAATCAAATTAAATTTATTTAAAATTATACTTTTTGGGAATCTTATAATAAGGACTACATACTTACAAAAAATATTTTTTAAATTAATTCATTTGATCCCCCAAAAGGTAAATCAAAAGTGGTTTTTTATCAGCATTTTGATAGGTGTAAAAAAGACTTCATTATAGGTATGGTTTAAAACTAGTGGGGTTCTATCCAAGGGGGTTTGATAAAACCCTCTTCAATTGGAATCCTTTAAATGGAACTTTTCAAAGCTTAAATCATTAAATTTTCTAAAAATATGCGATTTCAACAAAAATCAGGATCTCCCAAAAAGTGGAAACCACTATTGTGGGATCACCCTGGTATTATTTTATCTCATTTTGGATGTTGAATAGGTTAATCTTGGAGCTTTGACGATAACACTTGCCAGTGGATGTTGTCATCGAAGCTTCACTCAAGTAATACCAATTATTTATAATTTTAAAATTTTAAAATTGTGTTTCATAATTGAATAATGTTTAATGACTTGAAGGTTCTAGATAGTTTGTAAGTATGCTTTGTACTTTTTAATTAATTTGATTTTAGGTTGTTATGCACTTCATAATCTATGAATTTAATTTATTCATGTTGTTGACCTCCAAAAATATAGGCTAGTGGCATCACTAGCTTGTAGCATACCATTTCACTCTTACCCTCCTAACTGTCATCACTAGCTTGTAGCATACCATCTCTCTACTCACTGTTGGGCTCATGAAAGTTTCTCAGGATATTTATCTTATTACTACCCTTGTCCTATGTTGACTATACTTATCATGATGGCTATGTTATTGCATTCATGTTATGGCTATAGACTTTCATTTATACTTTTGAAGTGCTTGACATCATAGAGGACTGTTGTCTTGCTTTCTTGATTGTATATTGTCATCTTCTATTAATTATCTTCAATGGTATCTACTCCATAGACAAGGTACTTTCCACTTATCATTTAGAAATATATGCCTCTTTTTATCCCTTTACAAGGACTATCCTCTATGAATATGATAATTAAAAGGGTGTTGTCACTCTAAACTATCCTTTAATAATAAATTGTGCATGCTCATCTTATACCATTGTACTAAATTTGTTGCTTCTCCTATGAGATTATCTTGTAGCATTGGATTTCATGTGACTACCACCACATTCATGATTATCATGCACTCTTTACCTTGAGTTATCTTGGTTGAAAACATATAAAGTATCTCCACATAAAAAATCATCTTCCACAATTATCCCTTGAAGCATTCTTTGGTATTGAAATACCTGTGACTTTCCTATTACATATTGTGACTTTAGACTATCATATTCAGTCTTATGTAACTATCATATTACAGTTATTTATTTATGCTATATCCTTTATTGTTCATTTGTTGTCCTTTATTCATCATTTCTCCTTGTGATCATTATTTCTCCTTGATGAGGGCGTAGCTCGAGACTTAGAAAATAACCCACAAACAAGAGAATAATTTTATTATTCAGAAAATGGAGCTTCTTACATGTAGAGGATCTCAAATCCCCAAGTTCTATAACACATGCAAGTTACAGAAAGCTACAGAATCACCCTTTTGCAATATGCGAGCTTGTCCCCAAAAAGTTACCCAAAAATTAGAAACCCGCCCATAAATAGAGCTCCTCTTTAGTTTGGAGCCAAAACAATATTCAAATTTGAGTTTAGGTGGTTTGGCCAAAAATTACAACTTGAAGTTCAAATTTCAAAAGAACATTTGCAATTGTATCTTCTAGAAAGTGTGCCAACTTCCGGGCCATAACTTTTGATCCGGACTGATTCGCGAACCGTTTGAACCGTTGGAAAGGTCTCAAGTCAATAATGTGCTCAAAATTGCTGCGCCAATTTTGGAAAGTTTTGGGGCCATTCTGGGAACTCTAAGTGCCTCAAATCTAACTCGGAAGATTTTCAGGTGTAAATCTGGGAAACTAAAATTGCAATATCTTTCAACCCATGAATAGAAAATAAAAACCATAAATTGGGAATTTCATTATGACGAAAAGGGTATCCAAAAATGTAAAAACATCTAAAAACCGAGAAACTTGAAATTTAACTATTTTTGGGTGATGCAAGATTGCCCTTACACCACTGGATGCTCCTGCATCACTCCTATGTGAAGATTACACTGTCCACTGTCATGAAGATATCTCACTCCATTTCTTAGATATCTCTTCTTTATGATTCACTCATGAATATGAATAGAATGTTGAGACTTTATAAAAATCATGGAGTGTCTTTATAGGAGTGAATTGTTATCAATATCTTAGGACCACAGTCCCCTCATTTCTCACTATCACTACATCATTTTGTTCTTAGTTGGTAGTGCTCATTATTGATTCTTTTCATACATCTCACTATCATGCTTTACATTATTTCTATAAATCTTATCCCCACTTCAAAAAATCTTCACACTTCACATCAAAAAATGTTTACATGACTTCTTTATGTAAACGTGGTATTTTCCCTTGCTTGCATGATATGATTGTCCTCAGGACTATCATCTTGTGATTGTCCTTTACTTTTAAATTTTCCTCATGAAACATGCAAACCCTTGGAATTCAATTGATACTCATGAAGACTCTTACTAATATGAGGATACTATCTCCACAGTCAAGAGGATAGGATACTTTGTCCTTTCTCCTCATTTATCCTAACTATCACATTGGATTTGTATGAGGATGGGAATTAGAGATGGGAATTTGGGATATGGATAGGTGTCGAGGGTGATTATGGATGAGTGATTTAATTTCCTTATCAATATGAAATGAAACAATATTAATATAATATTGGGAGGATGGAATCTTGGTGCCAATACTTAGGAGGTACCAAACCATGATATAGTTTTCTTGGTTGCTCAAAGGTAGTTTGGGCCATATTTATGATTGATAGTGAAAATAAGGGGTTTTGATGTTGAGGGATGATGGAAGAAAAGTGTTGAGGATGAGGGGAGTTCATATTGTTCTACAATATTCCCATTATTGTCATAAGGATCATATTCAAGTTGGTCAAAAAGGATAATATAATGACCATAAAAGATGGGAGGAGAGGTATAAAATGAATACATGATGTTGTATTGGGTTAGAATAGAGGATGGGTTTGGCTCGAAGGAGTGGAAGTTTAAGTGGAATAATTGGGATTAAAATAGAGCAGTTGAAAGATCTTAAGATTTATTTTTATCATCAAAATATCTTAGGATTGATTTCTCAAAGATTATATTTTGATAGGTTGGTTGGACGGGAGAATGTTGGATGTTGTGGTTGTGTTACTGATATGTGGTTGTCATTGATGTCAACACTATTAGCATTATTGTATTGAAGGTTGTATATGTCAAGGATATTGAGAAATTTGTTAAAGGAAGAGTTGCAAGTTGCTAGTGGAACAGTGAAAATCATGAAGGTGTCCTATTCTATACATTGAAGATCAGTTGTTGTGGACTAAATGGTTTATTGTTGAGAGTATCTAGTTCATCTATCGAAAGTTTTAGAGGTTCGCTTGAATATTTGATCATGCTATGAACAGTTGTGTTCTGACAGTATTTTTGTGGGTTTTGTCAGTGTTCTTGACTGAATTTTATGTGATTCTAGTAATTTTTGTTGATGCATATGATTCTCTATTAGTTCTTTTTGTTTGTGAATGCTTCTAGATCATTCTTTATCCTTTTTGTACATCTGTGTTGATCGGTGTGCTCGTGGTCGAATATTTTTCTCGGTATGTTCGGGTTTTCATGTTCTTGGCCGACATGATGGTTATAACATATTGCGGATCCTTGAAGATTTAAATTTGAATGTTTGGCACACTCAAGGATATTGTTTTAGGTCGCATCATAATATTAGCTAACAGTGTTTGATTCACATTGCAAATTTATTTGTAAATTTGGGTTGACATTATAAATATGTTTTATATCTTTGGCCGACAAGGTTGTTGATGTAATTTCATGTTGCAAATATATAAGAGTGATTTTTTGAGTGAAGTTAGTGTGTGTATGAAGTGAAGAAAATCCAAAGAAGAGAAATTGTGTGAATATTGATCTATTCATTCAATTGTAGACCAGAGTGAGAAGAAGTTTGAGTGAAGTGTGAAGGTTTTATGTGCTTAACTGGAATGTTAATCAGGCTTGTGTAGAAGCTATTTTCTCAGTTCATACCCTGCAGATCTAATCTGTATTGTTGTGTATGGTTAGGCAGTGAGCCCTCTTGTATTTGAGCAGTGAGCTCTAGGTAGTGTGCCTAAATGCATGTGCATTCCCATTATCTTTCGTTATACTTTTAATAGGGTATAATATTGTGGACTAACATCCACCGTGGTTTTTCCCCTAACAGGGTTTCCACATAAAAAATCTTGATGTTCTTTGTGCTTCTGATGTGTTGATTATTCATGGTTTACTGTTCATTCATCAGATCTGAGATTAAGTTAAGTAAAGTTTGAAAAGTTTAAATATTTTGTGACAATTGATTCGCCCCCCCTTCTCAGTTGTATGTCCTTGTTTTTCCAACAATTGGTATCAGAGTAGGTTCCTCTAAAGAAGTTTAAAAGCTTGAGTTGATCTGAGATGGCATCATACAAGAAGGATAGTCCTAGATTCGATGGAACAAACTACTCATTGTGGAAATCTAGGATGGAGTGTCATTTGAGGTGTATTGGTGAACCTTTTTGGAAGGTTACAAAGAATCCATATGTTATTCCTCATAATGGTCCTTCCACTGCTGATGAGATTAAAGAGGTTGAGAATAATTTTAGGGCTATGGAAGCTTTGTTGAGTTCTCTAATAGATTTGGAAATGACAAATGTGATAGGTCTAAAGACAACTCATGAGATGTGGACGAAGTTGGAAACTTTGTATGAAGGATATGTACATGTGAAGATGGCTAAGCCACAAAGTTTGAAAGGCAAGTATGAAAATTTGAAGATGGGTGAAGATGAAAATATTTCTTCTTTTATGCAAAGAGTAAATGAAATAGTGATGGGTATTAGATGTGTCAATGGTACCATGGATGAGGAATAAATTATGGCCAAAGTGCTCAGATCATTTCCTCCCTCCTACAAAGCAAAGGCTCATGCTATTGAAGAAACCATAAGTATAAAGGAGTGTTGCCTATTAAATGCTTCTCTTGCAGTAAAATAGGTCATTTTGCATCAAGGTGTCCTAAAAGAATTCCTAGATCTAAGCCTTACAAATATAGATTTCAAAAGAAATGTTACTATGCTAAAGAAGGAGTGACTGATGAAGAGTCTGATAAAGAAAATGGAAATGAGGATGAATGGGTATTCCTTGCTATCAAGGAAAATGGTTTGGTGGCTACTGAATCTGCTAAAGTTTAGAAAGCTCTTGCAGCCTGAATTGAAGAAAAAGATGAGTGGGTTATTGACAGTGGATGCTCACATCATATGACTAGTGACAAAAGAAAATTTGTAAGTCTTGAGAATTATGATGGTGGGGTTGTAATATTTGGAGATAATAATGCTGGTGTGATTTGGGGCAGAGGATCTATTTGTCTTGGTGGTAAGCATAACATTGATGATGTTATTTATGTTGAAGGCTTGAAGCACAACCTGTTGAGTGTTGGACAGATGGTGGACAAGGGTTATGATCTTCAGTTCAAAGGTGGAAGATGCAGGATACTTAGAAGTTCCAGAAATATAATTGCTTCAAGTAAAAAGATAAAAGGTAATATTTTTCACCTGAATGTTGCTAGTGAAAGTTGTTTAATTGCTCAAGTAGATGAAAGTTGGTTATGGCATAGAAGGCTATGTCATGTGAATTTTGATCACATTGTGAAAGTAAGTTCCACTCAGTAGTAAGAGATCTACCTAAGCTAGTGAAGCCTGCTAACACAATTTGCAAGGAGTGTCAGATGGGAAAACAGACTAGAGTTTCTTTTCGGAGCAAACAACATCATTCAAATGGATTACTAGAGCTGGTCCATACTGATTTATGTGGTCCCTCCAGAGTCAGAAGTCTTCATGGAGAAAGGTAATTTATGCTACTTATTGATGATTACTCTAGAATGATATGGGTTGCTTTCTTAAGAGAAAAATGTGAAGTATTAGAAAAGTTAAAAAGTTTCAAGGCCATGGTAGAAAATGAGAAAGGTCTGAAAATAAAATTCTTAAGGTCAGACAGAGGTGGTGAGTTCACCTCCAAGGAGTTTAATTCTTTTTGTGAAGAGGATGGAATCAAAATATAGTTATCTGCTCCCCGAACTCCTCAATAGAATGGAGTTGCAGAGAGGAAGAACAGAACAATTTTGGATGTTGCTAGAACAATGATGATTGAAGGAAATGTTCCTCACATCTATTGGAGTGAAGCTATAAGCACTGTTGTGTACACTTTAAACCGAGTAAATGTCAATAGTAATTTTGGTAAGACTCCTTTTGAACTATGTTTTTGTTATAAGCCTACTGTTAAATATTTCAAGACCTTTGGAAGCAAGTGTTATATCAAGAGAGATGAGGACATAGGAAAATTTGATGCAAGAAGCGATGAAGGAATATTTCTAGGTTACTCTACTAAAAGCAAGGCCTATCGATGCTTTAATAGAAGACTAAGAAAAATGGTTGAGAGTGCAAATGTCAAAGTTGATGAGGACTCTGCTAAATCATCCAGATACTGTGAATATGATTCAAATGACCAGGAAGACAACAAAAACAAAGGGAAGAATGCTCAGACACATAATCAACTCCAAATTGTGCCACATGTTTCGATAAAAAAACTTCCATTTGTTTCGGTAAATCAAGGTAGTTAGGAAGCAGAGACAAGTGTAAGTGCAAAAGAAGGAACAAAAGAACCAGAATTTTGAGAGAATCCTAAAACTTTGAGGTATGTAAATCTAAATCATTCTGAAAATAAAATTTTAGGAGACAAGAATAAAGGTGTGCAAACTAGAAGAAAGATTGCAAAAGAGTATTGCCTGATTTCCAAGATTGAGCCTAAAGATGTCAATGAAGCTTGCAATGATGAACACTGGATGGAAGCTATGAAGGAAGAACTAATGAAAATTGAAAATAATGATACATGGATACTTGTTCCCAGACCTAAAGATAAAAATGTGATTGGTACTAAATGGGTATTTCAGAATAAGCTGAATGAACAAGGTGAATTGGTCTGAAATAAAGCAAGACTGGTATGTAAAGCGTATTCACAAATGGAAGGTATTGATTTTGATGAAACCTTTTCCCCTATTTCCAAAATTGAAGTTGTAAGGTTATTTCTTGCTTATGCTGCATATAAGAACTATAAAGTCTATCAAATGGATGTGAAGTCAATTTTTCTAAATGGTGAGCTAGAAGAAGAAGTATATATTGAACAGTCATATGGATTTCAACTGACTGATAAGGAAAACATGGTTTTCCAATTGAAGAAAACTCTATATGGACTCAAGCAAGCCCCCAGAGCCTGGTATGCTAGACTGGACAAATACTTATTAAAGCTTGGATTTATTAAAGGTACTGCTGACAGCAACTTGTATTTCAAGTTGGATCATGACAAAGAGTTAATTATTGTGGTCTTTGTTGATGAAATTATTTTTGGAGGAGATGAAAATCTATGTATGAAGTTTGTTGATGAAATAAAGAGTGAATTTGAAATGAGCATGATTGGAGAGATGAAGTTCTTTTCAGGATTTCAAGTTACTCAATTAGATAAAGGGATCTTCATATCTCAATCCAAATATGTGAAAGATTTGTTGAAGAAGTTTGGCATGGAAGACTCAAAACCTGTTGGTACTCCCATGGTAACCGGATGCAAGTTAACACAGAATGATGATTCTCCTAAGGAAAATCAAACAATATATAGGTCAATGATTGGTGGATTTCTCTACTTAACTCAAAGCAAACCAGACATTATGAATGTTGTATGTATGGTTGCTAGATTTCAGGTAGATCCGAAAGAATCTCATGTGACTTGTAAAGAGAATTTTCAGATACCTGAAAGGGACAGTTGATTTTGGGATTTGGTATCCTAAGGATGATGATCTTACTTTGAATGCATATACTGATGTGAATTGGGCAAGAGATGTAGATGACAGGAAGAGTACTAGTGGTGGTTCCTTCTTCCTAGGGAAGAAGCTGGTGTCTTGGTTGAGAAAAAAGCAGAATTCCATTTCTCTATCTACTGCTGAGGCAGAGTATATTGCTACTGCAAATAACTGTACTCAAGTGATGTGGATGAAACAGATGCTGAAAGATATCAGAGTAGTATATGATGAACCTATTGCCATATATTGTGACAACTCAAGTGCAATTAACATATCAAAGAATATGGTGCTACACTCTAAGACCAAGCATATATCAATCAAGTTTCACTTCTTGAGGGAAAAAATGAGTGAGAAAGAAGTCAGACTGGAGTATGTGCCTACCAAAGAATAGATTACAGACATTTTCACCAAGTCGTTGCCGAAGGATAATTTTGAGTATCTCAGAGGGATGCTAGGGGTGATTACCCCTCCTGATATAAACTAAAGATGCATTTTCTTACATCAATCTGTGTGCTTCATAGATATTTCCTAATCTGGATTGATGTTTCAGTGGTTGCTACTCAGGGGGAGTAGTCAGATGTGCAGATATGTGGTTCAAAGCTTGTATATGGTAAGATAATGCTTATCTTTTCCATTGATGTCAAAGGGGGAGAAGATTCATGTGAAAAATTATTGCTTATCTGGGGAGAAGAGTCTTGTGGGGAGAAGATCATGTAGAAGAGGTTAAGGAAGAAGAGTCAGAATCTAAGGGGGAGTAAGTGTTGATTGAGAGTTGTGTTGATGGTGTTTTTCACATCATGTGTTGCCATCAATGCCAAAGGGGGAGATTGTTGGATGTTGTGGTTGTGTTTCTGATATGTGGTTGTCATTGATGTCAACACTATTAGCATTACTATATTGAAGTATGTATATGTCAAGGATATTGAGAAAATTGTTAAAGGAAGAGTTGCAAGTTGCTAGTGGAACAATGACGATCATGAAGGTGTCTTGTTCTGTACGTTGAAGATCAGTTGTTGTGGACTAAAGGGTTTATTGCTGAGAGTATCTAGTTCATCTACCAAAAGTTTTAGAGGTCTGCATGAATATTTGATCGTACTATGAGCAATTGTGTTCTGACAGTATTTATGTGGGTTCTATCAGTGTTCCTAATTGAAGTTTATGTGATTTTGGTAATTTTTGTTGCTGCAGATGATTATCTGTTAGTTCTTGTTGTTTGTGAATGCTTCTAGATCATTCTCTATCCTTGTTGTACATTTGTGTTGATCGGTGTGCTCGTGGTCAAAGATTTTTCTCAGTATTTTTGGGTTTTCATGTTCTTGGCCGACATGATGGTTGTAACGTGTTGTGGATCCTTGAAGATTTAAATTTAAATGTTTGGCATGCTCAAGGATATTTTTTCAGGTCGTATCATAATATTAGCCGACAGTGTTTGATTCACATTGCAAATTTATTTGTAAATTTGGGCCGACATTGTAAATATGTTTTATATCTTTGGTTGACAAGGTTGTTGATTTAATTTCATGTTGCAGATATATAAGAGTGATTGTTTGAGCGAAGTTAGTGTGTTTATGAAGTGAAGAAAATCCAGAGAAGAGAAAGTGTGTGAATATTGATCTATTCATTCGATTGCAGAGCAGAGTGAGAAGAAGTTTGAGTGAAGTGTGAAGAAGGTTTTCTGTGCTTAACCGGAATTGTAATCAAGCTTGTGTAGAAGCTATTTTCTCAGTTCATACCCTACGGATCTAATCTGTATTGTTGTGTATTGTTGGGAAGTGATCCCTCTTGTATTTGAGTAGTGAGCTCTAGGTAGTGTGCCTAAATGCATGTGCATTCTCATTATCTTTCATTATACTTTTAACAGGGTATAATATTGTGGACTAAAATCCACTATGGTTTTTCCCCTAATAGGGTTTCCACATAAAAAATCTTGGTGTTCTTTGTTCTTCTAATGTGTTGATTGTTCACGGTTTACTGTTCATTCATCAGATCTGATATTAAGTTAAGTAAAGTTTGAAAAGTTTAAATATTTTGTGACAACTGATTCACCCCCCCTCTCAGTTGTCTGTCGTTGTTTTTCCAACAGAGAAGGATAAAGTGGATTGGGGATTGGATTAGGAGATTATTGATCTAGGATTAGAAAATTTGGGATTGGATTATTGATGAGAATTTGGGTTATTACTTGGATTATGAAATCATGGATGGGTGAGTAATTGAGATTTAGATGAAGATGAATTTAATTTTATATGGGAGGAAATGTTAGATGAAGAAATGGGATTAGAATAGAAAATTAATATTTTGGAGTTGATTATGCGATGATTTAATAAGGATGGAAGGACATGTGGGTTTGGTATTACTGATGGAAGAAAAATTTATTTGAATGATTAAGGGTGGAATCGGAAGATTAGGATAAGGGATTATAAGTGGATGGGGTATTGAGATGAAGGGTGAAATTGGATTTATATTTAAGAGGAGATAGGTGTGATGACGATGTGGATGAATAGATGAGGAGGAAGGATAAAGATGGAAAAAGTAAGCTAGGAATTTCTTGGGATGAAAGTTAAATTAGAGGAAGATTTGCAAGTGTGTCAAACCATAAAATAATCAAAATGAAAAAGCATTGATCTGTGAAAGTTATAATCCAAAAGGTGGTGTTGCTAATTAGAGGGATGTAGGGAATTCAAATTTTAGATGGGGTACACATTTGATTATGGGATGGAGGATTGGAATGGAGATATTTGGGTGACTTTTATGATGATTTATATTAGGATAAGAACTGATTGGGATTTTGATAATTGATTAAGTTTTTTGGGTGATGATTTTAGATTAGGGTGATTGATTTGGGCATTTGGATAATAGATTAAGGTTTAGATGATAATTTGGATTTAGATAATGGATTAATATTTTGGGATAATGATTTGGATTAGGATGATTGATTTGGAGATTTGGATAATGGATTAAGGTTTGGATGATGATTTGGATTTGGGGAACAAATAAATGATTAATGTGTCGGGATGGTCATTTGAATTCAGATGAGAATTGATTGGTATTTGAATAATGGACTAAAGTTTTGGATAATAAATGGATTTGGATGCAAATTTATTTAAATTTCGATAATTGATTTTTTGATGTGGATGATGTATAATATTTTAAATGAAATATATTGATAAAAGGTTTGATAGATAAATATGGTGTGGGACATAAATCACAATGTTTTAAATATTCTAAACCTTATTATGGATGACGATAAAGGATTAATCTCTCCTACTTGGTGGTGGAACCCTCAAAATTTTCTTGTTCCACTGGTTTGAAATTGCATCTTCCTTGGTGTTCTCTTGGTCTTTCAAGGGTTAGGGTTTAAGGTTTTATGTGAGGACTAGTTTTTACTTTGATTTTTTTCTCCTTTGTCTAAACCCTTGGCCTTTTGGTCTATTTCTTTTTTGACCTCTTGTGGTCGATTCCCGGTCACGTTAAAAACAAATTGAGCCATTGGAATCCATGAAGTAACCAACCCCTAGTTCCTAGGTCTGAAAAATATTTTTATTTTATAAGGTTGATTAATCGACCTTGTTTGGCCTCTACATCCTTTGAATAAAATGGTTTTAAGTCTTTTGAGGCCTTATCTTACATTTTTCTTAGGCGGTCCCATTTTCAAAACAACTTGTGAGCACATGCAAAATTGTTTCACTTAAGTTCTCATTCATCGCTTTTTCCCATCGTGAATCACAGATAACTTTGTGAATTCTTGACTTACATTAGCGATGTGCAATGAGCGGTGTTTCCTTTATATTGTGCATCATAGATAGGTTATAGATCTTGAGTTTTGCATTAGCGATGTACGATATGTGTGTTCTCTTCACTATCGTTGGCATTCTTTATCACAAATGGCTTGTGAGTTTCATGTTGTGAATTGGCGATGCACGATAACCCTTTGTGCTCTTTGCATTTTCTTCCATTGCTCATCATGGATTGGTTGTAAACTTTGAGTTCCAAAGTAGCGATGAGCAATGTAGTTCTATGTTCTAGTATTCTATCACTAGTTTAAATTGCTCTTGTGAGTGATGTTTCATGTGCCTTTGATTTTGAAACAGGTACATGTGGCTTGATCTTGTTCCATTTCCCCTTCTCTCCCATCGCTAATGTGATATGGAAATTGAGGGGTGAATCAGTGGTGCGATGGGAGATAAACATAATCAAAGGAGGGCCTCAATCCAATAGCCGAGATCTCATTGTGTGGGTGCTCACATCGCTGATAGGACTTGCGGAGGAAGAAATATATCAACGATGAGCGATGGCCTCCAAAAAAGAGGTGACTAAGTAAAATAAGAGGTGACATGATAGCATCCTGAGTACATCGTTTAAAGCAAAGGAGAAACTAGCAAGATGAAAGGAGAGCCACTAATATGGTTTTAAAGCGAGATGGTCAATGAACATTTTTTAATCATGAACGACTAAGTGTTAGTTCACTCGCGCGAGCTTTATATCAACCATTAATGGTGTTATGCTCCATTTTTTTGGCCATAAAGAAGGTATTTAGTTTGTTTTCCTCATATTTGAAATTGCTCAGGAGTAGAGAAGATAATTAAAGTCCAAGGAAATAGTGTAGAGAGCTCCAGTAAACAATTGCAGAGGCATTAGCATCGAATTTTCACCTGGGTAAGAAAATTATCATATCTCTTCCTACCAATTGCATTGAATTATGCTAGTCTATAAATTAGTAAGGAGTTTGAAATATAAATGTAATTAGGGTTTACTCATTATGCATTTTCAATTGGGATAGTAGGGATTGCATAAGGTCTATAAGAGTTTTGTTCTACAAATTATTGCCTAAGAATTAAAACTTGGTAGGTCTTTCTATTAATTGAAAATTATAAACCCTAGCCTTGCCACATTGTAAAAAATGAGCGAACCAAAGCCTAGTGAGTCTAGCATCAAGCCTGAGAGAAAACCCAAGCAGAAAAGAGTTAAGAAACCCAAAATTCAGGATGTCACATCTACACCTAAGCTAGAGGTGCCAAAAGCACCTACAAAGCCCAAAGTTGAGAAGAGATCTTGTGATAGATTTATGGAAGGTACAGCTAAGGATGTGAAAGAGGGAGGGTCACATATTGGAAAGAGGCCCACAGGGCAAGCCATTGTAACAAGTAGGTTGATTGACCTTGGTGGAATTAGAGAACCAGCTCAACCATAGAGCAGATGGGAATTGTTTCTATGTCTTTAACAAAAGGCATGCCAGATGGTCGGCCAGACATTTGTGGGGTTTAAACCTTGGGAAGCTAGTTGTACTAAATGTATTTTTGGAAGTTGATGTAATGGAGGCACTAGGAAAACATTATGATCCTTTGGAAAAGAAGATAAAAAGTTGGAATGGCACTCTAATCCTTGAAGTAACAAGGGATAAGATTATAGAGGTGTTCAAATTGAACCCTAACTATACAGTTGGCATTAGGCGTGTAGAATTAAGTCATGAATATGAGCAAATCAGGTATGCTTTTAGAAATAGTTTGCTCGTAACGCCCAAAAAATGTGGTAAGGGATTTAGAGCTACAGAATTGGAGCCCTTCAAGTGTGAAGAATTTGTTGATTATTTCAAGAACACCTACTACTATTTGAATCAGGTC
Organism: Sequoia sempervirens; assembly: GCA_007258455.2. NCBI lineage: Eukaryota > Viridiplantae > Streptophyta > Pinopsida > Cupressales > Cupressaceae > Sequoia > Sequoia sempervirens. The sequence continues at coordinate 447,380,934 of VDFB02271358.1, read as the reverse complement.
TTGGGTCACAATTTTGATGCAAGAATAGCTGCAAACCTATTGGTTATGATAATTGATATATAGAATTGGAACCCTAACATTTGATTTGACTACACTGCTTATCTTGTAGAGGAAATGCATAAGGGGCTCATTGCTTTGAAGAAAGGGATTATCCCATTGGTCTTCTATCATTACTCTTTGTTGATGCACATGCTCTTGTATGTTGGACAAGACAAGTGGAAGAAGATGATAAAGTTGAGGCAACTAGATAATGGGAACAACCCTTTTCCTGTCCAAATAAGGACACATATTTGGGATCAAAATTGTCCCAATTCACACTATTTTTTGTTTTGCAATGTCATCATATATGGTATCTTGGAAATTTTGGGTGTCCCACCCATTTATATATTTTCAAGAGTTATCAAGAATATTATGCACCCTAAATATGTAGAAGGGTCACCGGAGAATCGTAATTGGGTTGATTGGTTCCTGCACTTAGAGTACACATTAATTAGGGCCTATGCAGCTAGGGTGGCACCTCATTTTTTATATCTATATGTCTCAGAAATATTGGCATTTATGGAGCTAATGTGGCAGCTTGATTTTATGGACCAGGAGTTGTTTAGAAATCCTAAGACGGGTTCTGTAATTGTGCCACAATGTGCTTTTGGATACTTTAAGGCTACTGCTAAGTAGGCATATGAGAAGTTTGGAATAATGGTAAATAACCTTAGGATGCCTGTGGATGAGGTTAGGAGCTTTGACCCAGATGGTTTTGTGAATGAGAAGAGAAGAAGCAAAGGTGTGCCTAGTTTTTCTCATGTTTTTATGTATTTTGATGATGTGCTTATAAATATGACGAGTGATGGAGCAGTCAACCAAAGAAAGAAGTATTGGACTGATATTTGTGCTATGGAGGAAGAGATCATAAAAAGCAATGTTTTTTTATGTAAGCCCATATGATGAAATTGAGAACCCGCTGAAGAGGGCTATGCAAAAGATAAATGATTACCAAAGTGGAGAGTTCATAGTAAAATTTGGGGAAGTTGCTAAAAGAGCACAAGCTCTCCTAGAGAAACCGTCTTGGGCTATGGATATCCCTGAGCAACTTGTTGAGATTCAGGGAGGTGTTGAGGTAATTGGGGAGGAGAAAATGGTAGAACATATGATGATTTAGAAATCGGTGATGTTCTTGATTTAGAAACTCCTCAAGATAGAATTTCCAAATGGGAATATGATCATAAGGCCGATGATGATCCTAGGATCAAGGCCTGTGATGAATTCACTTTAGATGATACCTTTGTACAAACAAAAGAGTTCAAATAATTCATTATTCATCAAAGGAGTAAGGATATAAAAGAAAGAATTGAGCAAGCTAAGGCTGGTCTGGGCCCCTCTCAGCAAGAGGAGGTAGAGAGAGCAGAGGAAGAGAAAATCATGACTGAGATAACAGCCATCACTCCTGATGAAGCTAGGAAAATTGTTGTTGAGAGTAGTCGTGTTACTTCTAGGGTGTACCCTCACTTCAGCCATTGCACTTGATGTTATTGGGAGGGACTCACATGCCTCTACATATCTAAAGAACACTTTGATAACCAGGTGTTTGGATCTGGCTATAGTCCTAAATTGCACACTCTTGCAATTTTGTCCATGGTGCCCAACACTAGAAAGCATAAGGTTGCCAAGCCTATAGAAGAGGTCATTGGTGCAATGGTGGTAAAGAGAGTTGCAAATATAACTCTTGTTCGACCAACAAAAATGACTATGGATGTTGCAATTCTCAATGCTAATACTGCCCAAATCTCCCAATAGCACTATCATGCATTGTTGAAGGATTACAATAAAATTTTAGATGAATGCAATAAGTTGAGAGCTATAGCTCAGGCAGCCCATTCTATAAGGGTAGTTTCTCCACCATCCTCTTCTTCTGATTTGTCTACACAAGATAGAGATACTCTATCTCTAAGGATTCATGATTTGAGTAATCAATTGAAAACAGAGAAGGAGAATGTTAAGTGGGCCAAATTGGGAACAATAAAAGTGGCTAATGATATCTTTGAGGATGTATTGAAACATAGGGTGACCAAGCTGGTTAATAGAGCTAATGATGTGTGGGTTGCATACAAGAACATTCATGAGGCCAATGTTGAATACTTGCAAGCTCAAAAGGATTTTCAAACTGAGTGGAGCAAGAGGAGTACTAGGGTAGGAACATTGAAGGAGATGATATCCAAAATGCAGGAGGATCCTGAAGCTCCTACTCATATTTCTGAAATATTGCAAGCCATTGATTTGATTAATGAAATAACAAATTTCCATGGAAAGTCAGGAATGCAACTCCAAAACAAATTGAGAATGTTTAGGGAAATGGAAGAGCATAGTATGCCTAAAATATTAGATGATAAGGGTGAGTTGATGGAGTTTTCTAAATGGAAGCATAAGTTGGGAGAGTGGCTACCACAGGATAAGATGATGTCAACTATAATTGATTACTCCATGTTGAACCCCCACATTGATAACATGATTGGAATTGAAATAAGAATGGACACTTTCATCAAAGAGGCCAGGGAATTAATTGATGCAAGATACAATCAACATGTTGCAAAAGTACAAACCTTGTTGGACATGAGATGGCGCACAAAGGATGAATACAACACATGTTTGGAGAAGTTTATTGAATGAGCTTTTGTTTGAAGGGTGATGACAAACATGGTGATTAATGGATAGGAGAGAAACAATGCATAGCCTGGAAATAGTACAGATTAGGCTTTTTTTGAAGTATTGCAAAATATTTTTTCCTCCCCAACATGGAAATTGGTGGCATAAGAGTTGACTCAGATGGGTTAGTCTTCTCACTTTTTATTGTTTTTCATGCTTTATAGTTTTGCCAATTGGGTGTGCATGTGGTTAACACTTTTGTCTCATGAGGAAGATATTTTGGAGCTGTTGCAATGAATGAAAGATTCCTTTTGGAAGGCGGGTGTATCTTCTTTAGAAGATGAAAACATTTTTTGTCTTATGTGCTTTCCCCCCACTTTCAAAGGTGCAAATATAACTATCCGGGGAATTTTGAAATTGAAATGTAAATATATGTCAAATGTAAAAGTGACTTTAATTGTAATTTGGCTCGATGCTTGTTGCTCCCATGTTTCTATAAATGGGAATTCAAAGCCAATTATATGGGTCTTTTGATGGTTAAGCATTAGAACTCATATAAAGAGCAGTTTTGTTAATTCAAGCACATAGAGATAGGATAGTTTTGAGTCATAGGTGCAATTTTTTTTTGTAATAGGTATAATCGTTTTACAATAGCAATGGCATATAAATGGAAATCATAAATTATAGAATAGTTTCTCTCCCATGTATTTGTTGCATAGATTATAAATAAAATGATCGAGTCTTTTATTTATCTTCAATCTCTTCAATTGAATGTGTAATTTTGTTTCTACTTTAGTTCAAAGAACTAATTAAATGCTTAAGTGAAATTGTAGATCTATGTGATGGAGTATTAGGATTAATAAGTAGTTCTCATTTTGGTTATCTTGAGTTGTATTGCAAAGCAATATAGCAATAGTCTTTAAATGCTAAGTTTACTTGCTAATTGTATTACAGTTTGTTACAAATTATATGAGTCTGTCACCCAATGATAAGGCATTGTTCTATTGATTTGGCTACCTTTGAAGTTGATTGAGTCGGTCTTTCCTGTCAGAGAACAAATTCATATCGAAAATCATTTCCATATCATAAATTGTTGCAAATTTGTACGAGATTCACCCATTCCTGCCATCTAGATAATAATTTGGTAAAGGATTTTCCAAATTTTTGAAGAATTTTGTCTATTTACATTTGACAGGGATGCATCTATTTATTCCAATGTTCATGATAAAATGGCACAAGAGTATCATATAAACATTGTCAGGATCACCCTCCTAGGTTTCACAAATCCCAAAGTGTAGAAGCAAAGGCTTAGAAATCCTTTACTTGTTTGTTGGCCAATCCTTTCCATTGTTGATTATTGAGTTATGGAAAATTCATAGGAAATTGGTAAGATCAAGTTTGGTTGTCAAAAAATAACCAACAGATTGGCGACTCTGTTGGGGACATTGCTAGTCCAACGTCTCTAGTTCGGATCTAGTATAGTCAGAGTCAAGTATCTTATTGTTCTTCACTAATTAGAGAGAAATTTATTCAAATTTTCATCATATAAGTCTTGCCCAGTTTTATGTGTCAAGTTTTGGTTCCTTCCTTCATCTTGTGTCGGGTTATGTTCAAATTTTTCTCTAAGATTACAAGTGCAACTCCAAAGTATGAGAAATTTCTATTTCCCAATATCCCAGGTGGCAACTCTGAGGTCTCTTGTGCCAGTGCGAGAATAAATTCCCAAAGCAAAAGTGAGAGAGAATTCTAAGAGACAATTTGACACCATGAGGAAGACCAGAAGTTATATGAAGAAGCATCCTAAGTAGAAGCAGGAGTCTGAGTATTCAAAGGACAAGCAACCAACTTGGAAAAGGAAAAATGTTGAATCAATTAAGTCTACTGAAATTCTCGTTGATGTATCTCCTGCTTTTACTAATGAGGTAAATAGTGCAAATGTTCATGAAGAGGCACATGAAGCTAAGGTCCCTAATGTAAATGAATGAATTTTTCCCACTGAGGAAGTTTTTGATAATGAACTTAATGTCTCAAGAGAAGAAGATAGGTGGGAATTCTAGGAAAAGAATAAGAATTTTTCAGATCCTTCAACTCTTGGAGTTAGATCTGTCTTTAATGGTGGTAATTTTAAGCCAAGAGGTGAATCCCCTAATGTAGAATTGCACCATTCCCTTGAGGGAGAACCAACTAATTAAACCTTCTATACCCCTTAGTCGAGTGAGGCTAGAGATGTCTTGGAAGATGAAGAACACATAGACAAAGATATGTGAGCCTTAGAAGAGGAAGAACTTGGGCTTAAGGAAGACGAAGAACGAAGACTCGGGGAATTGAGGGAGAAACAAGCAAAGGAGTTGAAGGAAAATAAGGATAGAATTAAAGCTATGATGCAAGAAAGAGATGCTCAGAAGCAAAGAATAGAAAGGATGAAAGAGGCTACAAAGAAGAAGGTACTTTATGAAAATACTTCTAGATTTTCTGCTAAAATAACTCCTAATCCACCTAAGGTGACCGTCCCAATGGGAACCTCTACAGCAAATACTTATACCACATCCGTTGCAACCACTAAAACCTCATATCCATTTATTGGAACTAAGAAATCACAACCTATAGATCATGGGAAGAATTCCATTGACCAACATAAGAAAACTAACTTTAGTATCTTTAATACTGACAACTGCATAGGTACAAATACCTCATCCATTAGTGCTTCCACCCTAAATGTTAAGCTTAATCCTACTCCATCAAATGTGATTCCTATCCCTGAGATATTGAGGTTGCAACTGGAAAATGATAAGTTGCAAGAAGAGGTGAGGAAAGCTGAAATTGAAACTACAAACATAGAGATAGCCAAAAATATCTCTTTCCTAAAAATCTCTATACCTTATTCAATAGCTTCAAGCTCTGGACATACTGAAAATGATTGACAAAAGAAAAATTCTAAGGGACACACTCTTAGGGGAGGTGGTGGAGGTGGAGGAAATGATAAAAACAAGAATATTGTTTTTAAGATGGTGATGGGAAGAAGAAGGGAGGTGGTAGTAATGGTGGAGATGGAAAGGATAAAGATAAGAATCAATCTGATGACCGAAAGGATGATGAGCCTAGAAATACTCATAGAGACCGAGCTACCAATGCAAGTGGAAAGATATCAACAGTTGTGCTTTATTGGGATTCTTGGTTATCCTAATCCATTTCATGAGAACTTCAGGCTTGCCTTGGTTAGATTCTCTGGTAACAATGCCTTAATTGGTGAGGGCCACCTCAAAGCATTTGCTAATGTCATGGATGATTTTGAAGTAGAATTTGGGGATGTGATGATGAAGTTGTTCATGCAGTCACTCACTGAGGATGCCTGAGAATGTATAGAAGTTTTCTTGCTGAGAGTACATTGGTTCTTGGGAGGAGTTCAAGAGGTTATTGAGAGAGTAGTATGGTGATAAAACTAATTCAAGGTTCCTTCTAAACTAGTTTAATAATATTGTTAAAATTTCTAATGAGTTTGTAGTTGATTTTAATGTGAGGTTTCAAAAGGCTATGAAAAGGTTGCCTCCTCATTTACAATTAAATGATAGTGTCTTCCTGGTAAATTGTTGCAATGATTTGATGCAAAGATGAGCTATTGCTTACTGGATAAGAATCCTCAAACATTGAGAGAGGCTTATAATATGGCCATCCATATTGATAGTAATAGTAGATCAACTGGAAAAGTTGGGAGAAGGGATGATGTAAAAATCCTCAAGAACCCAAAGAGAGAAGATAAGAAATTTGGTGTTAAAAGGGAGGTTCACTTAGGACAAGATTGACAATGTTATAAATACTATGAAGGATATCAGTTACAGACTTGCTAAGTAAGAAAAAGGAATGTCAAATGAGAATTCCAACTATCACAAGAATGAAATACCTCCCCGACTACAAGATCATCCATATAACACAAATTGGCATAATGGGAAGCCCATTCCTAACAATCAGAAAAATGCTCAGAACAAGGTTTCCCAGGATCCTTTACAGAAAAATTAGGAAATTATGATGGCGATAGCCCTTGGTGCATGGTTTTTCAAATGCCACATTCTCCTCATCAATGTGTAGTTGCACAGTTGATTGAAGTTGAAGAAGGTGTACTTGAAGACTGTGATCAGTCTAATGAGGATGATGTTGACATTAATATTATTATGGATGGTTCTGATTTTGTTGATATTGAATGCTCATCTAATCTGGAGTCCCATAACCTTGAGGTGGATAGCCAGAGGCATATAGCTAGTACATACCACCAACAAGTTCTCTCTGATGAAGATGATGATAATGATAATGAAGTATACACATTGGAAGTAACTGAAGATAATGTATCTCTAAGGAGACCTTTGGATGAATAAATTGCAAGATATACAGTGGTCTTGACTACACAAGCTAGAGTTTCATATCATCTGAGGAACAAAACAGTGGGTGGTGACCAAGGTAGCCCCATTGGTCTCTTTATCAAAGAGAAAAATATGAAAAGCAAAGAGAAAAAATATGATGGCAAAGGGGAAGGATGTAAATCCAAGGAAATTAAGGGAGATAATATTTGGGCTAAGAAAGTTAATAAACCAAAAACAAATGGAGAGCCCAAGTCCCTTGCTATAAAGACAAAAGCACAAAAGTAGAATTATGAATTTGCAAGGAAGGATGCCAAGCCTAGAGCTGAAACAAAAAAGGACCAACTGAAGGAAAGCACTACAGAACAAGCTATGGTCTCAATTTATTTTCCTAAATACACTCCCATTGATATGTTTTAGTTGCTTAGTCAAGTAAAAATATTTGTACCTTTTCTTGAGATGATGAGAATCGACGAGCATAAAGAAAGGGAAGTAGCCCTTATCAATGGTGCTCTACAGCTTGTAATCAACTAGTGGTGTCCACTCCACCCAAAGTGAGTGAAAAGGAAAATAAAGAGAAAGATGTAGAGGGAGAATCACTGAGATCCCTCATATTTTTCTAGGAAACTTAGTGACTGCCTGCCTTGGAAAGATAGACCCATTTTTTCTCACACTGATTGTTGAGGGAAATTTTTTTAAAAATTGTATCATTGCTTCTAGAGCATTCAATAATATAATTCTAGCCACAATCATGGAGGCATTGGGACTAAAGGTTGAAAGTACCCATGGAAAATGCTATGCTATGGATTCTAGGGAAGTCCCTATGACTGGTGTAATCAATGAGCTCCCTTATAGACTAGTTGCATATCCAAAGAAAGAATTCAAGATGAGTGTAGTGGTGGTAGATATCCCACCCAACTATGGAATTTCTCCATCTAGGAAGTGGAGTGCTTCCATGTGGAGTAGCATGCTATGTGATATGCCTTATGCTACTTTCCCAATTGAGGGTAAGGATGTCAAAGTGGTTAGAGAACCAAAAGTGCCACATATGTTGGAGCATGCTCCTAAGGATGGTATAATTCATTTTTTAGATATTGATATCAGTGAGTTTAAGGTGGAAGAGCTAGCAAGAGAAAGCGGCATGCGGCTTGCACCTATAGAACATGAATTCACAAGATTATCTGATAAGGATGCACTATGGAAGATGTATTTTGACTCTGAGCAAGTTCTAATTAAGGGTCTAGTGCAGGTATATTGTTGGTGTCACCTAGTGGCAACACATACAAGTTTTCTTTCACTTTGTCTTTTATCTACACAAAAAATATGGCAGAGTATGAGGCATTGCTACTAGGATTGAGGCTAGCTAAAAAGTATGGGATAAAGAAGCTAATGGTGATTGGTAATTTTGAGCTAGTAATATCCCAGGTAAGATCCAAATATGCATGCAAGAATAATAGATTAAAACAATATAGAAATGTTGTATGGGATTCCATTGAGTAGTTTGATTCCTTCGGAATTAACTGGATGGAAAGAGGTCATAACAAAGTGATAGACTTACTGGCAAACATTGCACTCAAACCTGATGATATAAATTTTGCAGGTATCTCCAAGATTGAGGTTCAAGCAAGATCATCAATCCCTGATAATGTGTATAATAGGAAAATCTTCAACAATAATGAAGATATTTTGAAGTTTTTAAAATGTGTTGATGAATATGAGGGTCAAGAGATTGATTTCGGGGCTTTTGTTGAAAATGTAGATGGTAAGGATAAAGTCTTTGGAAATGAAGTCATTCAACTAAAGAAAAATAAGACTCCCAAGGGCCCTGTTCCATTAGAGAGAGTCTTTGAAAATCAAGACAAAAGCAAAGTTAAGACAACTGCCACCCATCTAGAGAATTTGGAAGAAGTGAACTTGGGGACTGAAAATGCCCCTAGAAAGGTATATGTGGGAAAGAAGATGAAACCCAAGATTAAGGAAATGTTGATTTCCTTATTGGGAAAATACAAACACGTCTTTGCTTGGTCATATGATGACCTGAAAGTATACAGAGAGGAATTGTTCCAACATGAGATTCCCCTGAAAGAAAATGCCAAGCCTTTTAGGCAGAAGCACAGACCCATCAATCCAACCTTAGCTCTAAAAATGCAAGATGACTTGGTTATGCTAAGGGATGTTGGAATTATAAATCCTATTAGGCATTCCTCATGGGTGTCTAATATAGTGCCAGTTAGGAAGAAAAATGGTGATATAAGATTATGTGTGGACTTTAGAAATTTGAGCATATCATCATTGAAGGATAATTATCCATTGCCAAACATGGAAGCCATGTTGCAGAAGGTAACTGGTTGTGAGCTATTGTCTATGATGGATGGTTTTTTTGGATGCAACCAAGTAAAAATGAAGGAGTCTGAGCAGTACAAGACTGCATTTACAACTCCATGGAGCACCTATGTGTATGTCAGGATGCCATTTGGTTTAACCAATGTAGGTGCTAATTTCCAAAGGGCTATGGATGTAACCTTCTATGATTTTATTGACTTGTTCTTGGCAATTTACCAGGATGATTTGACAACTCACTCCAAGAAAGAAGAATACCATTGCATGCACTTGGAGAAGATATTCACCAGGGCATTAGAATATGGAATATCACTCAACCCAAAAAAGTGTGCCTTTGGAGTTATTGAAGGAAAATTGTTGGGGCACATTGTGTCTGAGGAGGGAGTGAGAATTGACCCTAAGAGGGTAGCTGCCATTGACAAGATTTCCCAACCAAAGAATGCCAAGGGTATTTAGTCATTCTTTGGCCAAATTAATTTCTTGAGGAGGTTTGTATCAAATTTTGTAGAGATCACAAGGCCAATCTCTAAGATGCTAAAGAAGGGAGCAAAGGTGGTTTGGAGTGAGGAGCCTAGTCAGGCATTCAAGAGCATAAAATAGACTATCAAAGAGGCTCCAATCTTGAAGTCTCCTGACTTTTCTAAACCAATGCATATTTTCTCTTTTGCTTCTTTCCATACTATTGTTGTTGTGATGTTGTAGAAAAATGATGAGGACTTTGAACAACCCATTGTATTATTTAGTAAGTCTTTACAGGCTACAAAGCTCAAATATGATACAATTGAGAAGCAAGCATATGCTTTAGTCAAGGCTGTAAATAATTTCAGAACCTACTTGATGGGAGTTATAGTCATAGCCTTTGTACCAAGTGCTACTATGAAGGACATTTTCACTTAGCAAGAAACTACATGAAGGAGGTGTTCAACATTGATGTTAAAATCACCAAGTTAGTTAGAGTAAAAGGTCTATCTAAGCTAATGGCAGAGACTAACTTGGAAGCAAACCAGATAAATCAAGTAGAATATGTTGATGTTGCACCCATCTGTGATATGAAAATATGTGGCTAGTATAGAAGGATTGTCCGGTATTTACAAACTTTGCAGTACCCTGCAAATATTGCTAAAATGAAAGAACACTAAAGTTACATGTCATTAAGTATGTAATTATTGATAATGAATTGTGGTGGAGGAGCCCAAATGGTGTGTTGCTCAAATGTGTGGATGGAAAGTATGCATTAGAACTCTTGCAAGAATTGCATAGTGGAGTGTGTGGTGGCCACTACATGGCTAAGGAAACTGCTCATAAGATCTTGTGGGTAGGATTTTGGTGGCCCACTGTTTTTAAAGATGCCCACAAGTTTGTCAAGATTTGTGATGCTTGTTAGAGGTTTACAAGAAAATTGAAGTTCTCAGGGATTTTTCCACTCAGGCCTATTTTTGTTCAGGACCCTTTCCAACAATGGGGTATAGACTTCATTGGTGAAATAACAGAAAAGTCTAGTGGGGGGAATTCATGGATCCTTGTTGCAACTAATTATTTCACAAAGTGGGTGGAAGCAATCCCCACAAAGAAGGAAACAAGTAAAGTTGATATAGACTTCCTAATGAACAACATTCTCATTAGATTTGGAGTTCCAGAGAAGATCATTTCTGATAATGCTATGTGTTTCAGGTCAAAATAATTCAATGATTTTTGTGAGAAGCATGACATACACATTTCTTATTCTTCCCCTTACCACTTGGAAGGGAATGGCCAGGCTGAATCTAGCAACAAGAGCCTAATGAAGATCATCAAAAGAGTGATTGAAAAGAATAAGAAGGCCTGGGACTCAAAGATAAATCTAGCATTGTGGGCTGACAGTTACTGTAAAGAAGGCAACTGGTCATTCACCATTTGGTTTAGTATATGGTTTGGATGCTAGGTTACCACAAAAAAATTGCTAAAGATGTACAAATTTGTGCAGGAGTATGATGAAAATATTTGTCATGATATGCAACAAAGGATTGATCATCTTATATATAGCTGGTTGAAACTAGAAGAGAAGCTCAAGATAAAAATGTGAAGATACAATTGCAAGTCAAGCACTTGCATGATAAGAGAGCTTCCCTTGGGAAATTTGAAGTGGGCAATATGGTATTGGTATGGAATGCAAGGGCTTAGGATAAGGGTAAGCATGGAAAGTTTGAAGCACTATGATTAGGCCCTTATTTGATATCCAACACACATGGGGAAGATTCATACTTCCTTCAGAGATTAACAGGTGAACTTTTGGAACTGTCAATACATGGACAATTCTTGAAGCCATATTGAACTCTTGAAATATGCTTTTTTCCATGTACATTGTATAGTCCTTTAAATGTTGTATATAGGTGTGTTTTCTTTGGTTTGGTTCTCTTGCCTTTTCCAGGTAATTCCTTGGTTTTTGGTGTCCCTATGCTTGGTCTGCTTCAACCATGAGATCTGTAATCTTGCCATGCCTGCAAGAGGCATACGTCCCCAGTCGGAGCCACTGGTGGAACCCTCAAATTTTTCTTGTTCCACTGGTTTGAAATTGCATCTTCCTTGGTGTTCTCTTGGTCTGTCAAGGGTTAGGGTTTAGGGTTTTATGTGAGGACTAGTTTTTACTTTGATGTTTTTCTCCTTTTTCTAAACCCTTGGCCTTTCAGTCTATTTCTTTGTTGACCTCCTGTGGTCGGTTCCCCGTCATGTTAAAAACAACTTGAGCCATTGGAGTCCATGAAGTAACCAGACCCTTGTGCCTAGGTCTAAAAAATATTTTTATTTTATAAGGCTCATTAATCGACCTTGTTTAGCCTTTGCATCCTTTGAATAAAATGGTTTTAAGTCTTTTCAGGCCTTATCTTACATTTTTCCTAGGCAGTACCTTTCTCAAAACAACTTGTGAGCACATGTGGAATTGTTTCACTTAATTTTCCATTCATTACTTTTTCCCATTGCGCATCGCGGATAACTTTGTGAATGCTTGACTTACATTAGTGATGTGCGATGAGCAGTGTTTTCCTTTGTATTGTGCATTACGAATAGGTTATGGATCTTGAGTTTTGCATTAGCAATGCGCAATATGTGTGTTCTCTTCATTATCTATGGCTTTCTTTATCACTAATGGCTTGTGATTTTTGTGTCATGAATTGGTGATGCATGATAACCCTTTGTACTCTTTTCATTTTCTTCTTTTGTTCATTGTGGATTGATTGTAAACTTTTAGTTCCAAAGTAGCGATGAGCAATGCAGTTCTATGTTCCAGTATTATATCATTGATTTAAATTGCTCTTATGAACAATGTTTCCTATGCCTTTGATTTTGAAGCAGGTACATGTGGCTTGATCTTGTTGCATCGCCCCTTCTCTCCTATCGCTGATATGATTTGGAAATTGAGGTGTGAATCAACGATGTGTGATGGGAGATAAACATAATCAAAGGAGGGCCTCGATCCAATGGCTGATATCTCATTATGTGGGTGCTCACATCGCTAATAGGACTCACAGAGGAAGAAATATATCAGTGATGAGCAATGGCCTCCAAATAAGAGGTGACTAAAGAAAATAAGAGGCAACATGGTAGCATCCTGAGGACATCATTTAAAGCAAAGGAGAGATTAGCAAGGTGAAAGGAGAGCCACTAATATGGTTTTAAAGTGAGATGATCAATTACTAGTTTTTAAACATGAACGGCTAAGTGTTAGTTCGCTCACACGAGCTTTCTATCAGCCATTAATGGTGTTACGCTCCATTTTTCTGGCCATAAAGAAGGTAGTTGGCTCATTTTCCTCACATTTGAAATCACTTAGGAGTAGAGAAGATAATCAAAATCCAAGGAAATAGTGTGAAGAGATACAGTAAACAATTTCAGAGGCATTAGTATCAAATTTTCACCCGGGTAAGCAAATTATCATATCTCTTCCTGCCAATTGGATTGAATTATGCTAGTCTGGAAATTAGTAAGGAGATTGAAAGATAAATGTACTTAGGGTTTTCTCATTGTGTGTTTTCAATTGGGATAGTAGGGATTGCATAAGGTCTGTAAGGGTTTTGTTCTACAAATTGTAACCTAAGAATTAAAACCTGGTAGGTCTTTCTGTTAATTGAAAATTGTAAACCCTAGCCTTGCCACATTGTAAAAATGAGCGAACCAGATAGGCCAATTCCAAAGTTAATTTATCTAAGGTTGATGATGGATTTAGTTGTTGATTAACTCAAAAAACTACTTGAGATGGAAATTTCTTGAGTAAATGTGAGCTAATGGATATAAATAATGTTTTATTCAAAGGTTTAGATTTTTTGGACAATATTTTTATGGATGAAGGATTATTTGATTAGGACTATATGTGGATTAAAGGATGGATGAGTGATATTAAGTTGAGGTTGGATTATGGGTTAGATTTAAGGATTGGTGATGAAATTCAAGTCCAAATATGATGAACATTTAAGGTAATGATTATGGTAATGGTTTTGGAAAAGTCTTGGATGTTAGGTTTTGTTGAGCAATTTGGAAAGATTCTTAGATACTGGAAAAGATTAAAAAGGTAATGATTTTGGAAAAGTTTTGGATGGTGGATTTTGATGAGAAATTCAATAAGGTTTTGGGATAATGGTCTAGATTAAGTTTTGTGTAATGTTACAATTTTGGGTGTGTTTATGGTTAGGTTGATGATTTGGGTTAGGTTAGGGAAACATATAATGAATTGGGGATTATATTAATAGGGGTGAAAGCTCAAGGAGGTCAAAAAAAAATGTGGTAAGGCACGTATGTGTTGAAATGTGTATGCATGGGGATGGAGAAAGTATTATAATAGAAAGATGAAATTTTGAAAATGTGCAAGCACAAAATTATTGAAAAAACTGAAATAGCAAATGCACTAAAAATATGAAAGCATTGAACAAGTGGAGGAACTAAGAAATAGTGTGAATATGTTGTTCTAACTAGATGATTTCAATTGTGGATTCTTGGAAAGAGTTATAAAGTAGAAAAAAAATCAATGGTTGTGTAATAACCCAAGACAAACACCTAAGACATTAACCAACCAATTTTTTTTGAAAGAACACCAATGACCAAGATAAAACATCATATTATGAAAGAGTGGAATCATACCCAAATGATGATTAGGTACTAACATGATATCATGATCTCTTGTGAACACAACATAGTGGTAGAATGAGGGAATAATCAACCTCAAATCCACTCTAGAACATACTTGAAGACACTAGCAATAAAAAACAACACTTAAACATAAATGACAATGAAGAGGAGATACCATATCTCAACTAGACAACACGACCACTAGTTTCTAGAACAAGTAGTATGAGGGTAATAGCCACCTCCAATCCACATTAAATTTACTAAAACAACACTCAAATATAATGGAAAACCTTCAAAAGAGGTTGTCTTACTAGGAGGTACTATCCCTCCACTAGTTGGAACAAAAATAGGTCATTTTAAAGAAAGAACATGCTCCCCAATAAAAAAAAGTGGCATAACTCACAAAGTAGGACACTTGTTGACAAATAAAAAATGTGGGAAGAATTAGTAAGATAAGGGAAAAAATTGTATACAATTTTTCCCAAGAAATGATTGAAAGAATTTATTGTCTAATAAAATAGGAGACAACAATGTGACAAAGGACTACAACACCTAGAAAGGAAACTAGCATGCTAGGATGACACTAGAACCTAGGAAGGACACTAGCATGCCACTCCATATGTGTGCCATAAATGTGATAATGCCCTAGAATTGTGTAGGTGTCAAAAAAATACATTGGATTCTTGAATTTGCATTGTAGTCTTATGTTTGTATTGTAGTCCTAGCCATGCAATCTAATCCTAAAAATAAATTTAAAGGATGGCCATTTCTATGTCTTATACCTAGGGAAAACACTCAAGACTCACAAAAACAAGAATACAACACAAATGGACTTCAAAATGGTAAAAAAGACTAAGAGACTAAAAGGGATAACCTCATCCAATCTAACACATTCATGAACAAAGGAGATGCTCCCCATAGGATGAGAATCTTATAATGGAATCCAAAATAGTTATAAATACATGAGGAAAGAAGGGAAAATATTACCAAAAAACCCTATGTTCCCTTCAACCAAGAGGAGAACCAAAATAACACCACCCCATGACGAGTTCTCACCAACAGACAACCCCAAAATTAGGGGATGAACCACACAAGATCCAATGATAAATTTGAATGATATTTAACACCTTAAATTTATTTTAATCCCAAAACAATTTTTTTTGTATGTTAATTTTACCAACATAACCAAAATGATAAAGAGTGTATTAAATGGCATGAACATGTGACACTAATGTCAAGAAAAAAATTAATGAAAGATAGATACATCGTCAATTATGTGAGAGTTTTACATTCATACAAATAGTATTTTCCACAATAACATATATACAAAATGGGAGTCAAAGTTTTGAATTATACTTCTTACATCAATTTACAAAAACTAAGAAACTAAAGAAAAGGGGTAGAGAACCTTCACTTGCACACTAACCAAAGCTCCTCCAAGATGAATCCTCCAATAATAGTGGTCCTAAATGGTGGTTTCATGCCACCCAACTATGTGGAATCCTTAGGTCCACCCCATTTATCTAGAAGATAGTCACTTGGGCACAAGAACAATTTACTCATGTAAAGCAAGGGAACATGGTTCACAAACACACCAATCAATATGAAGAATCATCATAATATCCAAATGAAATAAAATGAGACCAATAATCATCATAGAACACACATGGTACAAAAATGATCAATATAATTTAATTATCAATATAAAAATAAATAAGATCATCCAATCACATAATACACATGCTCAAGGGGATAGGATCACTAATAATAAGTAGGGATAATCTGCAATACATAGCATAGACATGGAAAAACAAAAGCATATAATATATACATGAACACATGAAAAATTGATCTCATCCAAAAAAATCATGTCTTGAGATGGGTCTCACATCATATACCAAATCTAATGGCAACAAGGATAAGGATCCTATGGGCTAGGGAAGGAGTGTAATCACAATAGCTCAAAGTGATGGCTAAGAAAGATTGAGTATGCATCTTAGTCATCCTATGAGGGAACTCAATTAAAAATATATATATTAAACCTCTAAGAGAAGCATGCCCTCAATAATATCTAGCAACCTAGAAAGTGTAGCATGTTCTTCATGCTCACACAAAGACTTTACAAGCATTTCATATGCACCATAGAATTAACATCCTAGTTCATTTTATTACCTAATGAGTTTCTTTAGTTATCCATTAATTAGTAACTCTTTTCTCATAATATCTTGGGATCCCTTTGTATACTAACAAATTTCAATAGCCACTTCTTTCCTACACCTTGTACTCAAGTCCTAGGTTCATCACATCAAAATAGTATTTGAGTGGCATAGATTTTAATGCATAAAATTAGGATAAAACTTCAACATGATTTCAAAAGATTCTAAAATGAAAAAATGAAGGAGACCCCTTTTTTTTCATTTGAAATTATTCACAATTTAATATTTCTAAAATTATTTCACATAGGAAAAACCATAAAAATCCCCAAAACTCCATTTTGATGAATGCTTAAAATTTCAAGATAAAAATTTTAAAAAATAAAAGATATCCTTTGGTTTCAAATATGCACAACACTACACTTTTGCAATAAAAAATTTTATTTTTAAAATTTTTGATATTTTTTCCATAATCATGGCTCAAAATAGCTATTTTTCATATTTTCCAAATATATTTTTTATTCAACAAAAAATGCATGAATTCAATTTAAAATTCTATGCAAATATTATTCCATATATTTTTGTGATACTACCACGGTGAATACTTTCTTTGTTCTATGTATGGAAGTTGTTTTAAGACAATTCGTGTAGCAATCACATGTTAGGTATTTCATTCCTCTCTACGTGACTGGTCTGAAAAGTTTTAACACAACTCAACTATGTACACTAACAAGGTTTCTATATGTCTGGTATGAGAAAGTGTACCATAGAAAAATGGATCTTGGACATTTTCATGGTCATTTTGGTCTTTCTCTTATGATGCTTGACCTATTTTGTTTTGATTTAATGTTGCAATGTAACTTATGCATTCACATTAGGTTCTACATATCCAAATTATGATGTCTTGTGAAGTTTTGTAACACATTTCTACATTTTTCCTGACTCTTCTTATTATAATTCATCTAAAAATCACCTTATTATCCCTTATCAAGTCCTATTTTAAAGTGTTGTAAAGTCTTGTAACAAGCTTTCACGCTTTTCTAGGCTTGTCATCACTAATTACACCTTTCTTATGCTTTATTTGGCCCCTTTATGCACTTATAGGAATTAATTACTTGTGTGATTTTTAATTCAAACCCAAAAAACAACATTAAAAGAAACTTAATTCCTAACACCCACTTGCAAGCCTAGAGTGGGACCCATTAGCCATGGGTGGTGAATGAGTCCCTCTTGGCTCAAAATTCAAAATAATTCAAAATTTATTTCAAGTTTTTATTCATTAAGACCTTATTTCGGCCTGTGATGTTTTATTTTCGGGTAATTAGGGCATAAGTGTGTATAAATAAGTGTTTTTTCATCCATTTTAACCCCCATTCATCATATTCACTTAATCATCTCATACATTCATTCAAACATTCAAGCATTATAACATCATTGAATCAAGCATCTTGGAGCAGCCATTGACATATCTTCAAACTTCTACAACAAGGATTTGGTGAGTTTAGGACACTTGCATGTTGTTTATTCATCATTCCTTTCTTGTTTCCATTTCATTCCTTTATCAAGGGTTTGATTACCAAAGTGGGATTTGACCAAGGCAAATCCCTATTCTCTAACCCTTAACCATTTTTCCCCTCTTTGCATGTGTGTTTGCAGGTCTTGTAAGAAATTTTTTCAAATAAATAGGTGTTAAAAAGTGGTCAACAAGTCATCAAAGTGATTCAAGTCAACTAAATCCTAATTCAAGCTTGGAGACAATATTCAGCCTATTTTTTGCAGATTTGACTCCGTCAACCCGACAAGAAAACAAGTGCAGATCTAGACCCACAAACTTGACCCCTGAATTTGTAGAATTTTGGAGGAGGGCTGATTCACCATGAGTTGAAAATGAGTCCCACTTTTAGGCTAAAAAATTTGTTTTCATCAGAATTCAGTTTTCGACAGTCAGAAACTCATTCTAGTAAAGTTTACCAGTAGCAGGACTAATTCGCCATCAGTGGTGAATGAGTCCCACTGGTCATAAACAAATATTTTTGTAGCATTCCAGAACCTTCCTACATCAGCACTCAACTTCCAAGTGCACTTTTTTCAATCTCATTTAATTATGTTTGCATTTGTTTATGTTTTTAGTTCATTTCTCCATATCACACTGTGTTTTCAAACATTGCATATTTCATTAGTTTTGCATTCATAATCAATCAATTTTATCAATTATCTACATTTAGATCATTGAATTTAGTCATAATTACATCATACATACCTTAGTTAGAGTGAACCACCACAGTTTTTGGGTCTATCTCTCTCCTTTTAAGTGAAAAACCCTAAGAGTGCAAGAGTACATAGCACCAAAAAAATTGTTGGTTCAAAAAGAATATTCTTTGTGTGCCAAGTCAAATTATACACAATGGATATAAAGCTACCTTGGTTATTAATACCCTGGTGCATTGTGTAATTTTTCTCCATCAAAAGGATTGTTAAAAATACGAAGCCTTTATGCAAAGCAAAAGAAAATTTCATCAATAACTAACAAACATCAAATTTCTATCCATCATCCAACATTTCTTCTAATAGCTCCATCTTGCATCACAATATCATTAGTACCACATCCATCCTGCATCCACAATGTCATCAGTACATATCATGACCATAGTAAAGCAATAAAAATATCATGCATTATGTATAATCATACATCACATATATAAGATATTATCATCCATCATATATCAACATCAATCATATACATAATAAATCATCATTTATCACATAGATATATAAATCATCCATACATCCACATCATATGCATACATCATAAAAGTACAAAAACATGAACATGGGCATACATCATCATCTATAATCATCACATAACACATAATAAAGTTGAATCAAAACATGGTATATCTTATATATATCATCATTTAAATGAAAATGTCAAGTACATCAAATAACATGTGTGATATCATACAAAAAATACATATATATGAGGCCTCAACTGGGCTGATGAATGTATATACAAAAAATCATGTCTACAACATAAGTCTCTAATATAATGTACAACACAGAAGATCAAGAACTCTCAGCCCTGATGGTTGTCCTGAGGTGGAGATCTCGACCAATGCTTGTTATGATGAGGGGATGGTTGAGGCATGACTAGAAACTTTCTGATAGAGTGACCACCCAAATCTTCCCTGGTCTAAGTGCTAGGATCTCTAAAACACGGTTGTCGTTGAGCTCTGGGTACAAAGGCCTTGTAAAGTTTCTGATAATATGTCACCTTCTATACCAGCTGCTCTCACTCAGCCTAATGTTGAGCCATAGGAATCGACGCAACCAAAGAAATCTTTGCAACTAACCTTTGTTGTCGCTCTATCGCTAACTCCTATCTAGCAACATCTCTCTCCTGCCTAGTCGTATCCCGCTCTGTAGTCAAAATGGCAACATGTGCCTTTGCAACTTGTCTCCTAATGACCCCTACATCTCTAGCAGTTGTCAACTGTATAATCTAGGTTTCCACTAATGCATCCCCATGTGGCGAATGAGAACCCAATGCTTGATCCTACTGCATGGGATCATATTGTTGGTCATGTTCTTTGTCCTACCTCGCTCTATCTAGCTTCTTAATAGTGATCATGACTCATTGTCTCTCACCACAGTAGCCAATAATACCTACTCTCCCAACAACTGGCATAGCACAAGTAGGATCTGTGAAATGGAGAGGCACCTAATGAGCCCACCACTGATCATAATATTGCATGGTCCCTGCATCTGCTAGTCCAATAGGCCACCCACATCCAAATGGGGCAAGTACCCTAAACTCTACAATAGTTGCATCACAATTCACCTGAAGACCCCACACCCTGACCTCTCGAGTGTTCCTACCTTGAAGTGAGCCTGATAATCATCTTCAAATCATGTCTAATGCTCGCCAAACTGGCAAAGAACCTGATCAGGTAGATAGCGCTCAAGCAAAGAATGAATCCATCCGATCAACTAATGAGTCTTTCAACAAAATGGAAGTGCCACACATCACAATATAACCATGGTCTCCAAACGAAACCAGTCATGTCATCAATCACACGATGTAAGTAATGTAGCTACCCAGGCCAAGTGAATGAAGAAAATCACCATATCTGTAAGAGTAAGGATCCTCTAGATCCTGATCTAGGATACCATTGGTTCTAGTAACTAGGATATGCTCCCAGGCCCACACATGTAGCAAGGTAAACCCAGTAGAAATGGAACTACCTCCTCAGTAGGAAACTTCATGCATGTCTCTATACAGATGAGCAAGGAGACACAATCCCCATGCATACCTAGTACCATGCTCAAACACCTACTCGATACACAAACCCCAACCAATGGGAAACTATCTACCTTGCCGATCAGGAATGACGAGCCCTGAGACCAAAGCACATAAAACCTATGAAACAAGATCAGCACTGCCAACAAAGGGAGACAGGTCTATCTCTGACTCCTGAACCCGAAGATGACTAACACCAAGGACTCGTTGCATAGCACGTGTACCCTATCCTACAAAATAGGTCAAGAGCTCTCCATGAATCGAAACATAGAGAATCCTCCATATATCCTCTAAGGTAATGGTGGCCTCACTAGTCGATAAATGAAAGGACAATGACTTAGAGTGCCATCTCTCAACGAGAGCGGTCATCATCACTTTGTGGCATCTAATCACTAGCATGTAGCATGTATGTCATAACCCCACAATGTGTAGCACATCTTGCTCAAGCTTGTGGAAACCAGTGACCAAATCAAAAAACTCATGCAGTTGTCATTGTATTGAATAAAGTGGTTTGAGAACCACCTACAAACATGTTCAACCCACGACGTTAAGGATTTTCTACAAAGACACAAAATGAACCTATGATTGCAAACAAACTAGCTCAAACTTCTAGAAAAATAGAAAAAGTGGTTACTTTTTTGGTAAAAGCAGTCAAAACAGTCAAAAGTGGACCTATTTTTATCAAAAGTGCTCAAAATGGCAAAAGTGAAAATATTTTTCAAAAGCAAAAAGTTTACAATGGCGATCATTTCATATGAAAAAAATCAAAAGAAAATATTTTAAATGAAGGCAAAAAAAAGTGTAAAAGTTTCTCAAAAGAGAACATCTTACTCAAAGGCAGTAGAAAAATTCAAAAGCAGTACATTCACAAACATCAAAAGTGGTAGAAATGATTCAAAAATGTAAAAATCCTAAAACTACCACTGTCACCTAAAAAAATTTCATGCATTAATTACTAAAAAATGAAAAGACGAAAATAGGAAAGGAAAGAGTACATACCAGTGCACCAATGCCAGCAAGCCTCCCAGACTCATGAACTACATACACATGATGTGGGGCTCCTTGAATCCTCACCATAGCTCCTTGACAATCACAAAATCAAGAAATCCAGAGGTAAGAAATTACTAAAGGCTCATAATGCAAATGAGGTAAATTAAACCCTAATTACCTATTTTAACCCCCCAAATCCTAATTTTTTACCTAGGAAACCCTCCTAGGTTGAAATTAGCAGCTCTTGGGAACATTTGGACTATAACCAAGGGTCATATAAGCTTAATTTTTTGTCCTCTATGCATCTGAACTGAAATGGAACATTATCATGAGCCCGACCGAAAAAAAAGATTTTTTTTCGGCCAACCTCTCGAGGGCGTAGCCCAACATCCTACCATATTTCCACTGACTACTGGGGCATAGTGGGGCATATAAAAAAAATTCAAATCTTGATCTTAACATCAAATTCTTTGAAACAAAGCAATTAGTACTCTGTCTCAAAGAGGGGCAAAATGTAGACATGTAAAAATGACCTAACACTTATCACACATCCTAAATGACATTTTTTCATCATCGGCATCCTTATCACCTAATATCACTGCATTTCACACCAATTACATCAAAAACCCTAATTTCCTCTATAAGTTGAATAATATTAAATTATTTAAGTAATTCACTTTTTCATCATTTTTTACTACTTAAATAAATTTCATTTATTTAATAAATTCCTAATCTAACTTTATTCCTCCTAATTAATTAAATAACATCAATGATTTAATTATGTCACTAATTTACCTTATTCCCCTAAGCCAATTAAATTATTACCACTTAATAGTTTAATTAAATCACTTTCCCCTAAACTTGAATAATTAAATAAATTATTTAAACATCATTCAAAAAGGTCAAAACAAACAAATGTAACTTTTTTTGTGAAAGTCAAACATGACTTACACATTCAACTTAAAAGGTTTAATTAATTAATTACCCTCACCCACTTTTATGATTGAGCAAATTACAATCCACCAATTGCTCACTCTGATTGGCTAACTGATCCATCTATTTCCTAACCAATGCATCTATTCTTCAATCCCACTGAAGGATCAACATGATTTCCTCAATGAACCACTGATTAGGCAATCTATTTCCTCTGATTGATCAATTAACATCCTTAATTGATTTGATCATAGAAGCTAAATGAGTAATCTAATTCTTCTCAACAGCTTTCAACCATTGGTCTTGCTTCAACATTGTTATGATCTTGCACGTTCATTTCAAAACATAAAATCTATATAACAATCCTCTTCATCCTCAAAAACAATCAAAGAATTGACATATTTTGTGCAACGAAATAATGTTGCATTTCCATTCAATTTCTTGAAAGCTTTTACACATATCTTCGATCACCATCACACCACATTGGAGCTTTTGCAACACATAAATGGAGGCTTCACATTGATACAACGATCCAAACATCATTGTGAATACACTTTGACACAAGATGGGTAACAATATGGTTGTTTGAATTATTTGTTTGTTCTTCATTTAATAAACATTAGTTCATTGAATTCAGTAATCTTGTATTGTTCATTTCATGAGTAATGGGTATGAATCTTAATCTTTGTTTGAGTTAAATCTTGTTTAATTCATTTACATTGATTTCCTTATGCTTATTGATTTTCCCCTTACGACACCTTTTTAATATTATTATTTTTAATTCTCTTTATAGGATTTTAGCATAACTTATCACTTAGAGCCATAAGACCTACTAAAGTGGGAGAAAATATAAGGTAAAAAATTACAAACCCTAGAATTTTGGTACTATGATTTGACCTCTTTGGCCTATCTCCCCAAAAATATTTTTAAGTCCATTCAACCCTATCCTAGCCTTCATCCCACCTTTTGTGCTAACATGAGCTTGGTGTTTCTATATGTTGATGTCTTTTCTATGGAAGTGAACATTTTTTCTATGTTTTTTATTATGGATAAAACAGGTTTTGATGGGGCCCCAAAATCCAATACAAACAAGTTTTACAAGGACCTAAAACCCAAACAAAAAGAGAGTTGCATAAAGTAAAAGAAATAGACCATCAGCAGCCTAAACAACAACAACCATAAAGAGAATGGCAAGACTAAATGAGTTGCACCAAACAAGAATAGAATGGGCCTTAAACCCAAATACAAACAGGTTTTGACAGGGACCTAAAACCCTTAGATAAACTTGAGCATCACCTAAATCAGCCAGGCATTTGCAAACTAGCACCTCAGAACATTTAAATCTAAGCCCAAAAAAATAGAGAAGTCCAAACATCCCACCTCAATAGGGGCTTTGAGATACATATCAGAAAACTGCAAGAAATCAGCTTCCCTGTAGCACAATCTCACCTGGTAACAGGAAACCAACTCCACCTCCACCTCTAAAGGAGTGAGCTCCCCTCTATTAGAGAGGATGATATGACCAACTAGACCACTGCAGCCATAAATCACCAACACCCTCAACCTCCACCTCTATAGGATAATTTCCCACCTCAATAAGAATATCAACCGAGGGAGATCCACCTCCATAGGATCTGAGGGGAAAGCTAGCACAACAGCCAAGCAAGCGACCATAGCATCCTTCACTAAACTCTCCACCAGGAACAAACTGTGGACCAAGACAAGAATCTCAAATAAAAGCCACAGATCCACCTTAACAACTTTCAGATTAGAACTCATCTGGATTTTCAAAGAAGTCTTGAAAAGTAACCAAGCTAAAATCCAGTAAACAGTAGCCACAACCATATAAAACTTCAGCAGTGACCTCAAAACCGAAAAAACCAACTACATCACCACCTCTATACAAATGTGAGCTTCTAAAGAAGGCATGACAAAAGCAACCATAACCAAAGAAAAAAAATGGGGTAGCGGAATAAGATTAACACTTGGCCCAGCCAGAAACACCCCACCAAATATAGGGGATATAAACACGACCTTCAGCTTCATCAAAAACAAGGTCTTAAGAGCACCCACAAAATGATGGAATAGAGACTAGAAAGAACACCAACCAGGCATAAGCTCCTCCCAAGACATGAGACAAAACCCCATGAGAGAAGAAAAAAACTCAAAGAACAAGCCCCGAGGACACAACAACTGCCAAAGAAAACCAAGAAGATGAGCAGAAGCCTCCAAAGAGAAACACCCATTACAAGCAACTAGAGAACTAGAGGGTAAAACATTACAACCGCGCACCAAAGATATCCTCCAAACAACACCGAGGAGGAAAAGCATACAAGCGCAAGGAGCCTTCACAAAGAAGACCAACAACATGACAGCATCCACCAGAGCAATAATGGGATGCATAAGAGAAACACACCGAGAGAAGATCTTTCTCCCGGAAGGAAATAGAACCCCAAAAACTCTAGACAGCTCCCCACTCACATATCCCATGCAATTTGAGAGGACAAGCCAGACAGAGGACTCCTGCAAGCCACAAAAAAGCAGCAGGGCCACAGCAAGAGCAATGAGTAGAGGCCAAAGAAATAAAAGAGGAAAAGATTCAGCATCCAGACACAAAAAAGTACCCTCTAGTTCCTCACTAAAAACTACTCTGCACCAGAAGAGGAAAAGCCTCACAAAACACAGCAAGTAGCAACCCAAGTGATGGCAAAAGATATTCAAACCCACTCAAAGCCAAAGCACAAACTGTTGCACTAGCCGGCAAAGGATCGCCATCATCTTCTTCTTCAGAGTCGGACTCTCCATCATCCGTTGAGTTCAAAACACCAACATCGTGCATGTTCCCGCTCCTCTCCATGATAAAGTTGAGTTTTTGAGTTTCTCGTTTTTTCTATGTTAACCTAGTGTCCTATTATTATTTTTTGTCATTTTTAGCTTTTTATACTTGGACCATAGTGTGAAGCACATTTCACATAATATAAAATTTGGTGGCCTTGACCACCTCTTGGTCAATTTAATAAATAGTGTGAAGCATAGAAATTTGTACAATACACTAGCATCCTCTAATGTTGCAACCATATAATGATCATTTCTAACCAAATTTATCACCTTTCCATCCCTTAACATGTAAATATAACCGGTGTCAAATCCATTAGGTAAATCTTGATAGCTAGTTCACCTTTACATGCCTCTTCATCTTCCCTATCAGCTAGATTTTGAAGATATATCTATCTCTATCTTTTGTATGGGAATTTCTTTTGAAGTTTATATAGTATTCTACACCATTTTTCTTGCATTCTTGATAAATTGAACATTTGATTCTAGCATTATCTTTTGTGGGCTCTTGAAAATGTTGAAATTTACATTTTGATCACAACAATTGTTTTCTTCACTCTTGGTGTTTAAAGTGACTATTTTAAAGTTATTATTTTAATTTTTCTTATTAATATATTATTTCTTATAGGTTCCTTGTGTCCATATCACCAATTTTGGCACCTTGTGGGCTTCATATCAACTTCCTTATCCTCGCACATACTAGGGTCTTTCTCCCCATAGACCAAGGATTAAAACATATTTATTTTAGGTTGTTGCTTAGTCCTAGATGCATGTAGGGTAAGACACACACATATTGATCCAAAACCCTTGAATAGATACTCATGGAGGTTAAACGATAAACTTGGTGGGCTAATCACCTTAGAAAGCTCCTTTGTAGTCACACATATCAAATGAACAAAGCTTTAGTTTATATTTCCCTATTTTATCATCTTTATATTGATTTTCTTTGAGTCATGTACCTTTGGAGACATTTATGAAGTACCTTGCTTTGTGTCTATTCTTTTTGAAGTTCAATTCAAAAACAATTTTGGGAGAAAACTTTATTATTTTATCCACCACTACACTTGACAAATTCACTTGACCTAACTACTCTTCATATTGAGTCCACCACTTGTTTACATGTGGCTAATTCATCTATTTTGCAAAACCTGTATTTCTAACTCATTCTCCCAAAGGCTATATTATAGCGCTTTTCTTCCACCTATATTAAAGAACCTTGAGTATAGATAACAAAATGTCGCTATTCTTATTTTTTGACATTGAAATAGTGGCATCTTATTATTTTTTAAGTAAGTTTGTTTTTTACGAAAAATTAATGATGAAAAATATCATTTCATACTGACTTCATTTGATTGTGAAAATGGCCCAAATAAAAAAATTGCCAAATACAAGGTGATCATGTGGGATAGATGGCATAGATCAAACATCTTTCAATCCAAGGTGGCACACATGACACATTAAGGCTTTGAATATTTAAAAAGATTTGATAAAACTAATTGAGCTTCAATTAGAGGTGATTGGAATGTGAGAGCAAGTCAAATTTCAAATGAAGGTCCCTCATTTCAAGGTGTTTTATTGATTTTTTCTTTCTAAATCTCATTTTTTATAAAATGGCCCACAAGTACAATAGGTTTGTATGCTTCCACTAAACATGCAATGAATACATTAGGAACAATTTGATAGTAACTTGGAACTTGGAGCAAAAATACAAAATGGTGATGCAAAGACCTAGAGTAAGAAGTAGGATTTTCGACTTGTGGATGAATGAGACAATGCTATTAGAATATATTGATGTAAATTGTTACCATGGTAGAGGTGATAGTTATTCCATGAGGCATGATCCTAGTAGTGAGTGATTCTAGAGAATAATGAGTGATAATGAATGCTAAGTGTTAAATCGTGTGTGATGGATCATGACCTAGAGCTAATGTCCTTTTGAACTTGACTTAGACACATAATTGAAAAGATTGGTGTAAGAGTTGAAACATAACAATTAGTTGGAAAGGGGTCAATTTAGACCTATGATTGGATCATTATATTGAAACTTCAAGGATTGAATTTGTATATACAAAATGAATCAGTTCAAATTTGTAGGTACATATTTAAACTTGAAAGCAGAATAAATAACATGAAAACAACTTAATGTCTATGGATTAATTTATTTCTATTTTTTTATGTTTAAATATAAGATAAGATCAATAGAATCACAAACCAATTTAAATTATATATAAGACAAATACTTAAAACATCTATATACCAATACATAATTCTTAAAATACATTATCTTAAATAAATTATGTTATTTGTCCCACTCATCATATACTTCAGTCATAGTCCAAACTTTGTTGTATATCCTGAATGAATTTCAGCGAGATATCTTAGTTTGTTCTTAATATTCTATTTGTAGGCCACGCCTAAGATAAACTACATTTTCCAACCCATGTACTAAATAAAAAAATTCAGATCAAATAATATGTTTTCTTAGAATAATTGGATTCACGTAGAGAAATTAAATCTATTGAACTATGCAACATAGTTTAATCTTGTGATCATTAATTAGTGAATCCACTTTACACATAAAAAAGTTCACAGGACTCAAGTTGTGAATGTGTTTATATACTCGAGGCCGGGATTCATTCTATGCATCTTGTGAGCATTAATCAGTATAATTTAATTGATATGCAGCTTTTGTTCACAGTGAACTACGCTAAAATTTAGCAAAATGCAATCAACAATGCACAAACTCGTATACATCAATTGACAGATTACAGACAGTACATGAATTTTCAGACGATTCATCAGTTTGTGGCATCAATAGTAGATTAAAGATATGAAATTTTGATTCTATAATTTAAGTTTTATTATAATTTTGGAATTGATTATATAAAAAATTTATCTACGTTTCAAATAAATATGATCTATCATCAAAATGAGATAGAAAGAAAAAATGATAGATATGAAATATAATTCAAAAATAATCAAATTCATTCAAAAACGAAATGAAGAGAGTTTGAACCAAACAAAAAGAATAGATGGGTAGAAAAATAAACAATATAACCATTTCAAAAAAATCTTAATTTACATGATCATGCATGATTGTGAAAGTTATATATGGTTCCTCCGGATCAATATCTATGTTAAACCAGTTTCAGCTGCTAATCTTAGATGGTACATATGCCCAACAAGGTTACTGGATTTTGATGAAAAGCAAAGACCAAAAATCTATTATATCTAACATAAGCTGAGCTTCTAGCTTTTATGATTATGTGCTAGATGCTAAATTTAGATCAGGTGGTAGTCTAATAATATAGATTGAAATACATATATACTTTTGGATTGTTGAAGGAAGCTCCCCATTCAAACTTTTGCAATGTAAGAATGTTTTTTTTTCAATCTGGTTCTGTGCAGTACCCAACTCCTTGTAAACACCTACTTTGAAAAGCAACAAGACGACAGGCACCTGTGCAGACCATGTCCTGGAAGTAGATTCATATGTTTATCCACACATCAAATCAAAAACAGTTTTTCGGGATAATTCACTAAGAATTTAGATATCCAAAACCTCTGTAAACTACATCCTCTTCTTCTTATCTGTGCCCTGAAACATCTTCCCAGTGCCCTCTACATTCGATTTGGATCAGTAAAACAATGGAAGCATATTTACACAAGTGCATAAACATCAAGCACTGAAGTAAACTAAATTGTACAATGGCACTAACATCCTGACACCTTTATCTGAAACTCTCTAGAATAGAGACCTGCAATGCCTCTATCCATCAGGAGCTGCAGTACATCTTTAATACATAAGAATTATTATATTTGAAGTCGGGGAATGAAACCCCACTATCTTGTTATGTGAATTGCAGTACAAACATCTATATAAATAAATATAGACAGGGCAGTGGCCAGTGTATTTTTTATTTATTTTTCTATCAGACTCTTAAACCTATAGAAAAAATCTAAGAGATAGATATGGGAATGGCTGAATTAAGCCAGCACAATGCAAGGGCTTTCCACCTGTCCCACTGCCACTTCAAATGCCAACAAAACCAGCTCACTAGATTTGACTATCCAACACTTTATCATATCCTCTTGACCGTTTGCTGGACTTATGTCTCCCCTTTGCTATACGAAACTTTATTACAGCTTGGGTTCTATTGTCACGTTTAGTTTTCCTTTACCGTTTTCTGTGAAGTATAATCATATTTTGATATATCTGCGGCTTTATGTACTCAGTCTTCTATGCTATGATTGAATCTTGTGTGTACAACTTTTAGTCAATATTAAAAAAATATACTAGAGCATTTTATATCATTTATGAGATTGCTTTTATTATGAGTATGAGTTTATGAAATAAATGATGAAGGGATGTCTTGTTGGAACATATTTGTCGTTGTGTCAAAAGATCGATCTATTAACACCTGATACAAATGTCAGATATAAACGGATCCACGAGAAGTGGTTAGTCCATGTCCCAAATCGGAATGGAGACGCTGGCATTAGTCCAACATATCCATTCTGTCAAAATCACTCAAAATACAATCCAACCTCATTTCTTATATCACACCTCCAGAGATTTGAATCTTCGTGAATGTGTAATCAAACAACGTACCATCATCCTCACCAACTGTACTCAACCAATTAAAGAGATTTGAATCTTCGTGAATGTGTAATCAATCAACGTACCATCATCCTCACCAACTGTACTCAACCAATTAAAATTCATCTGACTAATTCTTCATCAACCCATACAAATTAGAGAACTTAAAACGTGATTATTTCTTCTATTTAATGATCAAAACAGAAATGATTACAAGTCAACACTGGTTTATCTTTCTCTTCGAAACGCAGATCCATTTGTAAACTTTTTTCTCGTTGTATTGTCCCAATAAATCTTAAACTTTACGTCCATCTTGATATGGATCCTCTCTTTCGTAATGCTTAGATCATGAAATCTGCATGCTTCCCCATCTAAATCCTCTTTTCAGGGATCCCAAAACTTGGACTGGACTTCAACACTCATCAACATTCTTTTTCAAAAAAAAATCTCTATTTTTTTTTGTCGCAGGGTCCCGAGAAGCAACGTCCAAAGTTGATCTCTGCTGTCAAATTTTTTAATCTGGGTTCAATTCATTCCAGGATTTATATAGCCTTGAATTTGTTAAAATCTAATATTTTATCTCTAACCAGGAATTCATTAATGTGCATTTCCGTAGATGTCTCTTAGGTCAAATTTGTTGCACGTAAAAGGTATATTTAATATTTGTAGACGCTCCCCAGAAAGATTTACATAATCTGAAAGTAATTTAACAATTGTAGATACTCCCCCCAAGGATTTACTAAATTCTGTAATAAGGCTTCAAATGACTACATGAGGAGAGGGCCCAAATTAAATTGTTTTTAAATTATTATCAAAGTTTACTTTTTATTCCATCAAAAAAGGGAAGCATCATATTTTGTAGTTAATGAGTGTAATATTCAGATTTAAAATGTTTATTAAATAGTTAATATTTTATCCAGACTTAACAAAACATTCTAATCTAACATAAATTGAACACAAATTCAATTGTCAATATTCTAACATATGACAAAGAGATAACATATAAAGATTTAATTGTTATTCTAACCTAACATAAAGTTTACACATTCTTTTTGGAAGATTTGAGAACTTGTATTCCAATAAAGTTTCTCTATAAAAAAAATGTATATTAACTATTCCTAATCAAATATAAAAGAATTGTATATTGATTGTCTCAAATTCATTGAAGTTGTTACACATAAAAAAAATTGTAATAGAGATATATATAATCCTTTAATAACAAAATAGATTATTAAGTGTCCCATCAAACAGAGTTTACAATGTAACATATCTCCTCATGAACATAACATCTTCAAGTCATATTTTTCCAACCAATGGTCATTTCCACCATGAATGCTTGCAAGCATTAAATTAAAGCTATGAGGCTCACCAATCAAGTTGTGAAAATAATTTGAATGAAAAAATCAATGTCCAAACAACATAATTGAAATATTTTAAAATCCATCCATTGATTCTTCTATCTAATAGGCTTCAATCATAACAATTTGATATCGTCCAATCAAATGAAAGTGTAGAGATCAATAATTCCTTTATGGCATGGCTACAAATACATCATTTTCTATACTAATTATTTTCTACATAATCATCAAGTTGCTATATTGTTAGGAGTCTACTATCTACCACTGTAAATTTAGATTACACTAATTACAACTTTATCAACTATAAGCTCACAGTATATTATTCATTCATTTCCTTTGTCTTAAATTTCCTTCAATACTTGTTCCTATATTTATTGTAGTAAAATATTACTTGAACAATTATTGTAAATTAGTTTGCATCACTGGTTATCTTCAATATATTTAAATTTAATATTAGCTTGTTTGTCCACTTACTATGTGAAAAACTAGAGTTTCATTAGGCCTTAGCTTAACAGACTTAAACAAAAATTTATATCATCCACCTTACTGTGGCTGATAAAAAAAATTACCTATGTGACATGTACAAGGTCATTTCAACCCCTCAAGTTAGGTTGCACCACTCTTAGGCCCTCTCTCATAATCAACACTTTGAATATCTATCGTAGTCATAGTAAAGATGGATTTACATGTGATTATATTGAAAGACACAATCATTGTTGCCATAATGTCAAGTTGAATGCTTAAGGACCTATTTGTTTCATTATTGTTTTTATTATAAAGATTATAAAAGTCAAAACTAATCTTGAAGGGTATTTCTTCCAACAATCAAAGCTTTTTAGAATGATGATGAGTTTATGGAATTTTATGTATGTAATTATCAATTGAAAATGATAATTTTGTGGGTTTTTAATCTTTATAGATGATGAATATTTGAGGACATATGTAGACGAGATATTGCATAGAGAGACTAAGGACAACACTCTCTTCACACAAAATAGTTGTACAACTCCCACCATATGAGAAATTATAGATGTTAACAAGACCACTATGTAATCAATTGAGATATTCTTTCAAGTCAATGTAGGTGTAAAAACAAGAAGATTTTAGTGCAATTATGATGAACCAAACATGATATAGAAGGATCTCTTCAAGATGTCAAAATAATAAATTATTAACAAGGGGAAAAAAAGAAATAGAGAATCCCTACTAGCACACTGGCCAATTGGCTAGGGGTCTAACTTTCACTTCAAAGAAAGGTCATCATATAGTCTTGAATGTAGATTAAGAGGAAAAAATTGTGGACTAGTGTAAAGAGATGGTTGTAGTTGACCATAGCTTGAGATTATCAATATTAAGAAAAAATTTGCACAAATATGTTACACAAAGTTAAACCATTTAAGGATGGGCTCCTTGGTAAGTCCTAATGGATAGGTTTTAAAAGATGTCATCCTAAACTTACATTAAGGATATTGAAATATCTCAATAGATAAAAAACACTAAACTTGAGGCATGTAGTTGTGTTTGGGTTCTACATGACATTAATAAAAGCTTGTGATTCCAATCCATATGGTCCTCATAGAATATAAAATTATGGTGAGATTGGAATTCGAGTAGATAAAAATAGAGCTATATGGGTGTTGGTGAAAAGAGGTAGTTGAAGTGTACATCATACATCATGCCAAAGAGTAGAGAATGGATTACTATATCGTGTTGTGTAAATTTTAATAGGTAAAACATACTACTTTTTTATTGAAGAATAAAAAGAAACTAAAAAATTATATTAATCTTTGAAACTAGGTGCATGCATGACTACCCAACCCCACACATGGATGACAAAAAAATTGTCTCGATTTCTCAATTTATTGCATCAATTTTTCAATATTGGTTTGAGGCGGTGTTTCACTATCCAATAGATATTTTTTATTTTTTATGGCCATGGAAGCCATATTATTATCACAACAATCCAAGAGGCAAGGTCAATAGCTATTGATTTGCTAAAATTTCAAGTCACATTTCACACAAAATTTATCCACTTAATGTCAACATGTTTTCTACATTCAAATCATATTTAAAATTTGAAAGAGCATTGTGTAGATAGTAAAGTATCCAAATATATAAATTAAGAGGGTAGAATTGTCAATTCTTGGAAACAAGTTATTTTAAAAAGCATGGACTAACGCAAACATAAAATTAGGATGCAAGAGGATAGGAATATGGCCACTTAATTCTAATGCACTTATATAGGACATACATTCTAATAACACATTTCAATTTAGTGTATGATGATGCAAGTTTGTAGTTTAGAATGTAGTTAGTTTTTTAGGATTTTATTTATTAGAAATAGAAGTGACAAACAAGTTACTATCAAGACTTGCAAGGGAGGAAATAATTCATAAAACACTTCAACCAATGGTAGAGGAATATAATGACGCAATATGAAATTAATTATTTGGAGGGTAAAATATGTGTTAGAATAGATGAAAATTGGCATGATCACTAAGAAGATGGAATTATTCTTCCCACTCAGCCAAGAAAACCAACATGGTTAATGGATGGAGCTATGAATTTTTGAATTAAATTATATTTCCATGAATAAAAGGAAAAATTTCATTGTTGTCTTCATCATTGATATTGAATATATTTGAAATGTTACAATATTATGTTGATTCTAAAGGTTTGGATACTCAAGATAATGGTATATGCTTGAGAGGAACTTGGGATAATGGGGGAAATTATAGCAATAGTTAAAATGATAATCATGGAGAATTAAATCAATCATTGGGTGCCCAAACTAGCTCAATTCATGTAACTTATTATTCACATTGTTAAGGAAAGAATAAGGAATATATGGGACAATGGAATTCAATTGAGCCAATAAACTCAACTTCTAATAGTAGATGATTACATAAACATTTTTATGGAGAAAGAGAAAAGGAAGAAAGAAATTGTAGTGCTAAAAGTTAGAAAGAGATTAAAAATAGAAGAGAGGAATAAAGGAGAAATAAAATTTAGATAGAAACCTTCAATGACAAGAAAGAGAAAAAAATCGAAGGAACAAAAAAAAGGATCAAGAGAGGATCCATAGTGAGAAAAAAAGAAGAGGAAAATATCTTGAGCTAGTAAAGAGGTATATAAATAGATAGAGTCATTTGAGCAATCTATTAAACCCTTTATTTCAACAACTTGCATTATTTAGGGAGATGATGAACATGCATGTCCCTTACTATTCCATTGCAAATAAATTTTACAAATTTTATCCCATCTCATATAACTAGCACTATAATTTCACCAACATGGAAAGAGAACATGAGTGGGATTAACTTTGTCAGGAAGATAGACAACACTAACCTCAATGACATCAAGTATGTTGTCATTTCCCCCATGTTTTCAATGAAATAATTTTAATGGTTTCTAGACTATAATAATTTTACACAAACAAGTTTTATATTATAGTCTAGGGAGGCATATTTTGGGATTGTATCTATCAATTATATATATATTTGTCTTACAAGTATGCTAACATATCCAATCAATATGAAGAAAAGAATCTATTGCTTTAAAATGTGTAGTGAATACAATTAATAGAATTTTAGTCTAATGTTTGTCATTCCTCAATTGAATTTTTTTATACTAATGTACTTGACAAAAAAATTATTTGATAACAATGCAAGGAAATTGTGAATCCTAAATCTATAATATAGAACTTATTTATGTACAATCACAATCAAGGGGGACAAATAGTGGTACAATCTAAATTTTGAGTTTCACATAGCCTTTACATTATTTAGTGTTTGAGAAGTCATGTCTTCATTTTACTCCTCCATGTGGCTATAAATGGAAGGTGAGGTCATTATACCTCACTTAAAGGTAATGACCTACCTATTATTATTATTTTTCTCATTTCTTCTATATTGTGTATTTTTAGGCCATTATTATTCATTGGTTAAAATTTGAGAAGTAATTTTTTCATATCACTTTATCAATGAAAGGTGATTTTTGAAAGGACGTTGGGAAATCGGAAACAACTTCCTACACTAATCTAAGTAGGGGAGAGTTACAAAAAAAATCCTTGTAACACCTTATAAAGTAACTATAGACACTGAAAAATGTCTTGAATGATATCATACACTCGAAACAGGTTTATTAACATCATTTCCTCTTTAATCCCATCCTCTTTTTGCTTAATTAATTAAATTATCCTAGCTAATTAATTAACTGCATCATTTTCATCCATTACCCTAATTCATTTAATTGGGTTAATTCATCCCTTTTCATGCTAACACTTCATATCATTAAATTAAAATATTTTAAAATTTAATCTCCCAAGTCATCTTATTTAATTAAATAACACTAAGTTATTTAATTAAACATCATTCCATCTCTCCCTCATTCATTAAATCATTTAATTTAATGAATATCACCTTTAATTCTTTAAATCCCCTAATTGCATGATTAAACCTTGTTTAATTAGCAATTAAACTAATTTTCCTCTAAAGGGGGAATATTCCCATGGAATATTCCTTATCCCCTTTTTGCAAAATTAAGAATTTCTTTTAATTTGCAAAATGCCTTTTATCTTCACCCAAATGAATATTCCAAAGAATATTCTTATTCCTCCATCATTTGAAAAAGGGATATTTTCACTTAGCTTCTAATGCAAGTTTTAACCTTTAACCTTTTGAACAAGTCACCTTTGACCTGTGTGAGCAGGTCAAAACTGTGTTTGTTTGAAGCAAATGTGATCCCTTGATTAAAATCCCATCATGCATTCTCATTTGTTGATGAGAATCCATGATCCATGCCTCTAATCTCCTTCATCCTTGACCGTTGATTGATCTTTTTTATCTCAACCCTCCATTTATCATTTTATCTCCTATAAATAGAATACTATTTGGAGACAAATGGATCCATCTTTCAATTGCAAACTTATGTTGTTAAACTCACTTGCATCCACACTCATACTTTACTCACTTTTAACTTGTTTTAGTTTATTTTATTTGCATAATAGCTTAAAGCATCCATTAATGGATTCCATGCATCCATCTTAGTTTGTATATTAATTATGGTTTCCATCTTTTAGCTTAGAATTAGTAGATTAGCTTAGAAATGGCATAATTAGATCATTTGTAGCATAAAATCATGTTAACTTAGCTTGCATCATGTTTGATTTATCATAAACTAGGTTTTCATCTATTTATTACAATGGTTTCATCGATTCTCTTCCATAGAATCAATTGTAACAAGCTCATTGATCATAGGATTGAGAAAGGGTCATTGTTTCACATCAACATGACACCAATTCCAAAACAGGATAAGTTTCAAATGGGTTAGTGTAGGAATTTAACTATTTTCATAGTTTGTAACTTTCAATTTGTATAAATGCTTAGTTTAACTTTTAATTTTGAATGATCTTGTTTGGTAGATTGAGGTTTAGTGGATATATTGTGATTTGATTCATCATAGATCAAGCGTAATTGACCCACCTTGACAATCCTCATCTCACATTCTGGTGCTAGGAGGGAAAACCATTAATTTAACTAGTTTTCAGATTGATTTTTGTTTGTTTGTTGTTTTGTAGGATACAGCGACACCCAAATCAAAAACAGAAATACCCTTTGAAGTGTGTCACCATATAGTGATGCCATTGCAATTTGAAACAACGACGCTAATTAAATGCACTATCACTGATTTAAATTTGGCGACGCCTATTTAATATAGAGGTATCGAAAACATCAAATGGTGACACCCCAAAGCTCAAAAAGCGACGCTCCCAAATTTCAAATTGTGACGCTATTGTGGACAATGACGTCGGACCAAATCCTGACACTATCTTGCTCTCTATTTTTGTTGCAAAGCAATGCCCATTTTCACCAGAGTGATGCCCATAGTTCAAAGTATGACGCTATCGTGTGCAGCGATGCCCAACTAGGGTAAGAAATTTTACAATCATTTTTTTGACATGTGCTTTAATTTTCTTGATTTATCTAATCACTAATGCACTTCTAACTGTGTTTTGGTTGTTAGACTAACAAGGTTTTGTAGGTTGAAATACATGGAGCTAAAGTGAAGAAAGATTCCCTATCTTGAAATTCTATGATTGTAACAAGCATTTAACGCTTTGGGGCAATTATAACCCAACTTTTTATGATTTCAACTTTCTACTTTAGGACACGCACTAAATTTCAATTGGGTTTAAAATGAATGCACAAACGGGATTAAAATTGAACCCTCATCTCATTACTGCTTTTTTTTTGGGTTTAAAATTGAACAAGACAACTTAATATTTCATTTGGTGCTTAAAACAAACTCATCACTACTTCAAGAGGGGTTAAAATTTATAATTGTTTGTTATGTTTTGTGATTTACAACATTGTTATTGGATGCGTATGCAATTCTCTCACACCATTTAGCGATCTTGAGAAACATAAATATTCCTTAACACTTTACAAAGTCACCTACACCTTTCGATTTGGATTAAAACAAAACCCCCTTGCGAGTGTGAGAAAAAGGCCTAGCATGTGTTCTCTCTTTGTTCATACGAATAAAGATGATCAAAATACAGATGTACTTACTTGATATTGTTTACCTTTAGAGGGCATGCCTCCCTGCTTTGAAAGGAGGGAACGACCCAAGTGGTAACAAGCTAATTCCAAGCTCTTCCAAACTGCGATATAAATGTGTGATTGCAATAAAAATTATGATCAATGGGAAGCAGTACATGATAGCTCTACCCCAGTATCTTTGTGATGCTTAAATCCCTTGTTATAAGGGTTGGGAGACCTCTTGATGAATTTTATCATTGCACCCCCTAAACTGAAAGCCCTGATTATGAACCCTTGTTTAGAAGCCAAAAATCATTAATATTTGTTGGTGCAAGAACGGTCGTTTTGAAACTGCCCCACATTTGTACTATTCAATTGTAGAAATAGAAAAAATCCTTTTGATCTCTAGATTTTAAGGATTTTGAGATTTGGTGGTCCCAAGAAGTGTGTGTCATGGAGGGGAGCCAATTTCGCCAAATCTCTAACTGTTTGCATTGTTTAGAGTTTGGAGAAATCTGAGTGGGGACTCAACAAATATAGCCATTTCAAACCTAGGATTGTAACGATTGTGAGTTAGTTTAATACTTTGCTTGATTCTAAAATAATGCAAAAACAAACATTCACTATCTTCCTCAAAATTTCAAACACTTTGTCCTAAATATGGATACCTCTTGAAAAAGCCTTGATATTTCTACTTGTCCTAAGGATTTTATCCTTAGAGATTTCTAAATATCTTGACTTATATCAAACTCCATATTTTCCAAAGACAACATAGGCAATTATGTCTTTGACCTCATGATTCTCACAAAGTGGACATTGTGAAAGTTATGGTGTTTTTGACATAAACATTTAGTTTGAAACTTAATCCAGACAAGTGATTATGGTAAAATAAACTTATTAAGCAAGATAAATTGACAAATGAGCCCCACATGACTATTTGGAGACCGATTTCTCCCGTTGAACAACCTGATCTTCCAGGTGCTATAATTCAACCAAACTTTGAACTCATTAATGGAGAACAAATCAATATCATTAGCGGTTTGAAAAGCTTCACTTTTGAAACAAAAGAGACAAATACCTAGTGAAGAAACGCAGCAACCATTTTAGATGAAAAAGAGGAACAAGCTGATATATAGGCTGGAAGGCCCATATTACCACCACCTCCTTCACAATAAATATCTTCCTTTCTTCCATAAACTTAAACTATTTTTACATGATCTCATGTAAAGTTAGGATCCCTAAAGTAAGGTCTACAGGTCCTCATTTTAGACTTAGGAATCTCACTCCAAAATCTCTCAAGAAAAATCCCTTAGCACTTCACAAGAATAGAGACAAGTTGGTAGCAAACTTCTACAGACATACTTCAAGAAACAGTCCAGAATTATATGCATTCTTTTGGAGTCAAAATCCTGGTCTTTTTCATGATACTAAACTCCTCTAAATAATCCATCGCATAATCAAAATCCATAGGGGAATATCTCCATCCCATCATTGCAAACGTAGATATCATAGTGCACAGTTTAGTAGGAAGTGTGCTTCAATACTCTATCGCAATTGAACATTACTGCTTGTTAAGAAACTTTAATGCTCAAGCTAGGAGGATCCGAACAGGTCTAAACATCCCCATTCATCCTCTCATCTAAAACAACATTGGTTCTTTAGGATTTGAACATTTTAGAGGTCTAGCATCATTCTCACTACCTTGGTCCTGTCAAAACAAAGGTTCATTTTAAAGTCACTGAAAAAGGTGACCCAGGAGATGTGCAACCT
Source organism: Sequoia sempervirens (assembly GCA_007258455.2). Lineage (NCBI taxonomy): Eukaryota > Viridiplantae > Streptophyta > Pinopsida > Cupressales > Cupressaceae > Sequoia > Sequoia sempervirens. The sequence continues at coordinate 447,341,033 of VDFB02271358.1, read as the reverse complement.
TGAAGTTGAGGTTGTGAAAACTTTAAAGTCCTTAGGTTAGCTCCGGTTGTGCTTCATGTTGGCTTCGTGTTGGATTTTTGTTGGTTCTTGGTCAGTGGCTGCTATCCTTTTCTACTTTTTTTTGTGCCGCGGCCTTCCTTTCTTTGGGTACTCTAATGGCTTATTTTTCTCTAGATTGTAAACTTTGTGGTTTTGGGTCCCTGTAAAACCTATTTTTTCCTTTATCAAAAACATTGGGTCAAACATCTCACTCACCCCTTCATCAAATTTCATCCTTCACTTCATCCCACTTTGCAAAAATTTTGAGTACACCAACACTTTGTGACTTAAACATCAAATCAAACCAACCTCTAACTTAACTACTATGTATATGAAATGTATCATTTTCCATGCACTTAGTTAAGTTAGCTATCATCTTTGAACTAGTTCATCTTAAAGGTCAAGAGTCTACCCTAAATATTTACAGGTTCATAAACATCCTTTATCCTACCATCAAAAAATCAAGAGTAAGTCAAAAGAGTTGTCCCAAAACGGTTGCAAAGATCACTCTCCATATCACCCATATTTTCATCCCCCATTATCACAATTGCTCCCAAAAGACTTAGAACATCTCGTTTACCTATATTTGAGTCAACTAGAGAGTTCAAATATCACAAATCACAACAAAACTCTCCCACAGGTGACACAACATTTATGGTAAAGACTAGATCACAACACAAGATAATCATGGAGAAAGCCAAAGTTACATTCACCTCAAGTGAGCCAAATCCTTTAGAATTCAATCCAAGAAGTTATGTTACACCATTACAACAACCTTCATCACCATCAAGACCATATGAGATAGAAGATATCACAAACAACCCCTTTGAACTCACTAGGGAGGAAATTGTGGAACATCAAACTTTGAAAATATAGCTCCTATCTCCCCGACATTTGTGGCACAGAATTTAACACAAGGTTTCACAACTCCATCATTAGGGATAAATCAGACCTACATTCCCAGTATTGCAACAAGCCCTACTAAAGACTTTGGTCATACCCTTTCATTTTAAAATATCACACTTGTGGGAACACTTGAAACAAATCCTCCATCTAACACAACCACTTGGACACCTAGCTTTGGTGCTCCTCCTATTCCTAAAGATCCTAAATAGATATACACACCTCTTGATCTTCATTACTCAACCATGACTTCAACATATCGATGGCATCCCTCTTCATCCATATCCATGAGTACCACAAGTGTTCCTACCATCACACAAAGTAGTGTGGATATTGTATCTCAAAATAGTGCACAAGGGCATATCAATACCATACCACATAATCAACCCTTAAAGAAAACAAGGACATCCTTACCCAATCCTCCAATGGGTTTTTCCACACCATTGGTTTCACAAAACACATCCACACCATCCATCATCAATCCACCTCAAAACAATCCCTTGGTAACAAATCATGTCAACACAGCTAATACATCCCTAACACAAGGTAATCCTCAAAACATGGGACAAGGAAATATTTTCAACCAATGGACTCAAGGTCCTAGTGTGTCACTTTCATCGCATAATCTAATGGCACCATCCTCATCTTTTCCCACAGCCCCCTTTTCTATACCAAATCAAGTAGGATCTCAAACATACATTCCTCCAGCTCATTCTACCATCTTACAAGGAATGTTGAACCAAGGGAATCCCCAACACTTCATCACCAATCCATTACCCACTAAAAACATCAATATCCATAATCCTCCACAAATATCTCAACAACCGCCTAATCCCACATTACAAGTGCATGCCTTAGCCTTACAGCAAGCACAACAAGCCTATCAACAGGCCCTAGCAGCACAACAATAGCAATAACAACATTAGCAACAATATCAAGCAGTAGCACAACAAGCAGCCTTAGCACAACAATAGCAATAACAACAGCAAGCAGTAGCACAACAACAAGCCTTATCACAACAACAACATCAAGCACAACAAGCAGCTTTATTAGCACACCAAAAATAGTAGGCCCAACAACAAGTCTTAGTGGAACAACAACAACAAAAACAAGCTCAACAGCAAGCCCTACTAGCTCAACAGTATGCCCAACAACAACAACAAGGTTCCTATTATCCTCACTTGAACATCATCAGTCCAAATGCATTGGGAACATATACATCAATACCCCAATCACCTTCATAGAATAAAGGGAGAGGAAGTCTTGTGGACCATATCAAATAATTTAACATTATGTGCATGGAGGTGGCCTACAATGATTCTTATCTATAATGTGGCTCTTCCCTAGAATCTTAACAAGTCCTATTATGGATTGGTTTTCTCATCTACCTCCTGGTATCAAAACTTTCCAATAAATTGCTAATAAATTCATCGGTCATTTCTCCTTCAATCTTGACATGGACATCGGTCTAGAAGAATTATACACTCTTAGACAAAACAAAGGAGAATCTCACCAATTTATTGCAACAATGGAGAAAAAGAGCTAGTAAAAGCAAGTGGCCTCTTCCCGATGAACAACAAGTAGGAATCATCATAGCCAATCTAGATCCAGATCTATCTTTCCACTTGAAAATGTAGTGCATCACATCATATGACAAGCTTGTCCCTAGAGCCCTTAACATCGAAAAAGCTCTAATCTCACAAGGAAATACTCAAGCTTACAAAGACAATCGTCCTTCAACTAGTTTGAATGAGAAACCTCATGTCTAGGCAAAGAAAAAAATGTAACAAACAACGGTGTGGTAGATGCTAAGGTTATACTAAGTGCTCCTAGGCCTAATAATAATCAAGTTGCTAACATCCATCCAACTATGCAACAAACAACACCGACATGCAACAAAGGTGAACCACTAATAGGAACATTTATCCCAAATGCAAGTACACACAGCTATTGAAACCTATCAAGACAATCATGAAGAATTTGGTAGAGTCAAATTTGATAACACTTCCCAATTTTGAAAACTACCAAGAACCACAAGAGAAACCATCCTGGTACAACGAGCGTGATCTATGTGACTTTCACAAAATCAAAGGACATGAAATAGCAAACTGCATGAAACTTAAGAATATCATTCAAGATCTCATAGAAAATGATACCATATCTATTGAGGTACCCACTGGGAATCAGGATCTTAAGATATACAAGAACCCTATACCAGATCATAACAAAGAAAATAACAACAGAAAAGCTAAGGATTCCACAAACATACAACATACATATTCTAATGTAGTTTCCTCCTATGATAGTGTTATTATTGTTGTCACCATCAAAGGAGCTATTACGGAATGTGGAGTCACCACATGATGTGGAAAAATAACCATTCAAGGAGTCCCATCTCAATCTAGGACACATCCTACTTTTCCCACATCTAGTCCTAGCAAGTTCAATCTTCTAGATCAACTTAAGCAGGCCCCCACATAGATATCCTTCTTAGAACTTTTAAGGTTATACCCCACGCATAGGGAAATATTGGAGAGTCTAAGTCATCTGTCCCTGAGGATATTGATACCGATGATCAATTTCAAGCTATGGTAGGGCATATCACCAATCATCTTCTTACCCTCTCTGAGAAAGACCTATCGTCACAACCATCTCATAACCATGTTGTACACCTTGAGGTTGTCATTCATAAAAACAAGGTTAAAAGAGTCTTCGTAGATGGAGGTGTTGGTCTAAACAGTTGTACCCTATAGTTGATCAAACATCTAGGCTATTCAAAAGATACTATTGAGAAGACAAAGAGTACCACCATCAGGGCATATGATGACCAAGAATGGGTATCACAAGGAATCATTTCACTTCCCATCTAAGTGGGACCTCTTATTGTAGAAACTACATGCCAAGTGCTTGATCTTGATCTTCCCTATAACATCTTGCTTGGCTGACCATGGATCCATGCTCTAAAAGTTGTAGCCTCGACCTATCATCAGTATGTGAAGTTTCCTTTTGAAGGTTGATAAATCACTATCCATGGAGATCTTGAGCCTTTTTACTACTACAAAAATCTTGAAGCTAAGTTCTATAAGATCCCCCAAATACCTAAGAATGATGAAGTACCTACACCATCAAGCTCATTTGTTGACCCATCATCCCTAGCATCTACCTCAGAAAAAAAAATTCCCATTGTGCAGAGCATACATGATGTCAAAGCAGTGATCCAAGATGATGGTTGTGGGAACCATAAGCTACTAAAAGACACATTTTTCTTAGGAGAATTACCTATTTCTCCTCAGTCTCATGGGAAACCCACATCTAGCACCAAAGAATGTGAAACAATCAAGATGGCAGCTACTACCTTCACCAAGGGGGGGATTTGAACTAGGAAGATGTCAATGAGGAGGATATCTCTAAACTCCTCTATCAAGATGAATGACCTATCCCTGTTCTTCCCATGGAAGATGATAATAAAGGCTTGCAACTCATGTAGAATTGGGGATATAACAATAATGAAAAGATAGGACAGAATGATAATGGTTTACTAGAACCCATCATTCCTGAGAAATGAATAAAGAATCTTGGCTTAGGTTGTACTACTAGCAAGGTCACACTTATTGGAAAAGGTATTTCCACTAAACGAGTTGAGGCTTCCTCTTGGTTACCTACATCACGTGATACAACCTTAGATGACTTTCCCCTTGATGTTGCTAACCTATTTGAGAACAACACCCTCTTTATGATATCCATAACATCCTTTGTCTAAAGCAACCAACCAACTGAAATGCGCCTAGTATACCCACAAGGACCACTGATTCTAGATTTATTCAAAATTTTGATGAAGTGATCTCAGAATTCATGGGACTTTGGGACAACTTATCATGGGCATATCACAAAGCAGGATTCGACATAAACTCAACACAGGGGCATACTATGGGGAGACGGTTGAATCCTTCAATCGCAAAATTAATGAAATGTAGCTAGCATGCAGATCCATGAGTGAAAACCGCCTAGTGGCACTCTCTGATCCTAAAATAGTAAAAATAAAGGATGCATCTGATGGTGAAAACCTCTCTGAGACACCCAAGGATGAGGGATTCAATCTCCCCCTTAGTGCAATGCATCCAGAAAAGTCAGCAGTGCTAGTAGAAAAGGCCACTCCAATCAATTTGGGAATAGAAGAAGCACCTAAAATCACCTTCTATGTTGAATCCTTGCTAGATGAAGAACAAAATAACCTAGCAGCATTCCTCAAAGAGCGAAGAGCTAACTTTGCATGGTCATACACAAATATGCCAGGCCTTGATCCTGAAGTGGTTGTGCATCACTTAGTAGTTTATCCTGAAGTCAAGCCAGTTAAGAAGAAATTAAGGAAGATGCATCCTTAGATAACACTCTTGATCAAACTAGAGTTACAAAAGCTTCTTGACATTGGATTTATCCAATCGACAGATTATCCTGAGTCGGTTTCAAACCTGGTACCAGTCTCAAAACCCACTATGGGCATATGAATCTACACTAATTTCAGAGACCTAAACAAAGCATGCCCAATGGATGATTTCCCTCTTCCTAACATTGATCTCATTGTGCACTTAACAGTAGGGCATGAAATTCTATCACTCATGGATGGTTTTTCAGGCTATAATCAAATCATAATTGCCAAGGAGGATCAACATAAAACTACATTCACTTGTCCATGGGGAACCTATTGCTGGAGTGTGATGCCATTTGGGTTAAAGAATGTAGGAGCAACCTATCAAATAGCAATGGCCCTCATTTTCCATGACATAATCCACAAAACAGTTGAAGATTGTGTGGAAGATATTTTGGAAAAATCAATGAAGAGAAGTGAGCACATACAAGTCTTAGGACCCATCTTTGACAGGCTTGAAGAATACAAAGTAAAGCCAAATCCAAAAAAGTGTGTTTTTAGGGTCACATCAAGGAAACTTCTGAGGTTCATCATTTCACAAAGAGGGATAGAAATTGATCCAGAAAAGGTAAAAGCCATCATAGACATGAAACCACCACAAACACTAAAGCAAATGTGAGGATTACAAGGCAGAATGCAGTTTATTAGGAGGTTCATAGCATAGTTATCAAATAAAATCCACCCCTTTTCGCATCTTCTCCATAAATGGATAACCTACAAGTGGGATGACAAGTGTGATAAATATTTCCAAAAGATCAAATATTATCTACTCACACCTCCAATGCTCATGCCACCAATACCAAACAAGTCATTGATCTTATATATCTTAGTAGCACCAGTAGCACTAGGAGCTCCTTTAGCACAGCCTGATGAAAATGGAAAGGAAAGGGCCATCTACTACATTAGTAGAACCTTGGTGAGCTATGAGATGAACTATTCACCCATTGAGAAGGCATGCCTAGCAATTATTTTTGCTTCACAAAAATTCAGACACTACATGTTGTCACATCAAATCAAGCTCATTGCAAAAATGGATCCATTGAAATACCTTTTATCCAAAGCAACTCTCACAAGATGAATGGCTAAATGGGTGATGATCTTAACAGAGTTCCACATAGAGTATGTATAGTGTAAGGCAATCAAAGGAAAAGTGATTGCAGACCAACTAGCAGAAGCACCTATCTATGTTGAGAACCCTCTGATATTTGAGTTCCCTAATGAATCAGTGTTCCTTATCAATCTCACAGCTCAGTGGAAGATGTACTTTGATGGATTGTTCACCCAACATGGATCCAAAGAAGGCATTCTCTTCATCGCCCCTCAAGGTGATTGTATCCCAAAGTCATACAGGTTGTCATTTCCATGTACTAATAACATCAATGAGTATGAAGCCCTAATCACAAGTCTAAGTATAGCAGTTCAATGGCAGATACAAGAGATGAAAGTCTATGGAGACTCACAGCTAGTTTTCAACCAATTCAATGACAACTATCAAACTAAAGACGACAAGCTTACTCCTTACAAGAAAATGATGGAGAATCTCAAGGATCTTTTCATAGATATAACTTTTGAGAAGATTCCTCACCTAAACAACAGAGCAGCAGATGCCATGGAAAAGATTGGATCACTGTTAGACATGTCAAACAATGTCCTCCACTGTGAATTCTTGGTAGAACAACTTCTCATACCAAGTTTCAAAATCCCTGAATCTGAATTCACATGTGTCATTATTGGTCCTAGATCCCCATGGTACCATGACATCTTTACTTACTTAAATAGAGGAATCCTCCCTTCTAATATCACCTTGAACCTTTAAAAGACCTTTGTTAAAAAGGCATCCTAATTCGTGATCCTAGGTGATACCCTTTACCATCGAAGCATCAAAGGGACATTACTACAATGTCTTAACTAAGAGGAAGCCTTAAATACTTCAACAGAAGTACATGATGGTATATGTGGTTCCCATTCTAGTGGTATGACATTAGCTAAGAAACTATTGAGGATGGGGTACTATTGGCCAACCATGGAAAAGGAAGCCCATCAGTATGTGCAGAAGTGTGTCCGATGTCAATAGCATGGAGATCTGATTCATGCTCCAACTCAAGAGTTGCAACCCATGATCACACCATGGCCTTTTTTGTAGTGGGGACTTGACCTCATAGGAAAAATCACTCCAACTTCATCCAACGGCCACAAGTTTATCATAACCACCACTGAGTACTTTACTAAGTGGGTTGAAGCCATTCCTATGACATATATAACGAGGAAGTAGATATGTATCCTAAACTACCTAGTTTTTTGTTATGGTAACATTCCACAAACCCTCATCTTGGATAATGGAACCCCTTTTAAAAATTAAAATGTGAAAGAGTTGTGCCAAAGATTCAATATCCAACACCGATTCTCTACCCCATACTATCCACAAGGCAAAGGTCAAGTAGAAGCTATGAACAAAACTATCTTGGAAATCTTGAAGAAAATAGTGAATGAAACTAGTCGTGACTGGCATCTGCAACTAAATCCTACTCTTTGGGCTTATCGAACTAGTATCTGCATGCCTACAAGTGCAAACCCTTTCTCCCTGTTCTATGGATCAAAAGCAATCTTGCCTATTGAGGTTGAGCTCCCATCATTGTGTGTGTCACTACAGAGCCTGATAACTAAGGAAGAATACAGAGTGTCTCAACTGAATGAGCTAGAATTCATGGATGATCATCGTCTTCACACCCTTAATCATTTGCAAGTATATCAAAATCGACTGAAACAGAGATCGAATAAGAGAATCAAATGTTGGTCATGCCAAGTAAGGGATCTAGTCTTAAAGAAGAATCAGAAGAACATTCCAGATCATGACAGCAAAGGGAAGTTTGAGCCTAACTGGTTGGGTTCCTCCATCATCATAGCAAGCTACGGATTAGGAGCATACCAACTATCAACACCTGAAGGTGAGCCCTTGCAAGATCCCACTAACAGTCTACATCTCAAAAAAATTTATGCCTAATCTTGAAAGGTGTAAATTAGAAAATACCAAAAATCATAAAATGATCAAAATCCAAAAAAATAAGAAAAAGTATTAAAAAAATAAAGAAAAATACTTGTCCTCTAGTGAAAACCACTTTGGTGGCACTGTGGGCATGTACCTTGGTGAAAACTTGGCAAACGGGCACCTTGCATAAATAAAGCACCTCCATCTATTCTTTGGCTCTTTTTTTCCTACCATTCTTTGCACCACCATTCATCCATCACCTATTTGTTTCCTTATATATGTTGATATTGTGAAGTATCGCAATCCCTTTCGTACTACTTGGCATATTCCAAAGGTTAGTTTGTCTTGCCTATATCGAAGTAGTCTAACCTATCATGTTGGGGGCATTTGGTTATGGATCATAATCAGGTTCTTGTATATCTTATGATCATTGGAAATCTTATCTTGAAAACCCCTAAAAATTCATAAAATCTTATCTCAAAAATCCCAAAACATTTGTAAAACATTGATCAAAAAATCCAAAAACATTTGCAAAATCCTATATAGCTAAAATCCAAAAACATTCAGAAATTGTAAAGGAAAAATCCAAAACATCTAGAAAACATCAAAAACCCTAAAAAGGTCAAACATCGAAAATCCAAAAATAGAGTCCCCTTGTTGAACTACATCGTCTTTGAGCTTGAACGTAGGCAAGGCCATCAATGTTGTGCCCCCGAGACACCCTAGGTCAGTCCTTTAGAAGTCTTTCATAATAAAATGAGTTTCCCATCACTATTCATATCTTCATCTTGTTAATAGGTTGAGTCAGTTGAACTACGTGGTCTTTGCATGTATAAAGTAGGCAAGGTTTATCTTTGATTAGCCCTCGAGGCCCCTAGGATATGTCTTTAGGTTAGGTTCTTGGTCAAATTCTCGAAAATCTAAAAACATCCAAATATCTCAGAAAAATCCCAAAACATCTAGATAACTCAGAAAATCCCTAAACGTCCAAATATTAGAAAATCCCCAAAACATTCAAAAAATCAGAAAACACAAAAATATTTGAAAATGGAAAACACAAAAAATAGCCAAATATTTTTAAAAAAACCTAAAAAGCCTCAAATATCTCAGAAAACCCTAAACAACCTCAAATAAACTAAAAATCCTAAACATTCACATAAACTTCCAAAAAGACCAAAAATAGCCTCAAAACATTTCAAAATACCAAAAACATTAAAATATTCTAAGAAAATCCAAACCCATCCATCCCATCTCGCTTTCACCCATAATAAATCAGTCGTCACCTTCACCCTTTGGAAAAACAATTAGAAAACAAACATAGTAAGTCGTTAAGTGAGAACCTAATTGTCAAAATCTAAAGTCAAGATCATAGGTAAAAGCGTCAGTGAAGTTTGTATTAACGGCTCATCTTAGCATCATCATCCTAACATCAAACAACCTCTGATCAACATGTCCTAGGATGTATCCTTCCTGTGATGGACATCAGTATCGGACATCACCTTAGCTAAACCTAAACTAAGTAAGGGATATAGATAACACTGACTGTTTGTCTTTGGTCTTTTCTTATGATTTATCTTAATGACCCATTTTGAGGACCTCTCAATGATGTCTATCAAAATGATTTAGAGAGAAAGGAATGGGGCATCGATCATTATCTTTTGTTTGTTGTGCTTGTGGATACTCTTGTAAAATAATCTTGGCGCATACTTGCTTAGTTGTGTGTAGGGAAGTTGTTTGGGGTATGTTGTTGACTATTGCATATGATTTGTTCCAATATATTCTAAGCTTCTAACTCACTTTCCAATGAGGTTTTTGTATGTCAATATGTGAACAAGAACTATCCTATCTATTTTCTGAGTCAAAGTCCATTACACTAGATACAACGCCATCCTAGTTATCAATACCTTGATGCATCGTGTCTATGTGTTATATCAAACAATAAGGAATGATGGAAAATCCCAATCTCGAAGTTTGAGCAACTCATCATCCTACATTTCCTTCACATTTTCGCATTGTCTCATCACCATCTCTAATAAAGTCTTGATGGATCATAGACTTGTTGGATCTATTAAAGCAATCATCGAAATCAATGGTCATTCATTCTTTATTCTTCTATCTTCTCTCTGTGCTAACCTAGTATTATGACAGTCAACAAAAACATCATCAATGCATCCACCCTACATCCACAAACCATCAGCATACATGCATCTCATAATCATAGCATAATCATAAAAATATTCATCAGCATAATCATTGCATATCACATCATACATTTTGCATTATCATTTGAGTTATGATGAATAGTATACATTTGTTATTATAAGCATCTTAAATCGTTGCATATCATACACATTTGCATCCATACACATCTCATAAAATGCATAGAAAATACATAAAAAGAAATGTGACCACATCATTTGCATCACATATCATTCATTCCATAGCATATCGTAAAAAGATACTGAAAAAGAACATAACATTGCATCCATCTCATATCACATCATCATCATATCACATAGGCATAAATAAAGTGCATCCATAAGCATCTCATATCATATACATGAAATAAAGTGAGCACATCACATAGAATCCATATTTGTATCATACATATATCAAAAAATGAATGTCATGGTACAAAATCTAGATCAGTGTATGTATAACGATCATAAGTGCAATATCTACAAGGCTATCAAAAAGGAGCCCATGAATGTATATCTATGGTAAAGAATGGGGCAACAAAATCAAAAAAGTGTCTATACATGAAATCAACCCAAAATTCAAAATTTCTGCCCAATTTCTCAAGGGGGCAGGGAATTAGCTTTATCCTTCCATTGGGGCATCCGAAAAATCAGAAATTTTTTATTTTTTTATTTGAGTAGCAATTTTGATCCAAAGAGCATTATTCTTTGAACTGAAGCAACAGGTACCTCGCTTCAAAGAGGGGCAAAATGTAGACACTGAAAAGTGTCATGAATGATATCATACACTCGAAACAGGTTTATTAACATCATTTCCTCTTTAATCCCATCCTATTTTTGCTTAATTAATTAAATTAGCCTAGCTAATTAATTAATTGCATCATTTTCATCCATTAACCTAATTCATTTAATTGGGTTAATTCATCCCTTTTCGCACTAACACTTCATCTCATTAAATTAAATAAATCAAAATATTTAATTTAATCTCCTAAATCATCTTATTTAATTAAATAACCCTAAGTTATTTAATTAAATATCTTTTCATCTCCCCCTCATTCATCAAATCATTTAATTTAATGAATATCACCTTTAATTCTTCAAATCCCCTAATTGCATAATTAAACCTTGTTTAATTAGCAATTAAACTAATTTTCCTCTAAAGGGGGAATATTCCCATGGAATATTCCTTATCCCCTTTTTGCACAATTAAGAATTCCTTTTAATTTGCAAAATGCCTTTTATCTTCACCCAAGTGAATATTCCAAAGAATATTCTTATTCCTCCATCATTTGAAAAAGGGATATTTTCACTTAGCTTCTAATGCAAGTTTTAACCTTTAACCTTTTGAACAAGTCACCTTTGACCTATGTGAGCAGGTCAAAAGTGTGTTTGTTTGAAGCAAATGTGATCCCTTGATTAAAATCCCATCATGCATTCTCATCCGTTGATGAGAATCCATGATACATGCCTCTAATCTTCTTCATCCTTGACCATTGATTGATTTTTTTGATCTCAACCCTCCATTTCTCATTTGCTCTCCTATAAATAGAACACTATTTGGAGACAAATGGATCCATCTTTCAATTGCAAACTTATGTTGTTGAACTCACTTGCATCCACACTCATACTTTACTCACTTTGAGCTTATTTTAGTTTATTTTAGTTGCATAACATTTTAAATCATCCATTAATGGCTTCCATGCATCCATCTTAGTTTGTATATGAATTATGGTTTCCATCTTTTAGCTTAGAATTAGCTTATATTAGCTTAGAAATAGCATAGTTAGATCATTTGTAGCATAAAATCATGTTAACTTTGTTTGCATCATGTTTAACTTATCATAAACTAGGTTTTTATGCATTTATCATATGTTTCATCGATTCTCTTCCATAGAATCAATTGAACAAGCTCACTGATGATGGGATTGGGAAAGGTTCATTGTTCCACATCAACACGACACCAATTCCAAAACAAGATAAGTTTCAAATGAGTTAGAGTAGGAATTTAACTATTTTTATAGTTTGTATAAATGCTTAGTTTAACTTTTAATTTTGAATGATCTTGTTTGGTAGATTGAGTTTTAGTGGATAGATTATGCTTTGATTCATCATGGATCAAGCATAATTGACCCACCTTGACAATCCTCATCTTACAGTAACAGTAAGGAGAGACAAATAGAAAGAATGAGATAGAATAGCAAGAACACAGTTAAAAAAACATTGGATATATGTGGGAAAACCCTTTCGGGTAAAAAAAAACCCACCCTCCAAAAGCACACTACTATATTAAATCAAATAGATATTATGATGCAGCTCCAAGTACAAAGCTTCTTCAACAAGTGCTTCAAAATAAACACATGTTCTGGAGTGAATCTTGTAGCACTTCATTACCTGCAAACAAACTATGCATTCTAAAATGAAAGACATACAATATATAGAGAATACAAGCCAAGAGAAGCATCTAGAAGAGTATGGGTGTCTAAATACACATGGCACAATATCCCATGCCATAGACATGCATTTGGAAACATGTACGATATTCCCTTACACCCCTTACAATCGTCATAACATGCAATGTTCTTTCTCCAAGCTTCGGTGCCCAAAATGTGCTCATAATAGCCTATGATAGATGCCTTACAACTGTCATAAAATCTATCATAAATTTTCCATAAAATCTACCACAAGATCTATCATAGAATTTGTAAGAGAATCCATCATAACTTACCAAAATATCTGATTCTCTTATAACTTGTCATAACCCAACTTGGGTGCCAACTTTCTCCATGCATAAAGATGCCTTATGATGCATCATAGAATCTATCATAAGTCAAAGATTCCAAAGTGGGATGCCTATGTCCACTTGGGATGATGATGTGTCATCTAGTCACTTCCAACAGGGATGCCACCCAACCAGTGGGTCCCAATTTATGACATAACACCATAGGAAATTAAATAATACAAATAAATAGAATAATACATTGAATTAATCAATATTAGGACTCTAAGGTTGAGACACCTTGATCCCAACATTTTCCCACTTGTCAAAGACCTACCAAGAGTCATATTGAATCATCTGCTCAGGGCCCCAAGGCCTATAGAGTTGGAACACCATCTGAACTTCTTTGTGCTCACTAGTTTCATCAATGCATCTACAACATTCACCAAAGTGTCAACCTTTTCTAAGTTCACTTTTCCATCTTCTACCGTATCATGAAAAAAATGATACTAAACATCGATGTGCTTTGTTCTGGCATGGAAAGTAGGATTCTTTGCTAGGAAAATCGCACTTTAACTATTACAACAAATAGTAATCTATCATGCATCTAAACCAATATCATAACACAATCTCTTAAGCAAAATGTATTCCTTGCAAGCATGAGTGGATTCCATGTACTCTTCTTTTGTCATGGACAACACGACTACAGCTTGTTGCTTATTCATCTAACTAATAGCATTACCAAACATCATAAACATGTAACCACTAGTGGATCTTCTGTTGTCAATGTCACCTGCCCAATCTGAATCCATATATCCATGAATACTCACATAATGATGAGGTCCAATAGGATAACCATGAAAACACAAGGCATACTTGGAAGTACCCCATAAATATTATAGCACTCTCTTAATTGCATCCCAATGCACCTATCTAGGATTAGTCATAAAACAGGTAAGGACTCCCACTTCTTGGGAAATGTATGGTCTCGTACACACCATCGCATACATCAAACTGCCAACTGTACTCACATATGGTACTCTGGTCAAGTCCTCCATCCCAATAGGATATTTTGTACAATCATTCAAGAGAAAGCTTCATCCCCTACATCACAAGAAAAACTAAATGTCTACAATTTTTCATGTTAAATCTCTCCAACATAAAGTTCACATACTTTCTCTAGATTAACCAAAGCTTTATGTTCACTCTATCTCTCATGATCTCCATTCCAAAAATGTACCTAGCTGCACCTAGGTCTTTCATCTCAAACTGTGCTAACAATAGAAGCTTCAAATCTGAAATCATACTTTTACCATTCCCAATAAACAACATATCATCTACGTATAAAACAATAATGAGAATGCAACCATTATCATATTTATAATACACACAATGTTCAAATTTAGATCTATAAAATCCCAATGAAAAGACATAGGTATCAAACTTCTAGTACCACATTCTAGGAGACTCTTTCAAACCATAAAGATACTTCTTCATTTTGCAAACCAAATTTTCTTTACCTTTTTCAATGAAATGCTCTAGCTATGACATGTAAATATCTTCCTCCAAGTCACCATGAAGGAATGTTTTCTTCATATCCATTTGCTCCACTTCTAAATCATACACTAATGCAAGTGATTACAGGAATTGGATAGATGTTAGCTTCACAACAGGAGAGAATATCTCCCTATAATCAATTCCCTCCACCTTTGAAAACCCCTTAGCGACCAACCATGCCTTATGCTTTTGAACACTACCATCAAGACCACACTTTTTCTTGAAAACCCATTTACAACCAATAGGTTTACGTCCAAAAAGAAAAGGTACTAGATCTCAAGTCTTGTTTTTATTTAATGCATCCATCTCCTTGTCCATGGCTTTCATCCAAGAATCTGCATCACTCATACCCATAGCCTCTCTAATAGTCCTAGGCTCATTAGTGTTAGCAATCAAGGAAAAAATGCAACTAGAATCCAATAATGAATAACCAAACCTTTCTAGTTGTTGCCTAACTCATGTAGACCTCCTCAACGGCTGAGGTTGAATTTCTTCTTCTTCTTCATAACTTTCTAAGTTGCTTGAGCTCTCCTCATCATAAGGTCCAACAGGAGTGTGTAGTTCATCTTTCTTTGGAGTAGGTGGAATCTGAACTACCTCCTTATTTTGTTTCTCCTCTTTCTCTATCTATAGCACAATAGTGTAAGGTTTCATCTCTCTGAAAATCACACTTTTTCTGTAGAGAATATTTTGAGCTTTCAAATCCCAACTATTGTACCCTTTCACACCAACACCATAGTTGATAAAGGTACACTTTACTTCCTTTTTTTCCAACTTTGACCTCTTCTCAATATGAACATGAGTGTAAGCTTCACAACCAAATACTTTGAGATTTCTCATTGAATGCTTTTTACCAGACCATGCCTCCATGGGTGTCTTTCCAACAAGCGTCGATGTAGGAGATTCGTTGATCAAATAACATGTAGTGTCTACCACTTCAGCCCAGAACTTCTTCTCAAGGCTAGCACCACTCAACATACTCCTATCCCTCTCCATCAATGTTATGTTCGTCCTCTCTACAACTCCATTTTTTTGTCGAGTATAGGGAGTTTTCTTATGTCTTTCAATCACGTGCTCTTTATAGAATTTTTCAAAATCTATAAAACAAAACTCACCACCATTGTCAGTCCACAAACACTTAAACTTTCTACTAGTCTGATTTTCTACAAGGCCTTAAACTCCTTAAACCAACTAAAGAACTCAACTTTACTTCTGAGAAAATAAACGAATGTCCTACTATAATCTTTAAAAGAAATAAAATATATAGATTTTGATAGTGAAGGAACATTCACGAGATGAAACACATATGAATGAACATAGTCCAAAACCCTAGAAAGCTTGTGAGAACTAGAGTAAAAAGAAACACAATGTTGTTTTCCATAAACAAAATGATCGAAAAAATCAAACTCAAGATTACAATCATCAAGGCTCTTATTTTTAGGGTTTTAAGACCCTTCTCACCAATGTGACCAAGTTGGTGCCATAACATTTTCTTCTCTATAGGAAGCTTAATTTCCATGGAATGAGCACCCTTTGGTACCCAAAATGCACGACTATCAAATGTAGCTACAACACACTTCTTCACTACACAATCTATGGTGAGGATGAAGAATCCAAAGGTCTCTTCTTCAGTACATCAGAAGAATTATTGCACTGTATTGTGCATGTATCCAGCTTTTACAGAGTTCCAACTTGAACACCCTTAGCCAACACCATAGCTCCTCTTGTCATCTTGCATCCTGCACTAGAGAAAACAGCTTTCACTCCTAAATCATTCAGTTTACTTACAAAAAGTAGGTTTCGTGCCAAACCTGGGATATGCAAGACACCATCAATCCCCTTCACTCTTCCATCTGGAAGTCTGATTTTGACTCTTCCACAACCAACGATCTTTAGGTGAGAATCATCACCCAAGTACACCTTCCCACCATTGTACTCTTCATACTTCAAAATCCAACCTCTATGAGAGATAATGTGAAAGGATGCACTTGAATCTATCAACCACACATCTTTTGAGGCATGGGTTATCAACGCTACAACAAATTATTCTACTTCATCTTGGGATGATTTCTCAGATTCAAAATTGAAGAAAGACTTGTTTTTCTTCTCCTCCTCCTTGCAATCTTTCTGAAAGTGACTGCTTTTGCCACAGTTCCAAAAATTTTCCTTGGAATTCTTACCAAGAAACTTAGATATCCTTGGATACTTCGACTTAGATTTCTTGTCCTTTTTTTTTCCTTTCTCCTTTGGTCTACCATGAACAACAAGGGCCTCCTTGGCCATCTCGGAAGACTTTCTCTGCATCTCTTCAAATAACAACAAAACAACCACCTCATCCATCTTTAAAGTGGTTGTTTTGCTTCCAATAGCCATCACCACATGATCCCATGAGTCTGGCAACGAACACAACAGGAGAATGCAATGGTCTTATTCGTCAATCTTGTCTCCAATAGAACTCGGTTGACCAATCAACATGTTAAAGGCATTTAGGTGGTCTGACATGGATCTTCCATATTTAGAGAATACATCATCTTTCTTAGGAATAGCTTGTTTAACAAGGATTTAGCCTAATAAACATCTCTAAGTTATTTCCACAAAGAAGTAGAATTATTTTCTTCATGAACATTCAAGAGAACGTAATCATCTAAATAGGGTATAATGAGACCCTTGGCTTTTTGATCCATGAACTCTCAGTTTTATTGTTTCATGCCCAATGGTTTGGCTCCAAAAACTGCAACCCATAGATCACAATATACATGCATGTCTTCCATCTTGAGCTTCCAAAGCTCAAAGTTATCATTGTTAAACTTATCCATATCAATCTTTACAGATGTGTTTGCCATCTCTTTCCCGCAACAAGGTCACAAAATACACTTCTCCAAAACTCCTAGTGAAACAAAGATCGGCTCAAAAACCCTTCTAACCCAACAAAGGAATCAAGGTTGGCTAGGATCTAATACCAATTGAAAGGAAGTCGAGTTAGTGGAAACAGATTCCTACACTAATCTAAGTAAGGGAGAGTTATAACAATTTTCCTTTTAACACCTTATACAATTACAATAAGGAGAGATGTTACACCCCAATTATGTAATTACAATTTACTATTACTATGTAGGGTAAATGTGAATGTAATTTGTATTCTGATGGTGAATTAAATATGCTTACACTTTGATATTGATGTATTATGAAATGCATATATGTGAAATGATGGTTATTGAATTGATATTCTAACTCTGGAGATGTATTACGTATACTGCATATGTTATGAACAATTGACTGTCATTGGTATGTGTTAGTGGTTGTAGTTAAATGTTTATTCCTCTAGGTAGAGGAGAAGCATCACTCAAGAGAAAATCTTGGTTGAGTAACTGGTAATGTAAACTATCTAAGCATACACACACCATAGTAGAAAGATTGAGCTTAGACATAGAAATGGGAAGTTGGTAAGTCATCCCTAGGTTGATGTGTCTACATTTGTAAGGGTTTTGATCACTATTGAATGCATGGATGATGTTTATCTTTTGAGCTTGTGATTCCTTCCTCATGTTACTATGTATATTTATGCAGTTGATTAAGTAAAAGGATATATGCATATATGCATATGTCAGCATACGCATATGATGAATATAATGGGATGTCCATACGAGTATGATGACATATGTATAGACATGCATATATGTATATAAAGGTTTATTATGATGCTTGTGTGAATATAATCACATGGTCATAATCATTCGGATATAGAATGGATCATCTGACTAACATGTTGCTATATAATATATATATATATTCATATATATGCAAATACACACATAAGCCTAAAATTTTAATAGAGGAGTGTGTATATACATATATATTTATATATATAATATATTATTATTGTGCATGAATGTTCACCCATTTGTATTCATTTGTATACCAAATGTATACATACTTGAATGACTTGGGATATAAATATATATATATATATATATATTAAGTACATATATACACATATACATATATATATATATGAGGGATAGCGTTAATGCTATTTATTGGCATGCATATATATGTGTATAGGTGCATATATAAATGTGTATATTTATAACCCTATGATGATAAGAAAGAGTACCCTATGATATATATATGTGTGTGTTTGTGTGTGTGTACATATTAAATATGTAAATACATGTATATATGTGTTTATGTGTATGTATGAGTGCATGTGCATTATTTGGTGGGAAATGATAAACAAGGAAATACGCATTTGAGGTATTGAAAGGGTTACTTGATTATTGAATGGTTGTGGTATATATTTATATGGGAATCCATATATGTATGCATACATACATATATATATATATATAGATATATAAATATATATATATATATATATGTATGTATGTATATACACACACACACACATCTATATAAGTAGTAATGCTTATATGGATATGTATATGTATTATATATACACATCTATATAAGAATTAACGCTTACATCTATATAAGCATTATTGCTTATATAGATGTGTATATATAATATATATACACATCTATCTAAGCATTAATGCTTATATAGATGTGTGTGTGTGTGTATATATATTGTGTGTGTACATATTAAATATGTAAATATATGTATATATGCATTTATGTTTATGTATGAGTGCATGTGCATTATTTGGCGGGAAAATGATAAACAAGGAGATATGCATTCAAGGTATTGAAAGGGTTACTTGATTATTGAATGGTTTTGGTATATATTTATATGGGAATCCATATATGTATACATATATATATATATATACACACATCTATATAAGTGTTAACGCTTATATAGATGTGTTTATATATATATATATATGTGTGTGTGTGTGTGTGTGTGTTGGATGTTGTGGTGTGTTGCTGGTATGTGGTTGTCATTGATGTCAATACTATTAGCATTGTTGCATTAGAAGTTGTATATGTCAAGGATATTGAGAAAATTGTAATAAGAAGTGCTACAAGTTATCAGAGGTGAAGTGAATTTCTTTATGTCAGTGTGTTCAGTTTGTTGTTGTTCTGAGGTTGTGGACTAAAGGGTTTCTTGTGGAGTATATCTAGTTTATCCACGTCAATTTTCAAAGATCCGCGTGAATATTTGATCGAGTTATGAAGATTTGTATTCTGATAGTTTTTTTGTTACTTCAGTTTGTGTTCCTGAATGAAGATCATGTGATTTTAGTTAGTTCAATTGCTACGGATGCCTCTCTAATGTTTCATGATGCTTTTGGATGTTTCTAGTTCATTCTCTATCTGTGTTGCATGTCTGCATTGATCATTGTGCTCGTGATCCGATATTTTCTCTTACATGTTCATGTTTTTCATGTTCTTGGCCGACAAGGTGTTGAAGCATGTTGTGGATCTTCAAGGAGTAATTAATTGAAGTGGCTCATGTTTGAGGATGTTATTTTCAGCCTTCACTATGTTTTGGTTGACCTTGGTTGATTCGCATGAATAATCTTTATGTGTTTTGGGCCGACTATTTGTAATTATCTTATTATTTATTTGGAGCTAACCTATAGCGATGGAATTTCTTGTTGCGGATATATAAGAGCGATTGTTTTATCATTTTGAAAGTATGAATTAGAAAGATTATGTGAAGTGTATAAGTCCTATGTGTGAATATTTTTTAGATCATTCGAAGGCAAAGCAGAGAGTGAAGAAGAGTGAAGAAGAGTGGAGAAGATTGAAGAAGAGTTTATGTACTTAACCGGAACTGTAACTAGGCATTAGCAGATGTTATTTTCTCAGTTCAAATTTTGATGGATTTAATCAGAACCTTTCTATAAGACAGTGTGTGTTCCTTTGGGAAATAAGCCTATTTTGTATTTGAGCAGTGAGCTCTAGGTAGTGTGTCTGAATGCATGTGCATTCCTCATTCATATTTTCTTATACTTTTAACAGGGTATAATCTTGTGGACTGACCTCCACCATGGTTTTTCCCCTAACAGGGTTTCCACATAAAAAATCTTGGTGTGATGTATGATTATGATGTGTTGTTCTTTTATGCTTTCATGATTAATGATCAGATATGAGAATAAGGTTAATAAGTTGAATAAGTTTGAAATTTGGTGACAACTGATTCACCCTCCCCCTCTCAATTGTTTGCCCTTGTGTTTCCAACAATTGGTATCAGAGCTTGTGGTTCCTTGGAAGAAATTTGATAGCTTGAGGTGATCCAAGATGGAAACTTATAAGAAGGAAAGTCCTAGATTTGATGGAACAAATTATTCTTTATGGAAGACTCGAATGGAGTGCCATCTGAGATGCATTGGTGAACAGTACTAGAGCATTAAAAGTAATAGATATGTTATTCCACTGAATAGTACTTATGTTGAATACAATATCAAGGCTAAGGAATCATTGTTGAGTGCTTTGACTGATACTGAGATGACAAATGTGATGGATCTAAAGACTGCTTATGAGATGGAAAAAGTTGGAGACCTTGTATGAAGGTGATGCTAATGTGAAGATTGCTAAGCTACAAAGTCTGAAAGGGAAATATGAAAAGTTGAAAATGGGTGATGATGAAAATGTTACTACTTTCATGCAAAGAGTGAATGAACTTGTGTGGTATCAAATGTGTCAGTGGTTAGATAGATGAATCAAAAATTACTGCTAAAGTGCTTAGATCTTTGCCTGATTCCTGCAAAGTCAAGGCTTGTGCTATTGAAGAGCTCTGAATTGTGACAAATGTTACCAAAGATATGTTGATTGGTAAGCTTACTGCTTTTGAGTTGAGTGAATTTGGTGATACACTTACTAAGGTTGAATCTACATTCAAGGCTACTACTTCTGGAAGAGGTAGACAGAGATATGATCTAGGTGATAGTTCATCTAGAAAGACATTCAAGTATGAGGATGAAATGAGACAGCTTTATGATGAAGAAACAGAACTTGAAGAACTTGAAGCATTGATTGTGAAAAGAGAAGCTAGAGGACAAGATAAGTGTAAAGTAAAGTTACCTATTAAATGTTTCTCTTGCAGTAAGATAGGTCATTTTGCATCAAGGTGTCCTGAGAGAGTTTCCAAGCCAAGATATAACAAGCCTAAATTCCAAAAGAAGTGTTACTATGCTACTAATGAAAGTGTGACAAATGATGAATCTGACAAAGGAAATGCAAGTGAAGATGAATTTGTGTTTATTTCTATCAATGAAAATAGTCTTGTGTCTATTGAATCTGCTAGTTGTAAAAATGTGGAGAAATCCCTAGTTTCTCGAGTTGAAGATAAAGATGAATGGGTAATTAACAGTAATTGTTCTCATCATATGACAGGAGATAAAAGTAAGTTTGTGAATTTGGAAAAGTATGATGGTGGTGTTGTGAGATTTGGTGATAATACAGCTGGTGTGATCTATGGAAGAGGATGCATTTCTCTTGATGGTAAGCATAACATTGATGATGTCTTGTATGTTGAAGGTTTGAAGCATAATCTTTTAAGTGTTGGAAAGATGGTTGATAAGGGATACAATCTTCAATTCATGGATGGTAAGTGAAAAATATTGGGAAATTTTGGAAATGCGATTGCATCAGGTACAAAAACAAAAGGTAATATTTTCCACCGAGTGTTGCTAGTAAAAGTTGTTTGATTGCTCAAATTGATGAAAGTTGGTTATGGCATAGGAGAATGTGTCATGTTAACTTTGAATATATTGTCAAGATAAGTTCCACTAACGCTATGAGAGATCTTCCTAAGATGATGAAACCTAATAATGCCATATGCAAAGAATGACTGTTAGGAAAGAAAACAAGAATTTGATTTCAAAGTAAACAGCAAAATTCAAATGGATTGTTGGATCTTGTGCATACCGATTTGTGTGGACCTACTAGAACTAGAAGTTTACAAGGATACATATACTTCATGTTGCTTATTGATGACTATTCAAGGATGATGTGGGCTACTTTCTTAAGGAATAAATATGAAGCTCTGGAAAATTTCAAAATCTTTAAGGCTATGGTTGAGATAGAGACAAGTCTGAAGATTAAATGTCTGAGATCAGATAGAGGTGGTGAATTCACTTCCAGTGAGTTTAATTCTTTTTGTGAAGAGCATGGAATAAAGAGATAGTTATCTGCACCATAGACCCCTCAACAAAATGGAGTTGTGGAAAGGAAGAACAGAACGATTCTAGATGTTGCTAGAACCATGATGTTGGAAGGAAATGTAACTCATATATACTGGAGAGAAGTTATGAGTAATGTTGTGTACACACTTAACCGAGTACAGATCAAAGGTGATACTAGTAAGACTCCTTTTGAGTTATGGATTGGTCAAAAACCTACTGTTAGATATTTCAAGATCTTTGGAAGCAAGTGTTATATCAAAAGAGATGAAGATATAGGAAAGTTTGATGCTAGGAGTGATGAAGGAATCTTTATGGGTTATGCTACTAAGAGTAAGGCCTACTAGTGTTACAAGAAAATATTGAAGAAAATGTTTGAAAGTGCAAATGTTAAGGTTGATGAAGACTTTGGTGCATTATCTAGAACTTGTGGATGTGATTTTGATGATCAGAATGATAGTACAAACAAAGGAAAGCAAGGTCAGAACTCAAATCAAGTGCAAATGATTTTGGTGAATCAAGAAGATCAAGAGGAAGGAGAAACTGGTGGAAGAACAAAAGAGAGATCAAAAGAGCCTGAAGTTGAAGAAAATTCTAAGAAGACTCTGAGGTATGTAAGATTGAATAATTTAGAGGATCAAATCATAGGTGATAAGAACAAGGTGTCTATACTAGGAGAAGAATTGCAGAAGAATATTGTTTAATTTCAAAAATTGAGCCTACTAGTATGAATGAAGCATGCAAAGATGAACATTGGTTTGAAGCAATGAAAGAGGAATTACAACAAATTGAAAAGAATGATACATGGATTCTTGTTCCTAGACCTAAGGATAAGAATGTAATTGGAACTAAATGGGTCTTTAGAAACAAACAGAATGAACAAGGTGAAGTAGTTAGAAAAAAAGAAAGACTGGTATGTAAGGGATATTCACAGATGGAAGGTATTGATTTTGAAGAAACCTTTTCCCCTGTTGCTAGAATTGAAGTTGTAAGATTGTTTCTTGCTTATGCTCCTTACAAAGACTATAAATTTTATCAAATGGATGTCAAGTTTTCCTTTCTAAATGGTGAATTGGAAGAAGAAGTGTATGTTGAGCAACCTGATGGATTCAAGTTGACTGATCAAGGAGATATGGTTTGTTGATTGAAGAAAGCATTGTATGGACTCAAACAGGCCCATAGAGCATGGTATTCCAGATTGGATAAGTACTTGGTGAAACTTGAATTTAAAAAAGGTACTGTTGATAGTAATTTGTATTTCAAGAATGATGATAAAGATTTTATTGTGGAAGTTTTTGTTGATGATATCATATTTGGAGGAGATGACAGCTTGTGTATAAAGTTTGCTAATGAGTTTGAGATGTCAATGATTAAAGAGATGACATTCTTCTTGGGATTACAAATTACTCAGTTAGGCAAAGGGATCTTTATATCTCAGTCCAAGTATGTGAAATAATTGTTGAAGAAATTCAGTATGGAAGATTCAAAACTTGTTGGTACACCCATGGTGACTAGATGCAAGTTGACAAATAATGATGATTCTCCGAAGGCAAATCAGACTAGATACAAATCAATGATTGGTGGATTGCTTTATTTGACTCAATCTAGGCCTGATATCATGAATGTTGTATTTATTGTTGCTAGATTTCAAACCAATCCTAAAGAATCTCATGTGACTGTTGTGAAGAGGATTTTCAGATACTTGAAGGGGACAATTGATTTTGGATTATGGTATCCTAAAGATGATGATCTTATTTTGAGTGCCTTTACTGATGTTGATTAGGTAGGAGATGTGAATGATAGGAAAATTACTAGTGGTGGAGCATTTTTCTTGGGAAAGAAGCTAATTTCATGGTTAAGCAAAAAGCAAAATGCTATTTCTTTATCTACTGCAAAGGTAGAATACATTGTTGCTACTAATAGTTGTACTCAAGTATTGTGGATGAAACAGATGTTGAAGGATATCAGAATGGTGTATGATGAGTCGATTGCTATATTCTATTAACTCAAGTGCTATTAGCATTTCTAAGAATACGATGTTGCATTCCAAGACCAAGCATATATTCTATCAAGTTTCACTTTTTGAGAGAGGAAGTAAGTGAAAAAGAAGTCTGATTGGAGTATGTGCCTACTAAGGAGTAGATTGCAAACATATTTACCAAGTTGTTGCCTAAGGATACTTTTGAGTATCTCATAGGGAAGTTAGTGATGATTACCCCTCCTAATCAAAACTAAGGATGCATTGATTTGCATCATATTTTGATTTGGATTGATGTTGTGGTAACTGCTACTCGGGGAAAGTAGTCAGATGTTCAGAAGTTTAGGTGTTCAAATATGTGGTTCAGAGCTTGCATAGAAGAGATCTTTGCCATTGATTTCAAATGGGGAGAAGAGAAATGTGAAAAATCTTTCTGGGAGAGAAGAGTAGTTGAGAAGAGTCAGAATCTAAGGAGGAGTAAGTGTAGTTGTGTTGATGGTATTTTTCACATCATGTGTTTCCATCAATGCCAAAGGGGGATATTGTTGGATGTTGTGGTGTGTTTCTGATATGTAGTTGTCATTGATTTCAACAATATTAGCATTGTTGCATTAGAAGTTGTATATGTCGAGGATATTGAGAAAATTGTAATAAGAAGTGCTACAGGTTATCAGAGGTGAAGTGAAGTTATTTCTTTCGGTGTGTTCAATTCATTGTTGTTATGAGGTTGCGGACTAAAGGGTTTCTTGTGGATTATATCTAGTTTATCCACATCAAGTTTCAGAGATCCATGTGAAGATTTTATCGAGTTATGAAGATTTGTATTCTAACAGTTTTTATGTTACTTCAGTTTGTGTTCCTGAATGAACATCATGTGATTTCAGTTAGTTGAGTTGTTGTGGATGCCTCTCTAATGTTTCATGATGCTTTTGGATGTTTCTAGTTCATACTCTATCTATTTTGCATGTCTATATTGATCGTTGTGCTCGTGATCTGAGATTTTCTCTTGCATGTTCATGTTTTTCATGTTCTTGGATGACAAGGTGTTGAAGCGTGTTGTGGATCTTCGAGGAGTAATTAATTGAAGTGGTTCATGTTTGAGGTTGTTATTTTCGGTCTTCACTATGTTGTGACTGACCTTAGTTGATTCACATGAATAATCTTTATGTGTTTTGGGCCGACTGTTTGTAATTATCTTATTATTTCTTTGGAGCTGACCTATAGCGATTCTTGTTGCGAATATATAAGAGTGATTGTTTTATCATTTTGAAAGTGTGAATGAGAAATAGGATGCAAAGTGTATAAGTCTTGTGTGTGAATATTGTTTAGATCATTTGAAGGTAGAGCAAAGAGTGAAGAAGAGTGAAGAAGAGTGGAGAAGAGTGAAGAAGAGTTTGTGTGCTTAACCGGAACTATAACCAGGCATTAGCAGATGCTATTTTCTCAGTTCAAAGTCTGATGGATTTAATCCAAACCTTTTTGTAAGAAAGTGTGTCTTCCTTTGGGTAGTAATCCTATTTTTTATTTGAGCAGTGAGCTCTAAGTAGTGTGCCTGAATGCATGTGCATTCCCCTTTCATATTTTCTTATACTTTTAATAGGGTATAATCTTGTGGACTGACTTCCACTGTGGTTTTTCCCCTAACAAGGTTTCCACGTAAAAAATATTGGTGTTATGTGTGATTTTGATGTGTTGTTCTTTTATGCTTTCATGATTAATGATCAGATCTGAGAATAAGGTTAATAAGTTGAATAAGTTTGAAATTCAGTGACAATTGATTCACCCCCCCTCTATATATATATATATATATGCAAGTTATTGAAGGCTAATTATGGCCTAATATATATATATACATTGTTTCCAAAACATCTTATAAATGCTAATATCTAGGATAATGCATGGGGCGCATAGAATGGCATAGCCCATGATATTGTTTAGCTCTCCAAATTAAACTATGAGAGGAGTATTGGTAGTGTGTAGCCATAAAAGAGTTTAGAACTTTGAAAAATGTTTGAATAAGAATTTATGACTGATTATATGCCTACGCCTATCATATATGTTGCTACTATAGCATGCTTCCAAGGTATAAGGTAAGGGAGTAAATAGGGTTTATTGTATGCATAAATGCAACAATGAAAAGAGGTGCACAAGTAGTAATGGATATGACTACCACATATTGACACTATTGTATAAAGCATTTTAGCATGTTGAGATGGCATCACCTGGTAAGTATGAGCTTGGAGATCGATTAACATTAAGAAAGCTTTGAGACGGATTATATTGCTTATGTCTGTGTTTATAGAAGCCGAGTTTCACTCAAGTTGTCATGCTTTATGGAACACACATATTTCATTTAAAGCTTGCTACATTATGTCGATGCAAGACATAGACTTAGTCAACGCCATGGAGAAGATTATCTTTGACTTGCTAAACTTAAACTGCCATGTTTTATACATCTGTTGATACATGAGAAATAGTCGATGACTTTGTCAAAGAGAATTAATATCTTAAATCGAATCACCCACAATTTAAGTCGATGAATGTTTGGTGTTGAAATTTGTTAATTGATTGATTCTAATTGCATGAAACCACACCAACAAAGAGAGGAGTGGGGAAGCTTTGGTACCACCTCTAGAAACCCGTTTTCTATAGATGTCTTTGTTGGAGATAATTTGAATTCTTCATCTATAGATTTGAATAAGTCTCCATTTGTTGTCAATTTAGCAAGTCTATCTTGCGAAGAATGAGTTGTTTGGTCGCCACCTTTTTGTTGTGATTTATGTGTTGCTTTGAATGGAGTCTTTTGTCTGTAGACACATAAAATTGACCTAGGCCTGCAAGCTCTATTTTACCACTTTCGTCGTAGCATAATTATGACATTTTAATTATGTCCTTGGTCCACTTTCCACTATTAATTAAATAATTCATAATTATTTAATTAATTCATGTCCTTTTATTCTTCATGATTATTAAATAAATAAATTTTATTTATTTATTCAATATGTCACTAAGGGTCTATTGTCCTCTTACAATTAAATAAAATTCTTAATTTCTTTAATTACCTTTACTCATTTATGCTTTCTCGATTATTAAATAAATGAATTTTATTTATTTATTTAATATGTCACTAATTCCCATAATTAAATGAATTTATTAATTTATTTAGTTATCGATCATAATCCTCTAAATTAAATAATTATCTTTAATTATTTAATTACCTAATTTAACATTTCTCTCATTTTAAATAAATGAAGTTATTTAAAATGATTTCATTTTATTAACTGTCACTTGTTTTGGTAAATAATCTAAAAATTGATTATTTATTGTCACACAAAATCCATGTTTTGAATTAATTTAATTCAAAAAGATAATCTTCTTTCAAAAATCAAGTAATTGAGCAAATTCTTGATTTTCCAAATCTGCTTTTCAGTTCAACCCTTATCTTATTGATTTTTTGAATCTTACAAATCAAGCAGGCTTTATCTACTTGATTTTCGAAAATCTTTATCTTTTTAGCTAATTATCACATTTATTCTCGACCGATGATTTGATTTTCTCAAATGACATCTCGATCACTCATTCAATAATCTTTCCCTAACCCTAATTAAGGGTTTTCACATGAAATCTCAACCATTGATTTTAGGCTTTGTCAGCTTTCAATCTCATTCGTTCGCCCAAAATTGCATTTTTTATAAAATGTCAATTTTTCTCACATTTTTGGGACCATTTCATTATTACAACACATTTATGCTAAGATTTTACTCGCATACTTTGCACTTAGCTTATTTAATTTGATTACTTGTCATAGGCATTATAGTCATTTGTCACAGTCATTGGCATAGTCATTATTTGTCATTCAAATCCTTCAAGACTTGCATGGGGCATAGTCACAATCATTTACTCACAACAAATCTGAGGGAAATCATCATACAATTGTTGCAAGCTAGAAGGTGCTATGGAGATGAATCATAGAAGCAATGAGTAACTAGTATAATCATTCTTGTTTTTAGCTTTCATTGTGCTCTATAGTTTCTTTGGGTTTTATGTTAATGATTTAATTATCTAACCTTACGAAAATTCCCATTGATACATTAGTGAACTCGACTCTATTATTTTTTTTGTTTCCGTACGGTTTTTGATTTTCTATCTTTTTTACAGGTACAGGTACAGAACGACGCATTCGCACTTTGTCGAGCCACATCTGCTGCATTGCAATGCATTCACAAGCTACAACGCCACATTTTCTCTATTGCACCATGATCGTAGTTGAGAATGTCGCATTTGACAGACCGAACCGCATTCAAACATTCAATCAACGCATCTTCCTATCAGTAATCGGAATACATGATCAAGCCACATTTGATGCATAGAGTGACTCATTCGCTCTATTGTGACACATCTGCCTAGTAAATTTTCTTTTCAAATTTTGCATTCGGGTTTTTGTTTTTCCCTTTGCATTTTGGTTTACTCTTTTGCATTTTGGTTTTCTTTCTGCATTCTGCCTAGCATAGGTGTTTTCCGTGTTACTAATCTTTGTTCATAGCGTGTGGCAGTTACATTTCGAGGGCCCAAGACCATTTGATAAAAACTCCTAACAAGTGTTTTTGCAAATTTGAGTGTCCAAGAATTATTTCAAAACATTGTGTTTGTTATTTTTTTAGAATAGAAAATATTTTGTTTTGGTGCACATAAAATGAACATGCTTTCAATTTTGTCTGACTACGTTTGAAAGTGGTAGGCGACTATGATATCACCTTGTGCAAACTAGGTGATCAGAAAGCCAAACCCACTTTGTTTATGTGTAACCTTGATGCAATAATCGTAGTATCATCTCCCCTTGCGCAGTCATGCGATCCTAGGTGTAAGAGAAATTGTTATTGCCTCTAGAAATTGGGCCTGCCAAGGGGTTTCATCACCTCTAGGTGACTCAAACTGGCAATGGAGCTAAAGCCAAGCTACCCCCGACCGGTATATAAATGTAAATCTTAAGGGAAAACCTAAGATTACAATTGTGGATGTGTCATACGGACCAAGTAGTACTCCCCAAAACCCTGTTGAGCTTAACCTCTTCAAGTTGGAGTGCCTCCTAAATGGAGATTAATCTTGTGCCCCATGTATGGCCACTCGAACGAGGGTCCCAAATTAAACACCATTGTTTAGTAGCCAAAAACCTTCTATTTGCTAGTGCAGCACTAGTCAATGTGAAGGCATCCACATCTTCA
>VDFB02271358.1:447294481-447310818 GCA_007258455.2 Sequoia sempervirens | reverse complement strand
GAGAAGAGCATCTTCCAAATCTTGAGGCTTCTACATCACGAGGCTCCAACAATAATTTAGAAATAGACTCTCATGAGTTTGAATGGGATTCACTCTTAGATGCAACAATTGACTTGGATATGGATGTTGTCCACGCTTATAGTTCTCAACCTGATGTAACTGACGAGTCATGTGTTAGATTAGAAGATTGGAACCCACATGTCACATTAGTAGACGATTCTTCGCTTGCTAGGATAAATTCTGATTTAGACACTTTAGAGGGAAACTTGACAGATTCCAATTCTACAGTCACCAGAGATGACACCACCTATATCCTTAATCTTGAACCGGTCATCAACCTACCCCTTGTTCACCCCAACCTTATTGATTGGTCTCAACGGTACCAAGAGCCTCAACTCTTGACATTTCACAATGACTATGAGATCACCTGCTATCTAAATGCCATTGAACTTGTAGTCTCTTCCACTAGTGAATCGGCTACCAGTATGACAGAATCTGACATCAAGTACCTTAGTCACAAGATAAAAAGAAATGAAAAAAAGAATAAGAGTTCTGATGGCGAAAACCACTATGTGGCGGTGTCAGAACCAAAAAAAGTAAAAATAAAAGACATATCCAAAGGTGAAAACCTCCCAGAGGCACCTACGGATGAGGTACTTGATAGTCTCCCAAGCTATTTCCAAGATAGATCATCAGTATTGGTTGAACCTACAGAAGCTGTTAATTTGGGCACAGAGGAAGTTCAAAAAATTATACACTTGGCCAAATCTTTATCACCTGAAGAAAAGAAAGCCTATACCGAGTTCCTCCAAAAGAAGAAAATTAACTTTGCATGGACATACTCAGACATGCTAGGGTTGGACACTAATCTCATTATGCATCATTTATCCATAGTTCCAGGTGTGAAACCAGTCAAACAGAAGTTGAGAAAAATGCACCCTCATATAGCTCTTTTAGTGAAAGCTGAATTAGAAAAGCTCCTTGGTGCAGGATTCATTAGAGCCATAGACTATGCTGACTAGATTTCCAACATTGTACCTGTTTCTAAACCTGATAAAACAATTCGAATCTGCACAGACTTTAGAGATCTTAATAGAGCATGCCCAAAGGATGATTTCCCACTTCCTAACATAGACATGATAGTGGACATGACAGCGGGATATGAGATCTATTCTTTGATGGATGGTTTTTCTGGGTATAATCAGATCAAGATAGCTCCTGAGGATCAAGAAAAGACTGCATTCACATGTGCCTAGGGTACTTATTGTTGGAATGTCATACCCTTTGGATTGAAAAATGCAGGAGCTACTTACCAAAGAGCTATGACAACCATCTTCCATGACATGATGCATAAGAATATGGAAGATTATGTGGATGACACCCTGGCTAAGTCTAAGAGAAGAGGAACACATTTGGCTGATTTAGAAGTGATTCTAGATCGCATGGAACAATTTCAACTAAGATTAAACCCAAAAAAGTGTGCATTTGGTGTTACTTCTGGAAAATTATTGGGATTCATCATTTCAGCTAAAGGAATAGAAGTGGACCCTGAAAAGGTTCAAACCATTATAAACATGCCACCTCCCAAAAATTTCA
The DNA here is from genome assembly GCA_007258455.2 of Sequoia sempervirens. Taxonomy (NCBI): domain Eukaryota; kingdom Viridiplantae; phylum Streptophyta; class Pinopsida; order Cupressales; family Cupressaceae; genus Sequoia; species Sequoia sempervirens. The sequence continues at coordinate 447,309,222 of VDFB02271358.1, read as the reverse complement.
GCCAAATGAGGAGTCTTCAAGGGTGCCTTCAATCCATAAGGAGGTTTATTTCACAATTGAGGATAGGCACAACCTTTCAACAGAATTTTGCAAGGTGTTCGATGTGTACCCAGGAGATGAGGGATTTCCAAAGAGCATGGATCAAATTAAAGAATACTTGGCAAATCCTCCCATTTTAATACCTCCCATTCCAGGAAAACCTCTCATTTTATATGTCTCAACTACTGAATCTTCACTGGGGGCATTGTTGGCTCAATTAGATGAACAAGGGAAAAAAAGGGCCATATATTATATTAGTCGCACTCTTGTTTCTTATGAGGTTAATTATACTAGTATTGAAAAAGCTTGCCTCGCAGTAGTGTTTGCTTCTCAAAAATTGCGACACTATATGCTCGCGCACACCATACATCTCATAGCAAAAATTGATCCTCTCAAATACTTGCTTGGTAAAGCTGCTCTCACGGGTAGACTTGCTAAATGGATGATGATTCTTTCTGAATTTGACATAGAGTATATTGAGCGCAAATCAATTAAAGGCCAAGCTATTGCAGATCAACTGGCTAATTTCCCTATTCAAAGAGATAATATGCCCATTCAAGTCAACTTTCGGATAAAGCATCTTATGTACACTTAGTGAAGATCACGGAAACTATTCTTTGATGGTTCACGCATACAAAATGGTTAGACTGGTGTGTTGTTTTGTTTCTCCTCACGGGTATACTATTCCTAAATCTTACAAGTTACTGCTCCATGCACAAACAACATAGCTGAGTATGAGGCTTTGACAAATGGACTAAAATGGCCATAGAGTGGAATATCACAGAACTACATATCTATGGGGATTCTCAGCTGATCATCAACCAAGTCAATGAACAATACCAAACAAAAGATGACAAGTTGGTACCTTACAAAAAAATGGTTGATTCATTGAGACGGTATTTTACTTTTGTCACCTTTCAGCAAATCCCTAGGGCTGAGAACAAAGCAGCTGATGCTATGGCCACCCTTGCTTCACTTCTTAAGTTAAGGAACATGAGTCCAGATATGAATTCCTGGTGGAAGAGCTACGATATCCCATATTTGACTCACCTGAAAGCCATGTCATTTGTACCCTTGTCAATCATGAATCCTCCCGCTATGGTGCTATTTACTTGTATCTTTGTGATGGCATCATCCCCGATACATTTAACCGATCTGAAAGAAGAAACCTTATCCGCAACGCCTCTCGCCATTCCCTCATCTCTGGTGATTTGTATAGGAGGGGTCTAGATGGAACACATCTTAGGTACTTAGAAAAGGAGGAATCCGATCAAGCGCTAGTTGACATCCACGAGGGCATATGTGGAGGACATTCTAATGGTCTTTCCATGGCTAGAAGGTTGCTTAGGGTAGGGTACTATTGGCCTACGATGCAGATAGATGCAGTAGCATTTGCTAAGTCTTGTGAAAAATGTTAGAAACATGGACACCTGATACATGCTCCAGGTAGGGAGCTAATTCCTTCTATATCTCACTGGCCATTTCAGCGATGGGCCTTTGACCTTGTTGGGAAGATTCATCCCAACTCATCAGGTGGGCATAAGTTCATTATCACTGCTACTGACTACTTCACAAAATGGGTAGAGGCTGTTCCACTTTCTATTGCCTCAGGAAAGACAATGTCTTTATTTATTTTAAACCATATCATCTGTCGATATGGAGTGCCATCTGAGATCATCACTGACAATGGAGGTCAGTTCAAAAATAAGGACCTTAAAGAACTCTGCCAAAGATTCAAGATAAAGCAACATTGGTCCTCCATTTACTTCCCACAAGGAAATGGTCAGGCAGAGGCTTCAAACAAAACCATTCTCAAGATTTTGCACAGAACAGTTCATAAGAATGGTAGAAACTGGCACCACAGATAGAATTATTACAGTGAATACTCGACAGTATTAGAGTACTCCAACTGGGGCTACTCCTTTTGCCCTTACATACGGCGTTGAAGCAGTGTTACCTTTAGAGGTTGAGATTCCATCACTTCGGGTCTCTCTCAAAGGTCTAGTTACAGATGAAGACTATCGCGCCATGAGATTGCAAGAATTGGAACTTCTTGATGAGAAGCGTGAAGCATCATTTGACCATATGAGGGTCTATCAAAAGAAGATGTCCAAAACCTTCAACAAAAAGGTTCGCCCTAGAGAATTCCAAGTAGGAGATCTTGTCCTAGAGAGAATCTAAGAATATGAGAACCGAAGCGAGAAGGGAAAATTAGAACCTAGTGGCTTGGACCCTACATCATCCATGGCTGACTTTTTGTACGAGGTTCTTACCTATCTACTATCACGAAGGGGAGGCGACTCCACGAACTATCAATGTTTTGCACCTGAAGAAGTTCTATCCTTGATGCCCATTCTGTCTGGGGGCATCCTTTGTATATAATTATGACCATGAAAAAAGTTTCAAAAAAATTGATATATGATACTGAAAAAATTACCAAAAAAATTGATATATTGTCAAAAAAATCCAAAAAAATTCAAATATGATGTTGAAAAAATACAAAAAAATGAAAAAACACAAAATAAAAAATAAAAAAGAAAAAAAGAAAAAAAGAGAAAAAAGTGCTTGGTGAAAGAGAGCACGGAAGCGAGGCCTTGGTATAAAATACAAAAAAAAAATAAAAAATATAAAAAGTCCTAAAAAAAATTATTCCAAGTGGTGAAAACCTGGAAACAGGCGCTACTTGAGGCCTTTGCATCCCTATTTCTTAGCATGCATCCTCGACACTTAGCCTTTCTCCATCATGCCTTGTCCTTATTGCCTTGGTTTGGAATTGGTCTTTGTCTTTGTCTAGGGGCATCACTATGTTAGCTTTGGTCTCTTGGATATGCTTGTCTTTAGGACACCTCGCAAACAGTGTTTTTCAACACTAACCCAATTGTGTTTTTCAACACAACCCCTGACATCATGTGTTTTTCAACACTTATCAGCTTTGGTCTTATCCAACCGGGTCATGTGATCTTACCTACTTGCAAGGCATTCAACTTATCCCCTGAATTCAATGTCGGGCCATTAATAATTTAAATTTTTTTTAATTGGTAACACTTAATGCTTGAGATATGCCATGATCTTTTCTTTGTGCCGACCGATATTGATTTTCGCGGAGTGTCCTTGTCTAATAAGTCTCTCCCGCGGATGGCTAGCCAGCCGACTTGGGGTATGCATGTTTGCTTTCTCGGGCTTGTGGGTAAAGAAAGTCTTGAACCTCTTCAGTATCTCTTGTTGTCTACTTGACACACTTAAGAGATTTATGGCATCATCCTTGAATGTTTTTGCACAACCATTCTCATGGTAATCCTGGCGTTTATGTCTTGATGCGAGCGTGGTTTTGCTACATTAAATTGGGTAAGCTAACATTGTAGTCACCTTGACCTTCATGTCTTTGATGCTCATGTTAGAATCTTTCCACATTCCAAGCTGATATAAATCACATTCATATCTTCATAGTTGCGTTTGTGACTAGTGATGATTGTGTGATTGTCCGATGTCCGGTAATAATGGCCCAATGATGAAAATAAGTTCTCTTACATTCTCTAATAAATGATGAACACACAAAAACCTATGTTACCCTATTGCAAGTACACCTTTGCATTTTCATGTAGCTTGCATTATTTAGACTTCATGTTAATTTGCACTTTTAGGCTGTATTATGGGTTTGAGAGGGTTTCCTTCATCTTTCTTGTGGATTTTTCATCAACTGTGATCACGTTCTTCATTTCCTTATCTTCTTTCATGATCTCAATCGAAATTCCCTATCTTAAATAGTTGATTGATTTTGATGCATCCTCTTTATTGAGGCAGATTCTCTTCCTTCTCTCCATTTCTTTCCATTTCTTCCAAACTTCTATCTTCCATTCGATTTCACCCCACTTCTTTTCTTCTAATTCAACCTTAGGGCATAATTTTCTTTGTTGGATCTACACTTGTTGGTGATTCTTATATTTTCATCTTACATCAGGTCCTTATCTTTTGTTTGATTTGATCAAATTTTTCAATTTATTTCAATTTGATCACGGGGAAGACCTATCAAACTTCAATCCTTGATTCAACTTTATCAATTCATCAATTGCTTCTCTTGGGGCAACCTTGCTTGAGATTCTTATCTCTCACTTTGGATGTGATCCCGAATCGACCTCATGTTCAAAGGCCTTTTGTTTATGTTTGTCTAGATGTGATCCCGAGTTGACCTCACATCTGAGTTGTTTTGTGATCCCAAATCGATCTCACATTGCAACTTCATTCTTTGACTGCATGTGATCCCGAGTCGACCTCACATTAGTCAAAGAGGGGCAAATGTATGCAACCTAAAATGGTCACCTAGACTTTGGGCCCCATTTATTTAATTTGTCAACATCAACTTTCTGAATCAATGATTGTCGCATTTTCAAATCAAATTTCTTAATCAATTCATGACTATTTCAAATGTTTCACTTTTCCCTAAGGTTTGAATGCTTCATTAATTTTATTTAATCAAAAGAAATAAATCCCTTTTAATAAATAAAATAATGTTATTTAATTGAAGTTAATATTGCTTAAATAAAATGATGCTATTTAATTAAATCTATTTTTAATTAAATAATTTTATTTTATTTTATTAATATTCATTTCTAAATTACATAATCTTATTTTATTTTATTAAAAGAGATATTATCATCTTAAATTAAATTAAATAAATGAAATATCCTCTCAAGAATATCCTGTGATGAAAAAAAGGAAATAAACTAAAAAAGGAATTCCAATCAAGATTTGTTTCTATTTTTCTATTTATCCCACATTGCTTCTGAATTTGCCTTCAATTCCACTTTTGCCTATAAAATGAGCCCTCTCATTCTCATTTCAAAAAGAATCATGAATTTTTACATCAGACTTATGCTACAAATTTGAATTTTATCATTTGAGATTACATTAGTTTGATTATATAAGCATCTTATTTTTAGAGCATATAGTCTAATATTACATTTTAGCTTAATCTTCATAGTAGATTAATTTGCAAAATAATTTATTTATGGCATTGCATGTAGATTAAGTTTCATTTCAATAAATTAGTTTGGTTTATCACATTTTACAACCATTTAGATTAGTTTTCATTGTTGCATTGCAAGAACAAGATTCATGGAGATTGGCATTCTTGCTTCTCCTCTTTGAATCTCTCGTTCCGAGATTGTATTTGCAGGGGTAACAGGGTTAATCTGAGGGCCACAATATCAATCCCTGCTCTTCTCAGATAGAGAGCTGTGAATTGATTTGCAAGGACTCATTATTGAGTATCCTTGCATGCAAGGATTCACAGAAGTATAACATATTTTCAGTTATACAATACCCACTGTTCGAAGTCCAGGAAAGATCCCCACTCAGGCAGCTGCATAGACTACATAGGAGGTCATAAAGAAATTCTTAGTTTCTCTCACCCTTATCATTTGATTGTGAATGCTATTAGACACTATCATTGGCCAATCAAATTATTTCCTCCTATCCAAAATAGCTTGGATAAAAGGAAACATCCATTCCTTAAACAGTGAAGCATCCCTCTTCCCAAACACCCTAGAAAGGAACATGATTATATCTCCAATTTATTTACTAAAATCCACCCTCTTAGGCTGGTCTGGAAGCTTGGTCAGAGACTTCTTCTCCACTCTCATCCAAGTCTTATTCATGTAAAGTCTATTCCTCTCCTTGTTATCACTGTAAAGCTTCAGAGCCTCTACCTCATTTAGTTGTCTAGGATTCTTGGGATCAGGCATATGAAACAAGAATTTGATCATTGGGGGTGTGAAGTCAATAATGACATTTCCCTTCACATCCACACACTGCCTAGTAGCACGGTTATATGCTCCAACTGCTGCAAGAATCAATTTCGGACACTGAACAGATAGAGGGAAGAGTGCAACATGTGGCAATCCTGACTGAACAATCCTTTCTGTCCTTGGTGTGACTTGCTCCTCAGTGAAGGTCTCCTCACGCAATTCTTCATAGTTGAATGGACCCAAATTGGTGTTAGTGATGTCAGTCCAATCAGAGTCAATTTTGCTAGCTGTGAGGACAGCCTCCCTGTGCTTACATCTCAAGGTATATGGGAGCTATTATACTTTGATCTTCTTTGGCCTAGATCCTTGCTATGAAGTTTCCCCTGGATGACTCCTTTGAGAGGCCTCATCCGATGCTCCCGAAATCTCTTAATACTTGCAACAATTCCATGTATTTGACGAACAAAGCATCTAAGTTAGTCAATCATATAACCATTGCTCCATCCTCCTAAGATAATATTTATTTGGTCAAACTATGCCTTTATCAGAGGCGGAACCGTAGAAGCATCAGGCATAGACAATGTTTCATATCATGTGGCAGGGCCGGGATCAAGACTAGATATAAAACAAAAGTGTATAAGGCAGGACGGGAATAGGAACTAGACCAAAACCTTGCGAAGTTGGAGGCGGGACCAGAACGGGAACATGACCAGAAACAAAAGTTAACTTCCAAGCTTGACTTCCTCCCCAGATCCGGTCTCGACAAAGAGTAAAGTCAGTGACGTCATAATAAGGAATGGGAGCAGATCAGGGACAATGTCAGAGGCAGGATGGGAACAGGAATCAAACCAGAAACAAAAGTTAGTTACCAAGTTCAACTTCCTCCCCGAATCCGGTCCTGGCTAAAGGAAAAGAAATGAAGATGTCATCAAGGTAAACGAAAACGGTTCAGTTCCAGGAAACGAAGCATTATAAAACAAGACGGTCACATGGGCCCTCAAACCCTAGGCCATATGGGCCCCAACAAAAGCTAGAAAAGACTCAACCTAACCCACCAACGACTCATCCGTATAGAAGTCATTAAAATCATGAACAGGTTATATCGTAAAGAAACCCCAACTTGCTCGATGCCCTATTTGCAAAAAAAAATAGGGCACGATGAGAAAGCAGTACGAATGACCCAAAAACCAATGTGATAAAACCATAACAGGGTTTCAAAATGAAATAAACATTAGCTAAGCAAGGAAAACCCATGACACATCGAAACCCTGGTCAAAACCAGAGTACGGCAAAATGGAGCCATCACGAAAGCGACGGTGGAACAAACAAGAAAGCGAAAATGACAAACCGAAAAAAAACAAACCCCACAAAACGAAATAGAATGGAAAAGAAAGAGACAAGCAGACAAAACAACAACAAAATAGAAACAAATGACAACCAAGCAAACAAATTTACAAAAGAAACACTCCCGTGAATACGCTAAAATGACAAACATAAAGAACAAAACAAGAGAAAGGAAAGCAAAAGAAACCTACCTCAAAACGCCCCTTAGGTTCGACCATAAATTCACCAAGATTTGCTCTGCAATCCCTCCCCGCGATCAAATTGATAATATCGAGAGTTTCTTGACCGTAATTTGCTTCAAAAATTCGTATAATAATAACAATGAGGCAGTTTATGCATAATTAAACCTCTAATCAATAATTCGCGCGTGCCAACAGGCTGCATTTAATGCCATAAATGTGGTACATTGGGGACAGAGCCAATGACGTGATCAACAAGTTAAGTCCATTGAACGAAACATCAAAAGGTCAGGCGGATGTGGAGCCGGGTTGGGAACAAGATAGAGAAACTAAACAAAGTTCCATATTTCATTTCCAACCCCGGATCTGGCCCCGACAAAAAGGACCGATAGAAAACAAACGGAGACGGGAGCGGAGACAAAAAATGAAATGGAACAGAAACCAAGTTGGAAACTCGATCCCAGTTCCGGATCTGGTCCCAACCAAAGGAAAGAACAACACAAGGGAAGCGGGACCGGAGCGAACACCAGACTCGGCCCAAACAACAAAGAAAGTGAGAAGGAAAAAGAGCGGAAGCGGAGTCGGGATGGGAACAAAAAAGGAAACATGAAAACTTCCCATGTGAGTTCCAATCCCGGTTCCGATCCCGCGCTAGAAAACAAAAAAAACACAAGGAAACGACCAACAAACAGGATGGAACAACCCAAGTGTTATTCAAAAACAACCAACAAAACAAAAGAGAAAGAAAAGGACAAGGCAGAGTCGGAGTCAGAACCATATCCGAACTAGAAATGTTGAAATAGTTTCATGTCTAGATTTGGTTCCGGACCCGACTCCGGCAGAACAAAAGATAGACTTAGGATAAAAAAAAGAAAGAAATCCTAAGACCCAACAGACAACCAAAGACGACCAAAACAAAACAAAGAGGGGGACCCATTTTGCTCCAAAGTAAAATGGGGTGGTTATGCAAAGAATAACACCCGTGATCTAGGAGATTGTGGTAACTCTCCTACCACAAAAGCATTTTTAGAGATCATGTAGTTTCCACAACTGTTATCTTGGATGATGACCTTAATGTCAGAGATGGTGGGGATGGTGGGAGTGGTGGGTGTCTCTGTCCCAGAAGTGGAAGCGAGAGTGGTGGGATCAATGTATGGTGTAGATGGGCCCTCATTATTTTTTGGTACTTGGGGGATTTTATAGTACTTTTCCTTGAGGCTTTTGTAGTAGGAAAATGGTTCAGATCTCCATGAACGGTAACTTCTTGTCCTTCATGTGTGAATTTAACCATTGATGGAAAGTTGATGCTACTGCTTGCATTGCATGAATCCATGGGCATCCTAGGAGGATGTAATGCGGAAAGTTGAGGTCCAAGACCTGACAAGTGGTTTCCATGATAGATGGCCCTACTTGAATAGGGATTTTGATTGTGCCTTGGGACACTCTTTCTTGATCATCATATGCTCTTTTTTGTAATAGCCTTTCCTTTGTCGATAGAATCCTCTGAGATTTTTAATTGTTTGATGAGCTTGAGAGAAGAAATATTCAAGCCCACACCTCCATCCACCAATACCCTTTTGACTTTTCTTTTCTGTACTAGGACTTCTAAGTGGAGTGCATGGTTATGAGATGGTTGGGCAGGAAAATCTTGGTCGGAGAATGTGAGGAGATTTGGTGTAATGATATTTTTGACCATAGCTTGGAATTGTTTCGCATCAAGATCTGCGGCGATACTGGATGAAGCCAACGCTTCCTCAAGGTTTTTCCTATGGGCAGATGATATTTTTAGTAACTCCATGATGGAGATTTGTTCTGGAATTCTTTTGATCTGATCAAGGGCATTATATCCATTGGGGACAGATCTAGGTGCAGGGACTTTGTTTGGCTGGGATGATCCTGTGATGGTAACTTTGCCACCTCTCGTGGTGACTCCACAATCGGCATGCGATCCTTTGATGGTGATGGTAGCGCAGTAGTCATCCATAGATGCAATGACGTGGTCATACACATGATTTACATTCTTGAAGGTTTCTTTCCCCTTATCCATGTTATTATTCCCTTTATTGCCATGGTTAGGCATTAGATTCGTGTATATCTTAAGGTTTTGGTTTCCTGTTGGCTATTCCACGTTTATAATTCTTTGATTGATGAGATCTTGAATTATGTTTTTTATCCTCATACAACTATTCGTGCTATGTCCTTTGATTTTATGGAAATCACAGAGTTGATTCTCATTATACCAAGAAGGTTTCACATCCGGTTATTGGTAATTCTCATAGGTGGGCACCTTGATGAGTTTTTCGTTTATCAGTTTCTTCATGATGACTTCAAGTGGTTCCCTCAGAGCGGTGTACTTTTTCTTGGGGTAATTCTTGTTCCGTTGGGGTGGTCCCCTTTGATCATTGACATTGTTAATTTTTGAATTGTTGTTTGGTTGTTGTGTTGCTTGATGATTGTTTTGGTGTTGGATTTGGATTTGTGGTGCAGGTGTATTTTGGCGCGGGGCACTGATGACCACTTTGGTGTCGACAACACCATCATTGGTAACATTTTTGTTCCTTTCCCACGTGCGAGGTTTATCGTTGTAATTGGCAGGTGGGCGGTTATTTTTTTGTTCGGGATATGAAGTTGATCCTCTAGGTTGTGTCATAAGGGCTCATTCGATGTTGAGCACCTTGGAGATCAATTGGTCATATGTGGTGATCCATTGTACCTTGAGATGGAATGCCAAGAGGCTGTCAAGGTTGGATATGATGGTGCAAACTTGGTGTTCCTCGGGCATGGCCATTTTCTCTGATTGGCCTTGGATCACCATCATTGTAGGAATGAAGCGAATGATTCATTCTTACCTTGTTTCAAAGCTGAGAGTTCTTCTAGACTAACATCCATTGCGATATTGCATGCAATGTTTTTAATGAATGCGTCTATAATTTCTTTGAATGTTTTGATGCTTGTAGGTAGGCGAGAGAACCATTCCATAGCATGGCCAACCAAACTCCTACGAAATAGCCACATCAGATAGGTATCATCATATGCGACTTCCATCCAATGAACTTAGAATTCCCTAATGTGATCTTCAAGGTTTCCCGTCCCATGATATTTGTCAAATTTGGGGATCTCAAGTCCCTTCAGCAATGGTTTCATCGCAAGGCTCTTGTCAAATGGATAGGGACACAAGTTGCTTGGTGTTTTTGTGGTTCGCCCTGATTGAAGATCGAGCACTTGTTGCGAGAGCAACCTGATTTGTGCCGTTACATCATTTTGTGGATTAGGGGGTGAGATGGAGGTGTTTTGCGGTGTTTCAATTGTGGGTTGGATGGGTGGGTTGTGTGGTGTACGCTATTTGATGGAATTTGCACATTTTGTCGAGCCAGGTATGCTTGCACTTGCTACTGTATAAACAACACTTGTTGTTGATCTTGTTGTTACTGTGCTAGGATTTCCTGTTGTTGAGCTTGTTGTTGTGCTTGTTGTTGTTGTACTAGGATTGCTTGTTGTTGAGCTTTCTATTGTACTTGTTGTTCCAACAATGCTTGTTGTTGGGCTGCTAATTAGGCTGCTTCTTGCTGCTCTTGATATTGTTTTATTGCTTGCTGATATTCTTGTAGTTGTGTTGCTTGTTTTTGTGCAAGAAACTATGCTTGTGCTTGTTATGCTTGATATTGGGCATGCTCTTGAGCTTGAGCTTGGGATTGTGCCGCTTGTTGTTGCAATAGGATTTGGGCTTGAGCAACCTTTTGTGCTTGTAATTTGTCTTGGGTTGCTTGAGCAGCTTGTGCAGCTTGTTGTTGTTGTTGTTGCAATAAAGCTTGGGCTTGTGTGGCCTGTTGCGCTTGCTGTGCAATTTGGGTAGCTTGAGCATTTTGTGCTACTTGTGCGGCTTGTTGGGAAGCTATTTGTGTAGCTTTTTTCTTTTGCACTTTCAGGAATGCCTTTTGATAAGCAGCTTGTTGAGCGGCTTGCAATGCCATGCCGTATTGGCTCGATAAATTGGAGTTTGGTGGTGGTGGGGGTGGTGGTGGATTCAAAATGGTGCTTATGGTGGTGGTGAACGGTGATGTCATGTTGGTGGTTTGAGTGGTGGATGGTGCGATCAATGTGGTTGGTCCCTGAGAGCCCATGCTTTGAGATGTTAGGGGGGTGGTTGATGATGTCGTGATTGCTTGTGTAGTTTTCATCTGTTGTTGCAATATCAATGACAAGTTCTGAAAGTTTGGTGTGATGCTTTGATTGGTGTTTAGAATGTTGGTTTGATTTTGATTGATATTTGGTAAAGGTGGAAGTCCCACACCAAGTAGAGGTGTGGATAATGGTGGTAATGGTGGAAGAGGTGAAAATGTGAGGGGTGTGAGTTCTTGAGAAAATGATGTGGTGTCGAAAATTCCCCCAGGTCCGAACATGTCACCTTCTTGCGAATTTGTGAGGAGAGAGGTTTGGGGTGTTGCGCGGAAGGATGATGATGATGGATCATTAGGATTATGGGAAGTGAGAGGGACATACTTATGTAATGGATTTTGGGGTATGTTTTGTTCCAAAATGGTATTTGCATCCAAGTCTTGATTGTTGACAAGGGGGTGTGTTTTAATAGCATTAAGAAATGCATTTCCCTTATTAACATTAGGTTGGGTTGGAGCAAAATATGTTGTGATTTGTGGAATGTTTTGAGTGATGCTTTGGGATGGGGGTGTAGGTGAGATAGGGAGTGTGGATAAAATTAGAGGCATGATCTCCAAAGATGGTTCCACTATAGAGCTTACATCGAAATCAGAATGTAATTTGGCCTCTTGTTTTGCTAGTTTGAGCATGTATAGTGAAGGGTTAAGCCTCATCATGATGTTGCCGATCTTATGGTTTTCCGGATTTTGGAACATTTCGGTTATTTCTTCATGTGACATCCCAAAGGTAAGATTTTCTTCTTGAATTTCCTCTTGTGGATTTTGTGACGATGAGATAGTCAAAGGATTGCTTGATTCGACAAGATTCATTTCAGCGTTCATTTGGCTTAGGTCACTTAAAGTGGGTGTTTCTTTGTCGGCCTCCATGTTCTTCTTGTATTGAGATCTAGTTTGAACCATAAAACAAGGATCAATTTTCAAGAATATAGGAGATGAATCTCTAATTCTTTAGATTGATCTTCTTTGAAGCACAAAAGAGAAACTTTTAGGAGATCTTGAGGATCAAAAGGGTGATATGATGATGAAAGAGATGGATGATGTGGATGTTTAATCTTTTGATAAATCTTGAGGGGAATGCTAGAATTTTTGGACTTTTGGATATGTTTTGGATTTCCCTTGACTTGATTGATTTTGGTTTGCTTTGATTTGAAAAAATAGACCCTAAGATATTGGATGATTATCTAAGGGGTAGAATTTCTCAAAGGATGATAATTTGAATATGTGTAGGGAGAAGGATGCATCTACCCACACCTATTCAAACAAGATGATAATTTAACCAAGCATATGAAGAAGGATGCATCTTCATATACCTAGCTAAATAAGATGGTTTGATAATTTTGGCTAAGCATATGCAAAAGGATGCATCTACACATACTTAGCCAAGGATGATTGGATAAATATTTCAAGGATTTTGTCTCAAGGATTTGATGATTTTGATTTTTTCCAAAAATCCTAGCATGAAGGATAATTTCAAGATTTCTCAAAAGATGATGGTGAGATGATTTTGGTTTGATGTTTGAAAGATGGATGAAAAAGATTTTGATTTATTTTGATCCTAATATGAACCTAAAAAATCCACTTTGTTTACCTAGACCTCAGTATTGAAGAACATGCAATGCTTCTATGGACCTTTATAACTAAGAAGTGGTTCAATTTGAGCATACATTTCCGGATTTTGAATCAAGTACTTTCATTTTGGGATTTGAATTTCTTGGAAATCGTTAGGTTTCAACACATGTGAGAGTCCATTTTTTTATCTTTTCTTAGTGACTTTATTTTACCACAAACACTTCTTCTGATTAGGTTTCCAAACTAGATGTCCAATGTCTTAATTTCTTCGAATCCCACAAAGTATGTTATGTGGAAATTTGATGAATTCAAGGAAAGGGTTCCCTATTGTTTAACTTTAGTAGAAAAATTGAGATGTAATCCAAGTGTTTAGAAACCTCTAAGGATAAAATCCCAAGGGCAAGAAATAACACATGAATTGGGTCAATTGTATTTGTCTCCTAAAAGGTTTGAAATTTTGATGTTGATGTTTAAGTGTTTTTTTCCAAGATGTTTTTGAACAAGCAAAGCATTTTGTAACCAAGAATAAGTACAACCCTATGGATATGAAAGACAATATTTGTTGAGTCCCCACTTGGACAAGTGTAGCTACGCTTATCTTTAGTGAATGGTTAGATGCTTGACCCCACTGGCTCCCCTCCACGACACTCACTTATACGGGGAAGCCAAGCATCAACACCCATAAAACTCCCATGGCATGCTTTCCATTTCTACTAAAAGACCGTAAAAGTGTGGGGCAGCTTCAGAACGACCGTTCTTGCACCAAGAAATAGATCAAGGATTTTGGAAATTCTAAAACATGGGTTTTAATTAGGACTTTCCGTTCGTGGAGATTGACCCATACGACGAGAGTCCCTTTTCAGATCCATCTTGTCGGAGTCAACCACGTGATACTGGCATTTATTCCAATACCCACATTTATATCCCGGTTGGAAATACTCTTGGCTTTAGAGTGTTACTGGTTGAGTCGTTCCCTTGGGTGAGTAATTTTCCCCAAGGTAGACCCTCTAAGATAAACAAAGCGAGTAAATACAATATCCATTAACTTGATCAATCTTTGTTTTGCAACACAAAGAGAGTGTACACAATAATGCTCTACTCACACTCGTAGAGTGTTTTGCTCAATTTTAAGCCCAAAATGAAGTGTGGAGGTGATTACTTTATCTCAACCTAAGATCATAAAAAAGGCCTTTTGATTCTCAAGATCGCTATAAAGTGCGAGAGAAGCACGTACGTCCTTTTCGATGATGTTAGTTTAAGTAAGCAATCACAAAAGAAAAGTTGCACATATTCATTTTAACCTTTCAAAGCAGCTGTGAGTTTGTTTTAAAAACACCAAAGTAAGTGTGACAAATTGCCTTGTTTAATTTTTTAATCCCAAAAAAAATTTAGTAGATTTGAGTCCTACTGTTCATTTTAAGCCTTTTGTAACAAGAATTGAAAAGTTCTTTTTTAATCCCAAATGAAATTAGTGGATCTCAAGCATGAAAAGATGAAAAATTTTCCTTAAGAGGAATAATGAATCCTCAAAAAGTGTTAAACAAACACTAAAGTGTTAAAAAACACTTGTTTTTGTGAAATAACATCATCATGCCTCTCTTTCTCTTCGTCTTTGATCAATTCAACCTACAAGAAAAATCAGTTATATTCTACAAAACAGAGGTCACAAAGACAGAAAACAGACAGAAGAA
>VDFB02271358.1:447131059-447294381 GCA_007258455.2 Sequoia sempervirens | reverse complement strand
CCTTCTAGCCATGGAAAGACCATTAGAATGTCCTCCACATATGCCCTCGTGGATGTCAACTAGCGCTTGATCAGATTCCTCCTTTTCTAAGCACCTAAGAAGTGTTCCATCTAGACCCCTCCTATACAAATCACCAGAGATGAGGGAATGGCGAGAGGCGTTGTGGATAAGGTTTCTTCTTTCAGATCGGTTAAATGTATTGGGGATGATGCCATCACGAAGATATGAGTAAATAGCACCATAGCAGGAGGATTCATGATTGACAAGGGTACAAATGATATGGCTTTCAGGTGAGTCAAATATGGGATATCGTAGCTCTTCCACCAGGAATTCATATCTGGACTCATGTTCCTCTAACTGAAGAAGTGAAGCAAGGGTGGCCATAGCATCAGCTGCTTTGTTCTCAGCCCTAGGGATTTGCTGAAAGGTGACAAAAGTAAAATACCGTCTCAATGAATCAACCATTTTTTGTAAGGTACCAACTTGTCATCTTTTGTTTGGTATTGTTCATTGACTTGGTTGATGATCAGCTGAGAATCCCCATAGATATGTAGTTCTGTGATATTCCACTCTATAGCCATTTTTAGTCCATTTGTCAAAGCCTCATACTCAGCTATGTTGTTTGTGCATGGAAAGAGTAACTTGTAAGATTTAAGAATAGTATACCCATGAGGAGAAACAAACAACACACCAGCTCCAGAACCATTTTGCATGCATGAACCATCAAAGAATAGTTTCCAGGATCTTTCAGTCATGTACATAAGATGCTCATCTGGAAAGTTGACTTGAATGGGCATATTATCTTGAATAGGAAAATTAGCCAGTTGATCTGCAATAGCTTGGCCTTTGATTGCTTTGCGCTCAATATACTCTATGTTAAATTCAGAAAGAATCATCATCCATTTAGCAAGTCTGCCTGTGAGAGCAGCTTTACCGAGCAAGTATTTGAGAGGATCAATTTTTGATATGAGGTGTATGGTGTACGTGAGCATATAGTGTCGCAATTTTTGAGAAGCAAACACTACTGCAAGGCAAACTTTTTCAATACTAGTATAATTAACCTCATAAGAAACAAGAGTGCGACTAATATAATATATGGCCCTTTTTTTCCCTTGTTCATCTAATTGAGCCAACAATGCCCCCAGCGAAGATTCAGTAGCTGAGACATATAAAATGAGAGGTTTTCCTGGAATGGGAGGCATTAAAATGGGAGGATTTGCCAAGTATTCTTTAATTTGATCCATGCTCTTTTGGCAATCCTCATTCCAAACACATTGAACACCTTTATGCAAATTTTTGTTGAAAGGTTGTGCTCTATCTGCCAATTGTGAAATAAACCTCCTTATGGATTGAAGGCGCCCTTGAAGACTCCTCATTTGGCTAACATTTTTGGGAGGTGGCATGTTTATAATGGCTTGAACCTTTTCAGGGTCCACTTCTATTCCTTTTGCTGAAATGATGAATCCCAATAATTTTCCAGAAGTAACACCAAATGCACACTTTTTTGGGTTTAATCTTAGTTGAAATTGTTCCATGTGATCTAGAATCACTTCTAAATCAGCCAAATGTGTTCCTCTTCTCTTAGACTTAGCCAGGGTGTCATCCACATAATCTTCCATATTCTTATGCATCATGTCATGGAAGATGGTTGTCATAGCTCTTTGGTAAGTAGCTCCTGCATTTTTCAATCCAAAGGGCATGACATTCCAACAATAAGTACCCCAGGCACATGTGAATGCAGTCTTTTCTTGATCCTCGGGAGCTATCTTGATCTGATTATACCCAGAAAAACCATCCATCAAAGAATAGATCTCATATCCCGCTGTCATGTCCACTATCATGTCTATGTTAGGAAGTGGGAAATAATCCTTTGGGCATGCTACTGTTAAGATCTCTAAAGTGCAATGCCCGATTGAATGGTTTCATCGGGTTTAGAAAGCAGGCCACAATGTTGGAAATCCCGGTCGGCATAGTCTATGGCTCTAATGAATCACGCGCGAGGAGCTTTTCTAATTGACTTTCACTAAAAGAGCTATATGAGGGTGCATTTTTCTCAACTTGTTTGGTTGGTTTTCACACCTGGAATATGGATAAATGATGCATAATGAAGTTAGTGTCCAATACGGCGTAATACGAGGTATGTCCATGCAAAGTTAATTTCAGCTTCTTTTGGAGGAACTTCGGTATAGACTTTCTTTTCTTGGTGATAAAGATTTGTAAGTGTACAATTTTGAACTTCCTCGTGCCCAAATTAACGACTTACGTAGGTTCAACCAATCGCGGTAATTTATCACGGAAATAGCAGGGGAGACCATCGAGTACCTTATCCCGAGTGGGGTGCCTGCGGGAGGTTTCGCAACTTGGATCGTCTTTTATTTTACTTTTTTGGTTCCGACCGCAGCCACATAGTGGTTTAAGCCATGGAACTCTTATTCTTTTCTTTTCTTTTGTCGCCTTCGACTAAAGGTGCCCAGTCGCCGGGTTACTGTCATCTTGGTAGCGGTTCAGCGGTGGAAGAACTTCTGAGTTCAATGGCATTTGATGGCGAGGTGATCTCATGGTGTTGTGAAAATGTCAAGAGTTGAGAGCTCTTGGTACCGTTGAGACTTAATCAATAAGGTTGGGAATTGGTAAAGGGTAGGTTAATGAGTTCAAGATTGAATGGTGATCATCTGGTGACTGTAGAATTGGAATCTGTCAAGTTTCCCTCTAAAGAGTCTAAATCAGAATTTATCCTAGCAAGCGAAGAATCGTCTACTAATGCGACATGTGGGTTCCAATCTTCTAATCTAACACATGACTCGTCAGTTACATCAGGTTGAGAACTATAAGCATGGACAACGTCCATATCCAAGTCAACTGTTGCATCTGAGAGTGAATCCCATTCAAACTCATGAGAGTCTATTTCTGAATTATTGTTGAAGCCTCGTGATGTAGAAGCCTCAAGATTTGGAAGAGGCTCCTCTCCTCTAGCAATTTGCTCAATCACAAAATTATTTGAATTATCACCATCCATTGCAACTGGGATAGAGACATTATCCATAGTCAATCTTGCATTCATACAGTCACTATCTATTGCAAATGAGATAGGAGGACTATCAATTATTAAATCTCTTAAATCTTCCCAAAGGAGATTTGTTGAAGGTATCCAATCATCTGTTATGTCTTGTTGATTGGTCAAATCTGGTACATATTATGTGTCATCTTTACTATCCCGCCTATCAAAAATGGGGACAGTGCATTTATTGTTGTTCATAAAGCCTAGGCCAACCGGTTTCTTAGACTTACATGCAAAAAGATCATGATTGAGTGGTTCGGCTCTAGCATCTAACCTGTGACTAAGAGGGCCATATCCTGGATAACCCATCTTCTTGACAAAAGTATATCCTCTTCCATAGGACTTAGGAGAGGGGGAGAAATTTTCATTGTGTTGGTATTTCTCCTCTTTGTATATCCAATCTCGAACAGCTACTTCCTCTTTTTCATCTTGTATTGGTACTGAGGATTCAACAAACTTGTCAAATAGTGTCATTGCTGAAGATGATGGTTTCATCTCCTATGAAGGCTTTCCATATGTCCTAGGGGAAACATGCATCTTTGCAAAAGAGTCAAGTTGATACCCCCCCATGCCAAGGTCTACTGACTTAAATTTGTTTTGACAGTCTGCTAAAGTTGTTTCATAATCCTCTGCTGCTCGGTTAAGAGGGACATGAACATTAGCTGAGATTGAGTTAGTTGATAAGGTGTTATCTCCTGGTATGCAAATTTCTGTTCCATTGTAGGGGAACTTAACACACTGGTGGTAGGTAGACGGCACTGCCTGCATGGCATGAATCCATGGTCTACCCAGTAAAATGTTGTATGCAAGGGGTCCAGTATCAACAATTTGAAACAAGATATCTTTTTCAACTGGGCCAATCCTGACAGGAAGGACAGCCAATCCCTTAGAACTTCGTTCTGCCTCATCATAGGCCTTTATGGTGATCTTCTTTCTAGTGTCGATCACTTTCTCTGAATAGCCCAAAGTTTTTAACAAATTCAAAGTACAGATATTTAACCCAGCACCCCCATCAATCAACACGCGCCTGACACGGGTTTTATGAATCATGATTTCAATGTGAAGGGCAAGATTGTGTGGATGGCTTAGGGATTTGTCATCATCTTCAGAGAAAGAAAGGTAATGTGGGCTAGTAATGTGATTCACTATGCCTTGGAATTGGTCTATATCAATGTTGTTGGGGACATTTGATGTGCGCAAAGCGTCCTCAAGGATCTGCTTATGCCTAGGGGACAACTCTAGAAGCTCTAAGATTGAGATATGTGCTGGAGTTTTCTGTCACTGATCTACAAGATTGTAGTTTGGTTTGAGAGCAGTGGCGGACTTTATAGTGGCATTCTTGGATGCCACTTGCTTGGATTTGTTGGATGGACCTAAACTAGGCCCTCTGAGAATAATAGGGGCTTGACTCCTGGTAACAGCATTAAGGGCTTGGGAAGATAACCTAGAATGAGGACCTCTCAGCACCACAATAGGTTGGTTGTCAAAAATAGGGGGAGAGTCATAACCATGCGGGTCTTTACTCCTTATCATATTAACACTTGGCTCCACAACTTCAAGCATGTTTATCACATTTCCTGCCGCTGTATAGGTGTAGTTGATTGCAGCTTTGCCATTCTGTGATTTAGAGGTTTCCCCCTTGTCGTAATTAGGCAAAGGTTCCTTAAAATCCTTATGATCAGCATTGGTATTTAGGCCATCAACTTGAAACTTTCCACTTTCTATAAAATCTTGGACGATATGTTTTAATCTCCAACAGTTTTCAACAGTATGGCCAGGGCCATTATGAAATTTACAGAATGCCTTGTCATCCCACCAATGTGGCTTAGGATCTGGAATGTGAAATTTTGCAGGATCCTGAGGATGTGCCAAGTTGTTAGCAATGAGAGTTTTGAGAATATCCTCATATGTGTCACCCAATTTGGTAAATTTCCGCTTGTGGTTTTTGGGCCTTTCCTGATATCTTGGTTTACTTTCTTGTTGTGGAGGTGCATTAAGCTTCATTGCTTGCACAACCTTAGTCAAATTAAGAACACTTTGATCTCTTGATTGGGAAGAATCCACAACTCCATCATTGACAATTTGTTTGTTTTTGTTCCAATTGTTGTTCTTCCCTTTATCCCTATTGTTGTGTTGACCATTGTTGGTATTATTGTTATGTCTGGTCAAAATGCCTTGTTCTTTTAGAACATCCTCAATGCGGCATGTAGTTTCAATCATGGTATCAAAGGAAGTGAAGACTATCTTTTTGATCTCATGTCTCATTTCAGGCACCAAATTACTAACAGAACATGGTGGCAGTGTTTGGGATAAGACGGCAGAAGGACATGGGCTGGTTGGGTTATGAGGTCTTGACAGATTATATGCGAAGTGTTGAGCGAATCTATGAACAAGTTCTCTAAAAGTCTTGACAGGAGGAGTGATATTGGTAAACCATTCCATTGCTTGTCCTTTAAGACTCCTAGGGAACAACCTCATCAAATAGGAGTCATCCTGATGGAATTCAAAGCTCATAGCATAGAACTGACGCACATGGTCGTGTGGATCACCACTGCCATCATATTTATCGTATTGTGGGAATTCCACCCTCTTTGGAAAATCTTTCATACTCACACTCTTGTCAAATGGATTAGGACAAATTGAGTCTAGTGAGAATGATCTCTTAGGTTGCATCATTTTCTCCATCATTTGCTTCATTTGGCGGATTTCTTCCTCTTGAGAGGGATTTTTCTTTTGTATTTTGTTGTCCACATCAAAATTATAAGGGACTCTGGCACCCTTGTTGATTAGACTTTCCAAGAACTTATCTTTGTTTTGTTCCAAATATCTCTCCACATACTGTTGGAAGATAGGCTCTTGTTGTATTCGCATGAAGTCTTGAGTATCAAAATCATAATGTGAGCTACCACCTCCATGTTGGGAACCAGGATGTACATGTTGGGAGTGTGGTCTTGAATTTCTGGGAGGAGTTTGCCTCCTATAGTGAGCATACTGAGAGGCCCTTCTTCCTCTAGGACTAGGAGATCTAGAAGGGGTGCTTGGCGCCTTCTACTTCTTGGTGTTACGGAAGGGGTGGAGGAGGAGAATTATGTAATCCACTAATTGCTTTACTGTATTGTATTGTTTGTTTAATTGGTGGGCTAACTGCCTATCTTGCTCCTCTTGAGCGAGTTTCCTTTGTACTTCCAATAAAGCTTGGCTCTCTTCCTCAAGTTGTCTAAACTTTTCTTGCTTTGTAGCTTGTTCATCTAGAAAGGCTTTCTTTTCGCGTTCAATTCTTCTAAGCCTATCACTTGTGAACCTTGAGGTATGTTGAAGTGGTGAGCTTGGTCTAGACTGTTTGAACAAGTCATTGGTATACGTTGTATTGACATGAGCATCGCGAGGTTCATTGTCTTGGTCTTCGTGTTGTGACCATTGTTCTTGGTGAGCTCGTCTCTTATACCTTTCATCCCGTTGATGGGCATCCAAATATCTTGTATTAATGAGGGGTGAACCAGGTTGATCATCATGAGAAGAATTTCCAAATATCATGTTGTTTCTGTGTTGTTCATAGATATCATCAAGATTTTGATCCATGGCTTCCCTCTCCCGCCGAGTGACAGTATAACTCATATCCATACCTGAGTGGGAAGGTGCTGAGGGGGTACTCAAGTCACTAAAATGGCTCTTTAGGTCAAAATAGGTTTCAGACTGACTCCTAGGTGACTGGTCAAATATTGGTTCCTTTTCCTTTCTCTTTTGACGAGTCTGAACTGGGGGTAGTTGGTTAAAGACTATCTGAGGTCGCTTTCCTTGGCTCACTTGATATCTTGTTGTGATTAACATGAAAGGGAGAGTTCAGGTAAACAAACAATTCTAAGAAACGTCAATACCGGACTAGGATAGTAAAGGGTTTCACTTGTCGAGAGATGGTGAAATAAATTGCAAATAGGTGCAAACCAACGCGCCACCGGTGCTCAATTCTTGGGTGAACACCCTAGCACATATGGATCGGGAGGATGACTTACACAAAGTGTACTGAGTTTGAATTGTATGAAAATGGGTGGACAAGGAGACTACTAGCACTCTCCAAGTGTGTTATCAAAGAGTCTAAAAATTTATCTATTTCACAGGAACAATTCCTAATTTGTCAATCTCAAGCAAAATGGCTTACTTATGAGATCAAGGATCACTAATTCAAAAGGTCAAGGACACGCCAAACCCTAAATCTGGAAACGGGTCTCTAAAAAGCTGGGACAAGTCACCCTGTCGAAGAACTTCGGTATTTGAGTTTGTTGTTTGTTTGCAAAATTAACAAGTATATCCACGATTTTTGATCAAGCACATAGGTTTCAATGGAGACAGAGTTGTGATACAAAGTGATCAATATGAGGATCTATCAGGACAAAGCAACGATAGTATCGGAAGTCTTGTTTAGAATGTTTGGACAATGTTTAAGACTCAAAACAAACATAGTTATCCCTACCAAAGAAAATGGTGAGAAGTCAAAACCTTTGCCCCATTGCTTATGCGCATACGTGCACCTCACACAGCCGTGTCACCCCCTAGAGGGCGCCCGTGTTTTTGGTGTTTCCAAGGACTCAATAGTGTACGTTCAAAGGTTACCCTTGTAGTAGGGGCCAGTGTCGCAACCGCCTCCAAACGTCCAGGTGTATGCCTATGATGGGAATATGTGTATGATCAACATACGGAGAGATTCTTCCCCCTCCTTGCGCAAAGATTATGACTCCTTTCGGAGGTGAACCGGGTAGGCAACTAACTAAGAGGTTTTTACTTGGCTTCCGTTCACAATAACCTTCAGTGCCTCTGATACAAAGCTTGGGCCTCGCCCGGCCACCAACACGGAAAATCACACCCATAAGCGGGGCTTTCGAGATGACTTCAGTGCAATAAGCGAGCTTTCCATGATGATAAGTCAGAGTCATGGAAAGAAGTTATATAGTCTTGGAGTCTTTAGACTCAACAAAGAGCGTTCTTTATATAGTGAGGTGGAATCACTGGCGATAGGTGTGTACTCACTTGGGTCGTTCTCGGAGGTTCAACTTTCGGCAGGCCCTCTAAAGGTGACACTGGACATGGCTCAGATTCGGGTTTCTGATTTTTTGATTCTCCCAAAAGGAGAAGAGCATACTTCTCTAGCCCGTCTCTTTACCCAAACACGCTAAACAACCTTAATCACCGAGCTAGTTTCACTTCACCAAATCCACACGCTTTTGGGTTTCTGATTCTCTCAATGAGAGAAGAGCATAATCCCCTGACGAGTGAAAGTGCTAAAGATTCACTACCTTGCTCTTCTCCCTAAGAGTTCGTCATATTAGTAAGATCATAAGGAGCCTGGATTTGTCCATGGTCATCACCTCCATGTAACAAAGAGCCAAATTCCCTACTCACTATCAAAACTCCTAAGAATTTTAACGAAGCCCTAATTAGACTATGTGAATTGAAAAGCAGGAAAACAAACACAATATTTTTTTAAATAAGATCTTTGACAAGCATAAGTGTTTGTTTTCAAGTCTTTGTCATGTGTCCTGCAATCAAACCGTTAGTGTGTTTCAAGTTCTCTGACTGGCGTCCTGCAGAAACTGTTATGCTGTGAAAAAAGAATTTAGAAGAACCAGAATTAAAAAAATCTAATTTAATCTAGTCAAAATTTAATCTAAAAGGAATTAGTTAACAAAACTAAATTAATCTAATACTAAACTAAAAATTTAAAACAAAACTAATCTAAATTAATAAAATTAAAAAATCTAATCTAAATTAAAAAAAATTCTAATCTAAATTAATAATTCTAATTTAAATTAATAAAGTTAAAAAAATCTAAAGTAAAAAAAATCTAATTTAAATTAACAAAGTTAAAGAATCTACTTTAAATTAACAAAGTTTAAAAAAAATCTAATTTGAATTTTAGAAACTAAAAAAATCTAATTTAAAAATCTAAATTAAAGACTAAACCAAACTAACTAAAAACTAAACTAAATTAAGATTAAAAACTAAATTAGAATTAAAAACTAAACTAAATTAAAAACTAAAAATTAAAAACATGCATAAAAATCTTCAAATTTGATTTCTGAAAAATCTGTTTATAATGAGTAGACAAAAGCGAGCGGAAATTTTTGAAGCAAAAAGGCAAAACCAAAAATGGATTTTTTGATCCGTGATAGAAGATGAAAAAATGAATTTTTTTAAAATCTTTGGCAATTGAAAAAATGGCCGGCGATTTTTTGTCGCGACTATTTTTAGTCGTGAAAAGAAATCAAAAGCGAAAATGCCGGTCCGATTTAGATACGGCTGCAAAGAGCCGAAATGCGTTTTCGCACTAACTAAAGTGAATTTATTTGGATTTATGAAGCCGAAACTAAAAAGCGGCTCGATAAAAAATGGCTTTCATTAAATCTCCAATCTTTTCCAATGCTAGAATCTTTCCTTGTGAAGCCAAAATGTATAACTGAAAATATGTTATACTTCTGTGAATCCTTGCATGCAAGGATACTCAATAATGAGTCCTTACAAATCAATTCACAGCTCTCTATCCGAGAAGAGCAGGGATTGATATTGTGGCCCTCAGATTAATCCTGTTACCCCTGCAAATACAATCTCAGAACGAGAGATTCAAAGAGGAGAAGCAAGAATGCCAATCTCCATGAATCATGTTCTTGCAATGCAACAATGAAAACTAATCTAAATGGCTGCAAAATGTGATAAACCAAACTAATTTATTGAAATGAAACTTAATCTACATGCATAAATGAATTATTTTGCAAATTAATCTACTATGAAGATTAAGCTAAAATGTAATATTAAACTATATGCTCTAAAATAAAGATGCTTATATAAAATCAAACTAATGTAATCTCAAATGATAAAATTCAAATTTGTAGCATAAGTCGATGTAAAATTAAGTGATTCTTTTTGAAATGAGAATGAGAGGGCTCATTTAGAGGCAAAAGAAGTGGAATTAAAGGCAAATTCCGGAAGCAATGTGGGATAAATAGAAAAATAGAAACAAATCTTGATTGGAATTCTTTTTTTAGTTTATTTCCCTTTTAAGCGATTTGTTTCCCTTTTTTTCATCACGGGATATTCTTGAGAGGATATTTCATTTATTTAATTTATTTAATTTAAGATGATAATATCTCTTTTAATAAAATAAAATAAGATTATGTAATTTAGAAATGAATATTAATAAAATAAAATAAAATTATTTAATTAAAATAGATTTAATTAAATAGCATCATTTTATTTAAGTAATATTAACTTCAATTAAATAACATTATTTTATTTATTAAAAGGGATTTATTTCTTTTGATTAAATAAAATTAATGAAGCATTCAAACCTTAGGGAAAAGTGAAACATTTGAAATAGTCATGAATTGATTAAGAAATTTGATTTGAAAATGCGACAATCATTGATTCAAAAAGTTGATGTTGACAAATTAAATAAATGGGGCCCAAAGTCTAGGTGACCATTTTAGGTTGCATACAGGTATATTGGGAGAAGCCCAAGGACAGAAGAAGGTGTGGGAGCATTATAACCAGCTCACCTTGCAAGCATCTGAGCAATATTATAGAAGGGTTAATGATGCTTTTCTTTATGCTATTATTAATAAGCTTCATGGTGATGCTAGGTATAGCCTTAGTAGGGAGGCAATGGCTTTTGTGAATGAGTGGGGAAATTGGTTTATCTAGTACCCCACATTCACTTACTTCAGGGTAGCAGGCTTTGATGGTCACCCCCATTTGTTACCTAGATGTTGTGGTGATAGGATCATTTTAATGGAATTTATTTATCAAGCCTTGGATGTAAACCTCCAATTTAGCAACAAGCATAAGACTAGGTGCCATAAGTTTCCAATGAAGCTAGGAGACTTTTGTTGTCCACACATTCAGGCAGGTAAGGATGTTTGTGATGAATTAATTTATCTGAGGTTGGGCTTGTACACTACCAGGAAATATTATGACTCCAAGCACAAGATGAGGGCTTTTCTCCCCAGTGTCTTTGAGAAGCACTTCAATATATTGGAGGATTTTTGGGAAGACTTGCAAGATGAGTATGATCTTAGAAATAAGAATTATGAAAGGATATCTATCCCACTCCTGATTGAGTTTGGGATAAAAGAGTACATTCCTAATACATTATATGATGATGGGATAGTTTTGGATCCTAGATATGATGCAGATAATATTGGAACTAAGGATCTTGATCCAATAGATTGCAGTGCAGATGAGACAATTGATATAATGCAGATTGCTAGACCAGTACTCGATAGGGGTATCCAATGGGTGAGTTTAAGGGTTAACCAGGCCGAGGCTACATCATCTAAGAAGAGGAAGGCTGCAGGTACCACCCAAGGGTACAAAAGGGTAAAAAGAAGGGTGGCACCTAAGGAACCCTTAGAGTTTTTTCCTTCTAAGTAGCAAGAAGATGAGGTGGTTCCTTAAGACATTTCAGAGGTGCAGGAAGATGAGACAACTGTGGAGGTGGGTTTTCTACATCTGTTGCAGGAGAGGTATCTACTCAGCCCTCTGATGCACAAGAGTTAGGTCATGAATCACCAGTGGGAGCTCTTCATGATGAAGCAGAAGCCTTGAAGCATATGGAGGGTGAGGTGGAGATACATAATATAGAAACAGATTCAGAAAAGACTCCCTCTGATAATGGGCATTATGTATCGACATTGTTGGACATGACAAATGATGCAGGTACTGAACACATATTGACTAAGGAGGATCAGTGGAAACTTTTTGAGGATGCAAAAAGAGAATTTGATGCTAAGGCGCAAGTAGAGGTATCAGCTAAGCTACAAGGAGAAGAGGCCAGAGCACAATCTGAGTTGGCAGCCAAGCAAAAGGAGTTGGAAGATAAAGTGAAGGCCGATGAGTTAGCTCAACAGCAACAACAAAAGAAGCAAGAACTCAAACTTCAAGAAGAAAGGGAGAGGTTGATATTGTAGCAGAAAATTCATGATCTTGAAGAGGAAAAAGCTCAGCAAAGAAGAGAAAAGGAAGCTATTGCAGCTAAGCTCAAGGAACAAGAAGAAGCTTATAGGAAAAAGGAGGAGCAAGAATGTAAGAAAAGGGAAAAAGAAGCTGCTGAGATTGCTGAACATGAAAGGAAGTCCAAAGAGGTGTGGGACTATGTTGAAACGCTAAAGAAGCAGCGGGATGAAATTTTGGAAAAGAAGAAAGAGGAAGAATAATGCTTAAGACATGAGTTAGAGGCTAAGAGGCTACAAGATCAAAAGGATAGGCAGGAAGCAGAAAAGCTAGCACAAGAAAGGGAGCAAAGTGATCAACAAAATGTGCAGGAGGTTGATTCTCAACCAAAGCTTACATTGTTGCAACCTCTATCATCCACTACTATTGCTTCCTCTTTAGCCCAAGAAGCCACTACTTCTATTGCTCCTACTTGGCTAAAATTGGACTTAGAGAGAAAACAAGTTGTTCAACCACAGCCGTTGAACTGGAAAGAAATGATGAAGGAAATTGAGAAAGAGAAA
The DNA here is from genome assembly GCA_007258455.2 of Sequoia sempervirens. Lineage (NCBI taxonomy): Eukaryota > Viridiplantae > Streptophyta > Pinopsida > Cupressales > Cupressaceae > Sequoia > Sequoia sempervirens. Next base: position 447,281,823 of record VDFB02271358.1, on the reverse strand, counting down.
CCAATGAAGAAGGCCCAGGTTCTTCACTCCACTAGGCTCACTGATCTGGGAGAGATCATTGCTGAATGCGCCATACCTGTAATGGAGAAGAGCCGTGATGATATGAAATTCACGGATTATCAGTTGGGGGCAGTGAATTTGGGAAAGCCTACAAGAAATCAACAAATGAGTTTGATTGACATTGTGGCCTCTTCAACCAAAACCCGGGTGATCAAGGATAAGCAAAGGAAGGATGAGCTTAAGGCTCAATTGGATCAACTCCATGGTTTCTTAAAAGATGTTTCCAGTCCCATTTCTCAACATGCTGCTCCTCCTAAATCCTCGGTTTTGTTAACAAAGAGTGAGGTAGATGATATGATGCAAATGAAAAGCAAGGTGGGAATGATGGACAAATGGTTAGATAAACTCAACCAAGAGGTTGATGATGTTCTTGTTGAAGGATCTAAGATTCATAAGGTTGCTCTTGAGTTATTCAAGGATCTAGACCAACAGGCTAAGGATTTGGACAAGCAGGATGTTGAATACAAAGAATATGTTAAAAGGCTTGAAGACATCAGCAAAGTGCCCAAATCCACTTTGGTAGAATATTCAATTCTTGAGCAAGGTAATGAAGATTTTATGGAAAAGACTGCGAGTATCATAAGATACAAATCTAGAGCTATGCATGGACATCAAAAAGAAGTCTGAGAAATGAGTAAGGACTTGAATCAACAAATGGTTGAGCTGGAGGCAATTGTGGTCGTTGTACTCAATTTAGAATCCTCAAACAAAGAATGTCTATCATTGGATAAACTAAGGGAGAGATGGAGGAGTAGATTTGAAGAAATCATGCAGAAAGGAGATGATGGGGATAATTTATTGTTAGATCAGTTTATGGATATCCGGGAGGAGGTAAGAACTGCCAGAAAAGAGCTAATCAAGCTAAAGGAGATACAAAGTTTGGTTTATGCGGAGTTTCAAAGAATCAAATTTGAAGGTGACTGGTTGGATGGGCCAGATTTGGATACTCTTCTATAGGTGTTCTCCAGTTTTGATGAGTACATTCAAGAGAATTCAGTGCAAAATTGATTGACTCTTTTCACCATGCTCTATCTTCTTTTCTCCTTTTTTTGTGGATCTTGACATAAATTCAACTCTAAGTCCGATCCATGGGTTTCACTCCCTTCTTTGGGGTATTAGATTTCCTTTTTTGTACAACAGAGTGATCAGCCTTGAAATTAGGGGTTCTTAAGTCCACTTCTATGTTCAGTTTCAACTCCATGGATTGTGTATCTTGATTAATGATTGAGAAATTCGTGAATGTGGCACACTATATGTATTTTTAGAATCTAATTTGTAAAGTACGGCGAATTGAAGAAAGATAAGCCACCTGAGGATAGAGGATAGAAACTAGATCTAGTATTTTCAATGTTTTAGAAAGATACTCTGAACAGTTTAGTAAAAAAAAATTTGATTATTTTACAGTTTAGATACATTTTCATGTTATGATTTTCAAAGTTCGGATCCATCTTGATAAGGTCAATGATGTATGATTAATCCATACGCCAGTGTTTTGCTATGCTTAATTGTTCTTTATTTGATGAAAATCAATAGAAGGAACTGGGTTCAATGTCATATCATTGGATTATCTGTGAATCAAATTGTTATGGTATTCATTTGATCTACGTTTTTGAATGATGAGTGAATGATTTGTTTGAAGTAAATTTAGTGAATGTTGATGATATCTGAATTAGAATTATAGATGTATGTAGTAGAATAGTTTATTCTATGGATTGCATCTTCCTGTAGTTTTAGTTAGGTAGAATGAACACTCATTGTTGATCTGCATGTCTGGATACATAAGGATTTTATTCATGTTTTGTCTTATTTAAATCTCTGTTTCATCTTTTTCTTTTGTTTAAAACCCCCAAATGTAGACTACCTGATGTTATGTATTCTTGTTCTTTATTACCAGCAAAGGCCCCTTGAACATTACAATCATATTGACCACTGAGTGAAATCAACATAATCGAGAACCGATTACCAGGACCTTGGGAGTTAGATTACTATATGTTGTCTTTCTCTTTCAGGAAAAATAGAATAGTAATATTTTGTTTAATGTTGTTGTGTTGTTTTTGACCATCAACAGATCTGGCCCTAGAAGGAGGGCTTGAAGAACAAGCTGGCTCGCATTCGTTCATTCTCACCATATAGGTTCGAGAGAGTTCTTAGATCTTCTCAGAATCTTGAATTATTTGTTGAACTCCAAACCCCTGTTGGGCATAGGCCCCGGGCTCGTAGAGTCTTGATCCAACCTTTATCACCACCGCTCACCCCACCTGGGTTTCCACCAAATCCACCTTCACCACCTCACTGAACACCTTCACCCATTCCATAACCGGCTCCACCTGTATCACCTCCAAGACCTATGGCTTACTTTATCAATAGCCCTTCACCATTAGGGACTCTCCCTGGAGGTATACACGATCTCCCAAAGAACCCAGAGAGGTTCTATCCTAAGTACATGCATGGAGAGTCAAGAAGTGTCGAGGAGCACATACAAGTGTTTAAAGATGCCTGTACCCGTGCTCAGGTGGCTCATTAGGAAGTTGTGTGCAAATTGTTTCCCTATTCGTTGGGAGACATGGCGTACAATTGGTACCTGAATTTACCCCAAGGGTCGGTTCTAGGTTGGACTGATTTAGAGAATGCCTTTATTAATCAGTTCAGGGTTTATGTAGACCCTGCCATCATTTACCACCAGTTTTCCACTATAAGAAAAGAACACCATGAACTGTTGCCTCTATTCAACACCAGGTTCTAGAGAATGTACCGAAGGTTGCAGGATCCTTACCTGGTGGCTGAGAACATCGCCATCTTGGCATACTTAAGGGTTGTGGACCCTTTGATTGGCTTGTTCTTGAAAAGGACATATCGTGCTAATGAAACTGACTCTTTGGCTAAGGTATATCATCTCGCCATTCAGTTGCAACAGCGGATCAGTCTGCAAAGTGGGAGTCTAGGAGGAGTTCTTCCCCCTTTAGGATACCCAATGTCCAACCCACCCCCTCTATTCAATACGGTCCTAGGGATGTTCTATTCCCAATACAGACCCATGTCTGAATTCTAAGGTTCACCTCCCTTGCCATTTTTTAATAATGGTCCCCACGATTCCTCCCAGCAAAATCAAAATTACCAAAATCAAGCTGGAGGATCAAGTTCAGTTAATCCATCTTTCGCTATGAAGAATGTAGAAAGTGAAAAGACTCTCCAACTGACCAATGAGATGGAGACTCTTAAAAAGACATTGTCTCAGATGTCTAATGACATGGCTCAACTCAAAAAAAATCCCCCTCAGAACCAGAATCAAGGTTTTCAGAATCAGGGAGGATATTCCAATCAGGGTGGCTATCCTAACCAAAACCCTAGTCAAAATTATAACACTAACCAGAACACCAATAGGAATTTCCAGAACCAAAACTCCTCTAATCAAAACTATCAAAATCATAATAGAGGATATAATCAGAGGCCCAATAACAATAGGCCATGGAATACTGGACCCAACAACGGAGGAGTTTCCCACAATTATCAAGTGGGAGACAAGAAACTACACACTGCTAATGTGGCAAACCTCAATCTCATGACTAATTGGTGTAGGCTACATGATACTACGGTTCATTCTAAGGTAAATTTCCCAGAGATGGAAAAAATGGTTAAGATAGCCCAAGCTGATGCTCCATTCCCAAGTGCATCCAAAAAATCTGGTGGATCAATGGATACTGCAATGGCATATGATATCTTTGAGGAAGAGCTTCTATTCCCCAACCAGGAGGACAATGAAGCGGTAGAAGATGTCTATGATTCCCAAGCCTTCCAAACCAAGGGAGGCCATTTCCTTAGAAATCATAACAAAGGGCCATTCACGACCTCTGCCCCTCCTAACAATATGGTCCCCATGAATCAGAATGCTAGTAATAATCCACCACCACCAAAGGGGCCATCAAATTCTCAGAACAAAGGTAATTCCTTTTCAATTCCTAAATATCAGGCTAGGAATGATTCTGAATTTGATTTCGTTACAGAGATGCAGAGACAAAAGACTTCAATGTCTTTCTTTGATATTTTGAAATGGTGCCCAGCTCAAAAGGAGATTTTTTTGAAGGCCTTGGGGGAAGCAGATAGGTCGAAAGGAAAAGAAAGGGTGACTCCTACTAGTGAGATGAATGCAACTCTCTACAAAGGTAAGATGGGTACTCCACCTTTCTTGCTAAGTTTGAGAATCTTTGGAAAGAATTTACATAACTGTCTGCTAGATTCTGGGGCATCGGGGAATGTCATGCCATTTTTGATTTGTAGGAAGTTAGGTCTGATTCCACTCCAGACAAATAAGAAGGTTATCCAGTTAGATAAAATGGAAGTTAATGTGGTAGGAGAGCTTAAAAACATCCATGTATAGATTGGATCTGACCCAAGGATCCAAACATATGTGGATGTCCAAGTCACAGATATCCCCAAAACCTATGGTATGCTCTTGAGCAGAGACCTAATGAAAATTTTAGGTGGATATTTGTCTTTGGATTTCTCACACATGTGGCTACCCTGGAAAGGAATAGCAAGCTAGATCAGGATTGAAAGTGAGCCCAGGCTCAAACACATGATCACGGAGTATGACTCCCCTAATGAAGTAGCCTATTTCGAAACTGAGATAGGAGTTTTCAAGCAGGAGGAGATCATGACTTTTTCAGTATTTCATTCTGATAACTCACCCCTTTCATAGCAAAATGACCAAATGAATAATGTTAATCAGCAAGTCCAAACAAGGAAATTACAACAGGACAAGCTGGTGCTGGGAGAGGAGGTCGATATGTGGAGTCTCCTACTTCCTAACTGGTGTAGGGTGCATTACCAGAATCACTCTAAGTTAACTTGCCAATCCTATGTGGACATTTTAAATCATGTCTCCAGGCTAGAAGAAACTGGTGAATACCAACCCCAAGCCCCTACTAATGAATTTCCATTCCAAGCTAAGGATGCAACCATCCTTACCAGAGTCGGCTCTGCTCAAAGGGAATCATCTCCTCAACTCGAGCAGACTCAGGTTTTGTGCTCTGAATTACCACTAGAGACTGAGGAGTCTCAGTCTTTTCCAAATACACCTACCCTCGAAACACTTCCAATGCCCAGGGCATTGGTGTCAAAATTACTAAATCATGACCCAGCTCAAGGGAAGGTTCAGGAATCACTTCCTGAACAAATTTTCAATTCAGGAAAATCTTTTGGTGAACCATGCTCCCAGTTACGTTCAAGTGTTGACCATAAGCACTAGTCTAAGCTACCATGTGCTTCTACCAAGCAAAAGAATGTAGGCTATAAAAAGAAGGAGATCCCAGCCCCAGATCAATTATGGATCCTGAAATTTGATGGCTCCAAGTCCAAATCAAGAAGTGGAGCAGGGGTAGAATTAACCAATCCAAAGGGGAAGACTTACTTTGCTTCCTATAGGCTATAGTTTGGTTGCACAAAAAATGTGGCAGAGTACGAAGCGCTTGCTAGGGGCTTAATGTTTGCTCATCATAAGAAGGTCACATCTCTAATGGTGATGGGGGACTCTGAAGTCATTATCAAATAGGTTCGCAGCCAATATACCTGCCATAACAAAAGATTGGATGCTTACAGAAATAGGGTTTGGAATCCGATCGAGGAATTTGATGCTTTCAGAATTACTTTGATTCCTCGGGAGAAAAACTAGATTGTAGATGCTTTGGCAGTTACTGCTAATACTTTAGAGCTTATGCAGGACTCCAAATTAAAAATATTTTTAGTTGAGCTAGTTTCAATCCTAGCAGTCCCTGATAATGTTCAGAATTTCCAGGTCTTCGAGGACGACCAACACATACTTTCCTTCTTGGAAAGTTCAGATGTCTTTGAAGGACAGATCATAGATGAATCGGATAGAGATCAGGGAGAATGGGACCCTGAAGATTGTGATACATAAGGAGTGATGAACTTAAAGAGTATCAACATCCCTAAGGGGATGGTAGCCTTAGAAAGGATATTTGATTCTGATCCTTGGGCTCAGGAGAGAGCGCCAACGCAAAGTGAAGGAGTAAAGTACGAATCAATCAATCTGGTTGATTCGGGCCCTAAAAGAAATGTCCTTATAGGCAAGACCTGCCCTGAGGACATCAGAAATGAGATAATTAAGGTGTTAAAAGAAGATATTACGGCAATTTCCTGGAGCTATGAAGATTTGAAGAATTTTGACACCTCTGTGATCACACACACAATACAGTTGAAGTCAGAAGCCAAGCCCTTTCGTCAAAAGTAGCACCCGGTCAATGCTTTGATCAAGCCTTTGATACAGAAGGAAGTACAAAAGCTCTTATCAGCAAGAATCATCTTCCCAGTAAGGCACTCCACGTGGGTTTCCAATTTAGTTCATGTACGTAAGAAAAGTGAGGAGATCAGGTTGTGTGTTGATTTCAGGAATCTAAACAAGGCCTCAGAGAAGGATAACTATCCACTTCCTTCTCTTGATGAGGTCTTACAAACTATTAATGGATCCCAGATGATGTCATTCTTAGATGGCTATTCTGGATATAACCAAGTGCTTGTCAGTCATGAGGACAGGATGAAGTCTGCCTTCACTACAAAGTGGGGGACATTTGCCTATAGACGCATGCCATTTGGCCTCATTAACGCTGGAGCTACCTTTCAGCGTGCAATGGATGTGGCCTTTAAAGATTTGATAGGTAAGTGTATTATAATATATGTTGATGACTTGATAATATTTTCCAAGAAAAGAAAGGATCATGCTGCTGATTTAGCAAAGGTCCTTAAAAGATGTATCAGCTATGGAGTATCTCTAAATCCCAAGAAGTGTGTCTTTGGAGTTTCTGAAGGGAAACTTCTAGGGCATGTGATTTCAGAGAAGGGGATATCCATAGATCCCGACAGAGTTGAGGCTATTTGAAATTGGCGATGCCAAGCAGTAAAAAGGAGATGAGGTCCTTCTTTGGGAGGATTAATTTCATGAGGAAGTTCATAACGAGGTTTGCAGAAATTGTCAGACCCCTCAACGAGATGATGAAGAAAGATGCTAAAATTGAATGGAGTAATGAGGCTAAATCTGCATTCTCGCAGATCAAGCAATCAATATCTGAGGCACCGGTCTTGACCAGCCTAGATTACCTAAATCCCTTTTATATTTATTCATTTGCATCTAATCATTCATGTGCATCAGTCTTAACACAACACAGAGGTGAAGGAGATGAAAGACCAATTGCCTTCATGAGCTCTCCATTCAAGAATGTAGAAGTCAGGTATCCACCCTTGGAAAAATAGGCCTTTGCACTGGTACGAGCAGTAAAGAAGTTCAGGCATTACATTCTAAGGAGCCAAGTTATTGCTATAGTGCCTGATCCAGCGATTAAGTCTCTCCTTATGCAAAGTGAATTAGGGGAAAGAAGAGGAAAATGGATGGCTATCCTGCAAGAGTATGACTTAGAGATCCATCCAATGAAACTTGTCTGAGGACAAGGTTTATCAAAAGCCATGGCTAAGGTTGACAAGAATATTACCTATCAGCAATAAACTGTGCACTCATTTACCAAGGACCCATGGTATACTGACTTGATCTTTTTCCTTCTAAATAACAGATGCCCAAAAGGGATGAATGCTACCTAGAGGAGGGCACTAAGGATGAAAAGTGCTCATTATATGCTCAAAGGAGGAGCCCTATACAGAAGAAATTATGAGGGGGTGTACCTGCGATGTCTGGATTAACAAGAAGCCAAGTATGCCATGGTTGAATTCCATGGTAGGCATGGGACAGGACACAGATCAGTAGATTCTTTGGCTCATCAAATCCTCAGGTCAGGGTATTATTGGCCCCATGTGTTCAGGGATGCACATCAACACGTCAGGACATGTCATACATGTCAGACTTCTGCATCAAAGGAGCGTAATCCAGCAATGCCTCTACAACCAGTATATGAGGTAAGACCATTTGCCCAATGGGCACTAGATTTTGTTGGGGTTATTAATCCTAATTCTTCTGCAGGACACAAATTCATCCTAACTACTACAGACTATTGCACCCGTTGGACTGAGGCTCAACCATGCAAGAACAGCACCACTGAGGTGGTTATCAAATTTCTCACTGAGAACATCGTTACTAGGTTTGGAGTCCCATTCGCCCTGGTATGTGACAATGTCCCTACCTTTTCATCTGTTGAATTTATACAATGGGCTTATGAGCATAAAATTATCTTGAAGTATTCCTCTAACTACTATCCTCAAGGAAATGGTGTAGCAGAATCTACTAACAAGAACTTGTTAGAAGTGATAAAGAAGTTACTTGAAAGTAATCCTAGAGACTGGCATACCCAGTTAAGATTTTCCTTATGGGCAGATCGAACTCGTATTAAGGTTTCTCTAGGAAGTTCCCCTTTTAAACTAGTTTATGGCCAAGATCCGGTTTTCCCCATACACTTACAGATACATGTTCTTAAGTTCATGCAGGAGTTTTATATGAGAGATGACTGGATTGAGGTGAGACTAAACAATCTTCTAAACATGGAAGAACAGAGAGATGCTACCCTATAGCAGTTTTTCAAGCATTAGGTTGTTGTCAAACATTGGTTTGACAAAAGAGCTAAGATTAAGGCTTTCGGAATTTCAGACCTGGTGTTGCTGTGGGACAAGGCCAAGGAGAAAAAAGGTGATCATCAGAAATTTGTTAGACTCTGTCTAGGTCCGTATCAAGTAGTTGAGATCTTGGGTGAGAACGCTTTTCGTTTGAGCACCTTGACGGGAGAACCTGTTCCATTGCCAGTCAATGGGAAATTTCTCAAGCATTACTTCGGCTCGTAAGAGGTTTGAGTTTCTGAATTGATTGTATATATGTATTTTGTGTAATTACTGGTTCTTTGCTTCCTTTCTATTGTTTGTTTGTTTCTTTGTTGTTTGTTTCTTTTTGTTTGTTTCCTTTGTTGTTTTGTGTCTGTCTTGTTTTTTGTCTTCTTTGGGGTTTCTCTTGTCTTTCCATCTTAGAACATTGGGGTTGTTATTCAAAGAATACTGTGGACACTAGGAGATAAATTGGTTTAGGTATTTTTGGGCATATGTGTCAAAAGATTTTGTTCTAAAGCTCACGCCTTATGGTCATTTGAGCACGAGTCTGAAGGTTATTAGGAGTAAGGTATATTGTATATAACCTCTTGAACTATCATTGAAATCTGTCACAAAATAGATAAAACATCCGACTATAAAGTGCCTATTCATCTCAGGGTAATTATATCTCTGATTCAAGTGAAAAATATGTTTCCCTAAGACTGTCATAGGATCCACTATAGTTTTCAACCCACATCTCAGACTATTAAAGTCTTTGTATTGAGGAGGTTTTTGAAAATAATTTTCACAAGTAAGGCCTGAAAAAAAAAAAAAAAAAAAAAAGAGAAGCACTACAATAAAGGCAAACTCAATACTAAATGGGTAATTCAAGTATCTCTATCGGGGCTATGGACGCCTGACTGGCAGTAGAGAAATGCTTTGAGAGTACTAGAGGTATCTCCGTTGGGGCTATGGATGCCTTATTGGTAGTGGAGCAATACCCAGGATTTCATTGCACGACAGTTGAAGGACTCAACCTATGTAGCTTGGATCGTAGATATAGTTGTTTAGGTGTGGAGAAAACTCAAATAAAGAAGGATGCACCATAAGCATGCACACACTCAGATTCAAGCAGTAGTTTATGTTGGTTCTACATCTGAGATTCTAGCTCAACTTTACTTAAATATTCTAATGACACTTAAGTTAATGTGTCTCATAAATTGTAAGTTTTGGGGTGACTGAATTCTTCAATATCTTAAAAATGGGTAAACCATTTTTTTCAGCCGAGTCGCCATTTGTTATGCCTTGCATAACCACCCCATTTTACTTTGGATCAAAATGGGTCCCCCTCTTTGTTTTGTTTTGGTTGTCTTTGGTTGTCTGTTGGGTCTTAGGAGTTCTTTCTTTTTTTTATCCTAATTTTGTCTTTTGTTCTACCAGAGTCGGGTCCGGAACCAAATCTAGACATGAAACTATTTCAACATTTCTAGTTCAAATATGGTTCCGACTCCGACTCTGCCTTGTCCACTTCTTTCTCTTTTGTTTTGTTGGTTGTTTTTGACTAACACTTGGGTTGGTCCGTCCTATTTTTTGGTTGTTTCCTCGTGTTTTTTTTGTTTGCTCGCGTGGGATCGGAACCGGGATTGGAGCTCACATGGGAAGTTTTCATGTTTCCTTTTTTGTTCCCGTCCTGACTCCACTTCCACTCTTTTTCCTTCTTGCTTTCTTTGTTGTTTGGGCCGGGTCCGGTGTTCGCTCCGGTCCCGCTTTCCTTGTGTTGTTCTTTGCTTTGGTTGGGACCGGATCCAGAATTGGGATCTAGTTTCCAACTTGGTTTCTGTTCCATTTCATTTTTTGTCTCTGTTCCCATCTCTATCTGTTTTATGTTCGTCCTTTTTGTTGGGGCCGGATCTGGGGTTGGAAATGAAATATGGAACTTTGTTTAGTTTCTCTATCTTGTTCCCAACCTGGCTTCGTGTCCGCCTAACCTTTTGATGTTTCGTTGACTAGACTTAATAGGTTGATCACGTCGTTGGCTCCGTCCCCAATGTATCGCATTTATGGCATTAAATGCAGCCTGTTAGCACGCGTGAATTATTGATTAGAGGTTTAATTATGCTTAAACTACCTCATTGTTATTATTATATGAATTGTTTAAGAAAATTACGGTCAAGAAACTCTCGAGATTATCGATTTGATCGCGGGGATGGATTGGGGAGTGAATCTTGGTGAATTTCTGGTCAAACCTAAAGGGCGTTTTGAGGTAGGTTTCTTTTGCTTTCCTTTCTCCTATTTTGTTCTTTTTGTTTATCATTTTAGCGTATTCACGGTAGTGTTTCTTCTATGAATTTGTTCACTTGGTTGTCATTTGTTTTTGTTTTGTTGTTGTTTTATCTGCTTGTCTCTTTCTTTTCTGTTCTGTTTCGTTTCGTGGGGTTTGTTTTTTTTTGGTTTTTCATTTTCGCTTTGTTGTTTGTTCCACCGTCGCTTTCGTGACGGGTCCGTTTTGTCGTACTCTGGTTTTGACCAGGGTTTCGATGTGTGATGGGGTTTCCTTGCTTAGCTAATGTTTATTTCGTTTTGAAACCTTGTTTTGGTTTTATCGCGCTGGTTTTTGGGTCGTTCATACTGGTTTCTCGTCGTTCCCTAGTTTTTTTTTGCAAATAGGGCATCGGGCGAGTTGGGGTTTCTTTACGATATAACCTGTTCATGATTTTAATGACTTCTGTACGGATGATTTTTTGGTGGGTTAGGTTGAGTCTTTTCTAGTTTTTGTTGGGGCCCATATGACCTAGGGTTTGAGGGGCCATGTGACCGTCTTGTTTTATAATGCTTCGTTTCCTGGAACTGATCCGTTTTCATTTACCTTGATGACATCTTTGTTTCTTTTCCTTTAGCTGGGACCGGATCCGGGGAGGAAGTTGAACTTGGTAACTAACTTTTGTTTCTGGTTTGATTCTCGTTCCCGTCCTATCTCTGACATTGCCCCTGATCCGCTTTCGTTCCTTATTATGACGTCACTGACTTTACTCTTTGTCGGGACCGGATCTAGGGAGGAAGTTGAGCTTGGAAGTTAACTTTTGTTTATAGTAATGTTCCCATTCCGGTCCTACCTCCGACTTCGCAAGGTTTTGGTCTGGTTCCCATTTCGGTCCCGCCTTATACACTTTTGTTTCGTATCTAGTCCCAATCCCAGCCCCGCCACATGATATGAAACATTGTCTATGCTTGATGCTTCTACGGTTCCGCCTCCGATAAAGGCATAGTTTGACCAAGTAAATATTATCTTAGGAGGATGGAACAATGGTTATATGATTGACTAAACTAGATGCTTTGTTCGTCTAATACAGGGAATTGTTGCAAGTATTAAGAGATGTCGGGAGCATCAGATGAGGCCTCTCAAAGGAGTCATCCAAGGGAAACTTCATGGCAAGGATCTAGGCCAAAGAAGATCAAAGTAGAATAGCTCCCATATACCTTGAGATGTAAGCACAGGGAGGCTATCCTCACAGCTAGCAAAATTGACTCTAATTGGACTAACATCACTGACACCAATTTGGGTCCTTTCAACTATGAAGAATTGTGTGAGGAGACTTTCACTGAGGAGCAAGTCACACCAAGGATAGAAAGGATTGTTCATTCGGGATTGGCACATGTTGCACTCTTCCCTCTGTCTGTTCAGTGTCTGGAATTGATTCTTGCAACAGTTAGAGCATATAACCGTGCTACTAGGCAGTGTGTGGATGTGAAGGGAAATGTCATTATTGACTTCACACCCCCAATGATCAAATTCCTGTTTCATATGCCTGATCCCAAGAATCCTAGACAACTAAATGAGGCAGAGGCTCTGAAGCTTTACAGTGATAACAAGGAGAGGAATAGACTTTACATGAATAAGACTTGGATGAGAGTGGAGAAGAAGTCTCTGACCAAGCTTCCAGACCAGCCTAAGAGGGTGGATTTTAGTAAAGAAATTGGAGATATAATCATGTTCCTTTTTAGGGTGTTTGGGAAGAGGGATGCTTCACTGTTTATGGAATGGATGTTTCCTTTTATCCAAGCTATTTTGGATGGGAGGAAACAATTTGATTGGTCAATGATAGTGTCTGATAGCATTCACAATCAGATGATAAGGGTGAGAGAAATTAAGCATTTCTTTATGACCTCCTATGTAGTCTATGCAGCTGCCCGAGTGGGGATCTTTTCTGGACTTCGAACAGTGGGTATATTGGGAGAAGCCCAAGGACAGAAGAAGGTGTGGGAGTATTATAACTAGCTCACCTTGTAGGCATCTGAGCAATATTATAGAAGGTTTAATGATGCTTTTCTTTATGTTATTATTAATAAGCTTAATGGTGATGTTGGGTATAGGCTTAGCAGGGAGGCAATGGCTTTTTTGAATGAGTGGGGACATTGGTTTATCCAGTACCCCACATTCACTTACTTTGGGATAGCAGGCTTTGATGGTCACCCCCATTTGTTACCTAGATGTTGTGGTGATAGGATCATTTTAATGGAATTTATTTATCAAGCCTTGGCTGTAAACCTCTAGTTTAGCAACAAGCATAAGAGTGGGTGCCATAAGTTCCCAATGAAGCTAGGAGCCTTTTGTTGTCCACACATTCAGGCAGGTAAGGATGTTTGTGATGAATTAATTTATCTGAGGTTGGGCTTGTACACAGCCAGGAAATATTATGACCCCAAGCAAAAAGATGAGGGCTTTTCTCCCCAGTGTCTTTGAGAAGCACTTCAATATATTGGAGGATTTTCGCGAGGACTTGCAAGATGAGTATGATCTTAGAAAGAAGAATTATGAAAGGATATCTATCCCACTCCTGATTGAGTTTGGGATAAAAGAGGACATTCCTGATACATTATCTGATGATGGGATAGTTTTGGATCTCAGATATGATGCAGATAATATTGGAACTAAGGATCTTGATCCAGTAGATTGGAGTGCAGATGAGACAATTGATATAATGTAGATTGCTAGACCAGTACTCGATAGGAGTATCCAATGGGTGAGTTTAAGGGTTAATCAGGCTAAGGCTACATCATCTAAGAAGAGGAAGGTTGTAGGTACCACCCAAGGGTACATAAGGGTAAAAAGAAGGGTGGCCCCTAAGGAACCCTTAGATTTTTTGCCTTCTAAGCAGCAAGAAGATGAGGTGGTTCCTCAAGACTTTTCAAAGGTGCAGGAAGATGAGACAACTGTGGAGGTGGGTGTTTCTACATTTTTTGCAGGAGAGGTATCTACTCAACCCTCCAATGCACAAGATTTAGGTCATGAATCACTAATGGGAGCTCTTCATGGTGAAGCAGAAGCCTTGAAGCAAATGGAGGGTGAGGTGGAGATACATAATATAGAAATAGATTCAGAAAAGACTCCCTCTGATAATGGGCATTATGTATCGACATCGTTGGACATGACAGATGATGCAAGTACTGAACACATATTAACTGAGGGGGATCAGTGGAAACTTTTTGAGGATGCAAAAAGAGAAGTTGATCCTAAGGCGCAAGCAGAGGTATCAGCTAAGCTACAAGGAGAAGAGGCCAGAGCACAATCTGAGTTGGCGGCCAAGCAAAAGGAGTTGGAAGATAAAGTGAAGGCCGATGAGTTAGCTCAACAGCAACAACAAAAGGAGCAAGAACTCAAACTTCAAGAAGAAAGGGAGAGGTTGATATTGCAGCAGAAAATTCATGATCTTGAAGAGGAAAAAGCTCAGCAAAGAAGAGAAAAGGAAGCTATTGAAGCTAAGCTCAAAGAACAAGAAGAAGCTTATAGGCAAAAGGAGGAGCAAGAACGTAAGAAAAGGGAAAAAGAAGCTGCTGAGATTGTTGAACATTAAAGGAAGTCCAAAGAGGCGTGGGACTATGTTGAAACGCTAAAGAAGCAGCGGGATGAAATGTTGGAAAAGAAGATAGAGGAAGAAGAATGCTTAAGACAGGAGTTAGAGGCTAAGAGGCTACAAGATCAAAAGGATAAGGAGGAAGCAGAAAAGCTAGCATAGGAAAGGGAGCAAACTGATCAACAAAATGTGTAGGAGGTTGATTCTCAACCAAAGATTACATTGGTTCAACCTCTGTCGTCTGCTACTATTGCTTCATCTTCAGCCCATGCAGCCACTACTCCTATTGCTCCTACTTGGCTAAAATTGGACTTAGAGAGAAAACAAGTTGTTCAACCACAGCCATTAAACTGGGAAGAAATGATGAAGGAAATTGGGAAAGAGAAACCAAAGAAGAAGGCCCGGGTTCTTCACTCCACTAGGCTCATTGATGCGAGAGAGATCATTTTTTAATGTACCATACCTGTAATGGAGAAGATCCGTGATGATATGCAATTCATGGATTATCAGTTGGGGGCAGTGAATTTGGGAAAGCCTACAAGAAATCAACAAATGAGTTTGATTGACATTGTGGCCTCTTCAACCAAAACCCGGATGATCAAGGATAAGCAAAGGAAGGATGAGCTTAAGGCTCAATTGGATCAACTCCATGGTTTCTTAAAAGATGTTTCCAGTCCCATTTCTCAACAGGCTACTCCTCTTGAATCCCCGGTTTTGTTATCAAAGAGGGAGACAGATGATTTGATGCAGATGAAAAGCAAGGTGGGAATGATGGACAAATGGTTAGATAAACTCAACCAAGAGGTTGATGATGTTCTTGTTGAAGGATCTAAGATTCATGAGGTTGCTCTTGAGTTAGTCGAGGATCTAGACCAACAGGCTAAGGATTTGGACAAGCAGGATGTTGAATACAAAGAATATGTTAAAAGGCTTGAAGACATCAGCAAAGTGCCCAAATCCACTTTGATAGAATATTCAATTCTTGAGCAAGGTAATGAAGAGTTTTTGGAAAAGACTGCGAGTATCATAAGATACAAATCTAGAGCTATGCATGGACATCAACAAGAATTCCAAGAAATGATTAAGGACTTGAATCAACAAATGGTTGAGCTGGAGGAAATTGTGGCCATTGTACTCAATTGAGACTCCTCAAACAAAGAAGCTCTGTCATTGGATAAACTAAGGGAGAGATGGAGGAGTAGATTTGAAGAAATCATGCAGAAAGGATATGATGGGGATAATTTATTGTTAGATCAGTTTATGGATATCTAGGAGGAGGTAAGAACTGCCAGAAAAGAGCTAATCAAGCTAAAGGAGATACAAAGTTTGGTTTCTGTGGAGTTTCAAAGAATCAAATTTGAAGGTGACTGGTTGGATGGGCTGGATTTGGATACTCTTCTACAGGTGTTCTCCAGTTTTGACGAGTACATTCAAGAGCATTCAGTTCAAAAGTAATTGACTCTTTTCACCATGCTCTATCTACTTTTCTCCTTTTTTTTTGGATCTTGACATAAATTCAACTCTAAGTCCGATCCATGGGTTTCACTCCCTTCTTTGGGGTATTAGATTTCCTTTCTTGTACAATGGAGTGATTAGCCTTGAAAGCAGGGGTTCCTAGGTCCACTTCTACGTTCAGTTTCAACTCCATGGATTGTGGATCTTGATTAATGATTGAGAAATTCATGCATGTGGCACACTATATGTATTTTTAGAATCTACTTTGTAAAGGACGGCGAATTGAAGAAAGATAAGCCACCTGAGGATAGAGGATAGAAACTAGATCTAGGATTTTCAATGTTTTAGAAAGATACTTTGAACAGTTTAGTAAAAAAAAATTTGATTATTTTACAGTTTAGATACGTTTTCATGTTATGATTTTCAAAGTTCGGATCCATCTTGATAAGGTCAATGATGTATGATTAATCCATACGCCAGTGTTTTGTTGTGATTAATTGTTCTTTATTTGATGAAAATCAATAGAAGGAATTGGGTTCGAGGTCATATCATTGGATTATCTGTGAATCAAATTTTTATGGTATTCATTTGATCTGCATTTTTGAATGATGAGTGAATGATTTGTTTGAAGTAAATTTAGTGAACGTTGATGATATCTGAATTAGCATTATGGATGTATGCAGTAGCGTAGTTTATTCTATGGATTGCATCTTGTTGTAGTTGTAGTTAGGTAGAATGAACACTCATTGTTGATCTGCATGTCTGGATACATAAGGATTTTATTCATGTTTTCTCTTATTTAAAGCTATGTTTCATCTTTTTCTTTTGTTTAAAACCCCCAAACGTAGACTACCTGATGTTATGCATTCTTGTTCTTTATTACCAGAAAAGGCCCCTTGAACATTACATTCATATTGACCACTGAGTGAAATCAACATAATCGAGAACCAATTACCAAGACCTAGGGAGTTAGATTACTATATGTGTTCTTTCTCTTTTAGGAAAAATAGAATAGTAATATTCTGTTTAATGTTGTTGTGTTGTTTTTGACCATCAACAACGAGGACTTCCACATGTAAATGAAGCCTCCACATCTCAAACGTCTCCTGAAGACTATCCCAAATTTACAATTTGGGGAGATCTTGGCCAAGAATTTATTGAGGTGGATCCATCTCATATGCTATACCAAGATGAGAGACCAATAGTTGATTTACCAATGGATGACAGAAACAAGGGTCTGCAAATGGTGGTCGCAATGGGCTACGATAGAAACCAAAGACTTGGGAAAAATGACAATGGGCCTATAATACCTATCATTCAAGAGACGTGAATGGGAAGTCTTGGCCTCAGATGTACCCCTCTGAGTATAACCATACGTTGCCGAGGTCCTCCATTTAGAAAGGTCAAAAATCCTATTCAGCAAATCGCAACAGAACTATGCTTACTAGTATCTACAGGTAGAGTCATAGACAACTTTACATTTGACATAACCAACGTCTGTAGTAGTAGTGATGATGAGGATCATATGACCAACTTTCCTAGGCTATTTGAGGATACCACTCTTTTCATGATTAGCACCTTATCCTTTGAATCAGACCATCAAAATCATGAAATCTGCCTAGTATACCCCCAACTCATCGACTACGACCAACGAGGGCCACCAGTTCTTGATACATTCAAAAATGATGAGGCAATCTCAGAATTCATGGGATTGCGGGATAACATTTTGTGTGGGGATCACAAAGCAAGATTCATAATTGAGCTAGATACACATGCCTATTATGGGCAAACGATTGAATCCCTCATTCACAAAAGTGAAAAATTAAGAATAATATCTAAGTCTTTGAGTGAAAACCACACTATGGCACTCTCTGACCAGAAAAAGGTAAAAAGAAAGGATGCATCCAACAATGAAAACCTCTCTGAGGAACCTAAGAATGGGGGATTCAATCTTCCTTTTAGAGCTCTTCATCAAGAAAAATCAGCAGTCCTGGCAAAAAAATGCAATCCAGTCAACCTAGGAACAAAGGAAACCCCGTACATCACATTCTTTGCAGAATCATTACTATCAGAGGAACAAGAGCTCCTAGAAGCCTTCCTAAGAGAGAGACAGATAAACTTCGCATGGAGCTATGTTGACATGCCAGGGCTTGATCCAAAAATCGTGGTTCACCACTTAGCAGTATACCCAGAAGCAAAGCCTGTTAAACAAAAGCTCAGAAAAATGCACCCTCATATCGCCCTGCTAATAAAAATGGAACTAAAGAAGCTATTAGATGCAGGATTCATTCAACCGATAGATTATCTAGAATGGGTGTCAAACTTGGTTCCTGTTTCAAAACTCAATGGGGGCATCAGAATCTACATAGACTTCAAGGACTTGAACAAAGCATGTTTGAAAGATGATTTCCTGTTGTCCAACATTGACATGATCATAGACATGACGGTGGGACATGAAATGATTTCCTTGATGGATGGTTTCTCAGGTTATAACTAGATAATGATTACTAAAGAAGACCAACACAAAATGGCCTTCACTTGTCCATGGGGGACTTACTACTGGAATATGATGCCATTCGGCTTAAAGAATGTAAGAGAAACATACCAAAGGGCCATGACGTTAATCTTCCATGACATGATCCATAAGACTGTCAAAGATTATGTTGATGACATTCTAGCCAAATCCAGAAGAAGAAAGGATCACATAGCAACCCTAAGTGCCATTTTTTATAGGTTGGAGGAATACAAAGTCCGATTAAACCCAAAGAAGTGCATCTTCGATGTACAATCAAGAAAATTGCTAGGATATATAGTGTCAATGAGCGGTATTGAGGGAGATCCAGCAAAATTAAAAGCAATCCTTGAGATGGAGGCACCCAAAACATTAAAGCAATTGAGAGGTCTCCAAGCCAGACTTCAATCCATTCACAGGTTCATAGCACAGTTGGTTGACAAACAGAACCCATACTCTCACCTACTTCACAAGGGAGTTGCGTACAAATGGGATAACAAGTTTGAATAAGCATTCAATAAAATCAAATAATATCTACTGACACCACCGGTCCTAATGCCACCAATCCCAAGAAAATCATTAATTCTCTATGTGTTAGCAACATCAGCAACCCTTGGAGCTCTCCTAGCTTAGCATGACGAAAATGGAATAGAAAGGACCATCTATTACATCAGTAGAACAATGGTTGGGCATGATCTAAACTACTCATTCATAGAGAAAGCATGCCTAGCAGTAGTGTTTGCATCACATAAATTCAGACATTACATGTTGGCACACAAAATAAAACTCATCGCCAAAATCGACCCTCTCAAGTACTTACTGTCAAAGGCAATGCTCACTAGAAGAATGGCCAAATGGGTGATGATACTATCAGAATACGACATTGAATATGTGGAGTGGAAAGCAATCAAAGGCCAAGTCATTGTAGATCAGCTTGCATAAGCACCAATCTATTCAGAGAATCCTCTCATCTCAGAGTTTCCAGATGAATCCATCTTCAACCTTAACATAGCTGACCACTGGAAACTCTACTTTGATGGCTCATACACACAACATGGATCAGGAGCCGACATCTTCTTTATCACCCCACAAGGGGACTGCATACCAAGGTCCTATAAACTGGCATTTCCATGCACTAATAACATTGCATAATGTAAGGCTTTAACCATAGGTCTCAGAATAGCAGTGAAGTGGAACATTATAGCTCTCAGAGTATACGGAGACTCTTATTTGATAATAAACCAAGTGAATGATCAATACCAAACTAAAGACGACAAGCTCACTCCATACAAGAAATTGGTGGAGACTCTCAAAGAATCCTTCATCGAAATCGCATTTGAGTAGATTCCCAGAGCCAACAATAGAGCACCACACGCCATGGCAACAATTAGATCCTTACTAGACATCCCCCACAACGTTCCAAAATATGAATTCCTGATAGAGCAGCTTCTCGTGCTTGCATTCGAGGTACCAAAATCAAAATTTGTGTGTGAAATCGTTGGTCCCGGTGATCCTTGGTACCATGAAATTTATACATACCTTCGAATAGGTGTCATACCTGCCGACTTACCCTCAACCCTAAAACAAACCTTTGTCAAAAAGGCATCCTAATTTGTCATCCTAGGAGATACCCTATATCGTAGGAGCATAGAAGGAACCTTACTACACTGCTTAAATGTTGAGGAGGTATTGACCGCTCTAAATGAAGTACATAACTGTATCTATGGTTCACACTCAGGTGGAATGACCATAGCCAAGAAACTGCTGAGGATGGGGTATTATTGGCCTACAATGGAAAGAGAGGCACATGACTATGTTAGAAGGTGTCTACAATGTCAGTAGCATGGGGACCTCATCCATGCTCCAGCTCAAGGACTTCATCCCATCATTACACCATGGCCCTTGTCACAGTGGGGACTCGATCTCATTGCAAAAATCACGCCCACTTCATCTAATGGCCACATGTTCATCATAACCGCCATAGAGTACTTTACTAAGTGGGTGGAAGCCATACCCATGACATATATAACTAGGAAGCAGATATCAAAGTTCATCCTGAACTATCTCATTTTTTGCTATGGTGTCCTACAAGCCGTTATCTCAGATAATGGGACACCATTCAAAAATCAGGATGTCTACAACTTATGTGAAAAATTCAAAATCCAACATCGCTTCTCCACCCCATACTATCCCCAAGGCAATGACCAAGCAGAAGCCACTAATAAAACCATTTTGAAAATCCTCAAGAAAATAGTTAATGACGCAGGTCATGACTGGCATCTGTAGCTCAATCTTTCCCTTTGGGCCTACCAAACCAATATCTGTACATCCACCAGTGCCACCCCTTTCTCCCTAGTCTACGGATTAGAAGCAGTACTCCCCATTGAGATCGAGCTCCCATGACTCAGGATATCATTGCAAAACCTCATCATGGATGAAGAGTACTGAGTATCAAGACTAAATGAGCTGGAGCTATTGGATGAGCGGCGTATAGATGCTTTAAATCATTTGCAAGTCTATCAGAATAGACTCAAAAGGAGCTATAATAAGAAAATTAGAAGCAGGACTTTCCAAGTTGGAGAACTAGTACTAAAGGAGAATCAAAAGAATTTCCCAAACCCAAGTAGCAAAGGAAAATCTGAACCCAATTGGTTGGGACCATTCGTTATCACAGCAAGTTATAAGTTAGGGGCATATCAGTTATCAACACCTGAAGGGGAACCTCTGCAAGAGCCCATGAATAGCTCTCATCTCAAAAAGTTTTATACCTAAATCTTTCAAGGTATAGAACCAAAAAATTAAAAAAAATAGAAAATGTCCTGAAAAAATGGTTACTTCAGCGAAAACCTGGCAAACAAGCGTCTTGGTGACAACAAAAAAATCAAAAAAACAAAAAATCCAAAAAAAAAAATTCAGAAAAAGGATCAAAAATAGTAAAGAGAAAAAATTGTCCTCTAGTGAAAATCACTTTGGTGGAACTTTGGGTAGGTACCTTGGTGAAAACCTAGCAAACAGGCGCCTTATGTAAATAAGCACTTTCCATCTACCAGGATCTTTACGGCTTGTTCTGTAGCATCCATCCATTACACTTTCCATCATTCATCGCAGTCAGATCCCCATCCATCACTCATCCACCCACATCTGCACCATAGCTTGGTCTTGTGTTCATATCATGATCCCTCCTAGTACTACTCGGCCCATCCTCAAGGTCAGCTTGTCATGCCTTTATCGGAGTACTCTATTGCATCACACTGGGGGCATGTTCTCATCGGGTCGGATTCATGTATATTCTTAAGGTCAAAACACCAAAAATCAAAAAAATCAAAAAATCACCAAAAATCCAAAAACATTCAAAACATATCAAAATCCAAAAATAGGTCAAAAAGTTAGTCAAAAAGTCAAAAACAAAGTCCTCTTGTCAAACTATGGGTCTCTAAGCCTTGAACATAGGCAAGGTTAATCTTTGATCATCCCTCAAGACACTTAGGTCAGTCCTTTAGGAGTCCATCATAATAAACTGACATTTCATAATGTATATCATCATTTGTAAATCGATCAAATCGTTAGTCGAACTACGTGGTCTCTGCATGTATAACGTAGGAAAGGTTAATCTATAGATCAACCCTCGAGGCCCCTAGGATAGGTCTTTAGGTTAGTCCCTTGGTCAAAATCTTAGAAAACCCCAAAAAATTGGAAAATCAAAAAAATAAAACATTTGAAAATATCAAAAACAGCCTCAAAACATCGCAAAACTCCAAAAACATCCAAATATTTGAAAAAATCCACCCGTCTCATCTCACTTACACCCACAATAACATCACTCATAATAAATGATCATCATCCTCAACCTTTGGTAAGACAATCAGAAACAAGTCTAGCTGGTAAAAAGTAAAAACTCAAAACATCAAGTCTCAGGTCTAAGTCAGTACGTAAGCAAGTTGGTCAACTCTTTGTGTCGATAACCTATCATCCAATTTGGTCCCATATCAAACATTTGAAAGAACACTTTCGATAAACGAAATGGCATGCCACCATCCACTAAGATGTCCTAGGATGTATCCTTCCTACAATGGGCATTATCTTTTGGCAATAGTTTTGGTTCTTATCCTTAAAAAACACATCCCCTTTTGGTTAGCGGTATTGAAGAACATCAGCTTGTTTGTTTACTTTATCTTTGTCTTTTGACTTATCTTATTGTGCTCATTCCAAGGACTTCTTGATGATATCTGAATAGAGGATTTAGAGAAATAGGAATGGGGCAATGATCATTATCTTTTGTCTACTGTGCTTGTTGGACGTTCTTGCAATATAACTTAGAAAATATTTGCTTTGTTAAGTATGTATGGAGGAGGTTTTGGGCAGCTTGTTGACTATTACATTGATAGGTTATACCTTTCCGTGTTTTGGTCTGAGGTGTTTGAAACTTCTAAAGTGCATCCTAGCAAGGTTTTCGTATGTCAGGTGTGAACAAGGATACTCCTATCTGATTGTCAAGTCAAATTTCATCATATTGAGTACAACGCCATCTTGGTTCTCTATACCTTGATGCATCGTACCACGTGTGTTATCAAACATAAGAAAATTGGCCCTTTGAAAATCCCAACTCCTCGGAAAGTAGTCATCATCATTTGCATGTTCATCATCCTGTGTCTTGTTGAAATGACTTTTTCTCTTTCATCCCTTCTTGCTCATCACACTAACAAGGTACTATGACAACTAATCATCATCATCATCATCATCATCAACGATCCTGCATCCACAAATCATTAGCATATTGCATCAACATATCATATAGGAAACATATGCAATGCATGTTCATCATCATATAAACATGGTATTATAAGCATTTTCCATAAATTAGCACATCCCTTTCTCATTAACATTTCATCCATTTTTTGCATCACATTGCATTCATCACATAAACCATCGCATAACATTCATTCGCATAAAAATCTCATAACCATTTCATATTACCACCTACTGCATAATCATACATAATAGGTACATAAGTATTATAGATAATCCATTGCATATTCACATAACATAAACATTATAAATTCATCTCCCACATTACATTCATTTTGCATTAAACATCATCATACCACTTTGCATTAACATATCATTTCATATATTACATCACATCACATTAAATGCATCACATACATTACATGTTTAGGATAATATATTTGTTATTCTAAGCATCTTAAAACCACCTCATTCACATCATCAATACACATCATATAAAACACGACCATTGCATTTACATTGCATTATATCATCCATTAATCATCCATATCAATATATAGATCATCTCATAAATAGCATCGCAATCATTTTTTACATTTCATTGCATAAATCATTCCACGTCATTATAAGCATAAATAGGAACATAAAAATTCATTGCATGCAAAGCGTACATCCATCCATAAACATTTTTAAGCATGGTTCACATATTATTTTGCATATACACCATAGATCATTTCCATATCATTTTGCATATTATATTTCATATCACATATCATCATTTGTACAAACATAAATAGATCATCATATAAATCATCATCATCATCCATCCATAAATCCATCTGCATATCATGAATAAAACAGCATAATGTAAGATCTATCCATAATGCATACACCATCAGAAAGAAATGCATCCATATACACATCCATCCTCACATCATAAACATCATTTCATAGAATATAGAAATAGAATCATCCATAAATGCATAAATAAGTGGTATACATATCAAATCGTCATCTCATATATATCATCATTGGGTAACTGTCATAGTACAAAATAATCGGATCACTGTACATGTGTGTCAATAAGTACAAAAAGGCCCATCGGGCTATCAAAAAGGAGCCCATAAGGCAAAAAAAGTATCATCTCGATCAAAACAACGTCTACCCATCATGTCTGCTACCCTCACCCCTGTCACCGTGACCCTCTGCTAGTCTGTGGCTGGTCTGTTGCGAGTAGTCTAGGGCCCACTCTGCTCTAGGCATGGTCTGATGATAATGCATGTGGTAATATTTTGCCTCTCGGATAGCCTCCCTGTAAGACCAAATGGACACTATGCTATGAGAAGAGGAGGCTTCCATTCTCTCCAACTGTTGTCATCGACCCATCTTTGCGGCCACCTGTAGCTCTGCAGCCTACCTCTACAAAATAGCTTGGTCTCTCTTAGCCCTGATATGATCTTTTGATCCTAGCCTGATCCCTCTCCGTTGTCATGGTCTAAACCTGGGCCTGCAACTATGTAATCAATGCATCTTGAGAACCCACTTGCCCTGTTGGTTGTGCTCGTGGAGGTTGTACCTGAGGTTGATCCTCACCCCCAACTTGTGGTGGTGCACCTTCCTGCTCCTGCTACCTAGTTGGCACTTGATGCTGATCCTGCATCTGCACATCAGCCTGACCTAGCTGAACTGGCTGAACTGGAGGCCTGACAGACTGGTCCTGCCGTGCGCAGTCTCTTTGTCCTCATCCTCCCCCTCTGCCTCTCATCCTCTGCTGGGTGGGGACTGCTCTTGGAACTATCAATCATAGGGGAGGCTGAAACCAGTCTTTTTATGCCTGTGTGACACCTGGATCCGCAGGCCCCTGATCGTAAGCCCATGGCCGAGCCACCAACTATCTAAAGTTGTCAACGGCCTCTGAAGTAGGAATGTATTGACCCTATGAAGCCTGTGAAATGGTACGGGAAAATATGGCCACATAATCATCGTCTGTCTAGTCTTGTGGCTCGTCAAACTATCGCTTAACGCGCCTAGGCAGATACCTCTCCACCATAGAATGCTCCCGCCCCTGCATAAACTGGTCCTGGCGGGAAAAGAAAATCTGATCTGCATCGTCGGCCCATCTGGGCCGACCAAGATACAGGCGCCAGGTAAAAGTCTACATCTCGTCTAGGACTCTCCTCTAGTAGGGAATCTTGTGCTCACCCGTGTGTGTGAAGGACACACCACCTCTGTAATGCCATACAAGGGGATCATCAAGCCCCATCGGTACTGCAACAACCCACGGCCGAAAAAAAGAAATGTGCTCCCACGCCCATATGTGGAGAAGTGTCACCCCTACCCCGAGTGCTCTGCCATCGAGGTAGACGTACTCGTGTAGATCTTTGTACAGTGAAGCTAGGTGAACAAGCCCCCAAGAAAAATGAGTAGGCCTATCACACATCACCATGTGCTCCTAGCAGAGTCCCCAACCAGGACTGAAGTACTGGCCTCGTCGATTTGGGGCAACGAGACCTGAAATGATGGCCTTAACAACCAAACAGAAGGGAGAGGCAAGATCCCTATGATGCTCAAGCTCAATCTGACCCTCGCAAATGATAACATCCTCTGTGGCGAGGACTGTGTGACAGGCATCCCGTCTGGCATCTATGTCAAAAATAATGCGCTGACCATGAATCGACAAGCTCAGGATGTGCCACATGTCCTCCAAGGTGACAGTGGCCTTGCCGGTAGGAAGGTGGAAAGATGAGGTCTCGCTATGCCATCTCTCAGAAAGTGCTGACATCATCCCAAGGTGGGTACGCACGGGCGCTACGTAGGCGATGTGCCACAACCCCATGTCTCATAATCGATCCTACTCTCTGTCACTAAGGTCTCGCAAGTAACCGAAGAGATCTCGCAACCTGTGCTCTCAGGAATAGAGCTCCCTCGCCGTGTCTTGCGTCAGGAAGGGTCATCATGTTAAAAAAATTGAAAAATTTCATGCCGAGCGTTCAAAAAATTACTCCAGCGTCACTATCCGTGAAGGCGTCGCAGTTTGATTTTTTATCAAACTACAACGCTGGGGCACAAAATGCCGAAAGCGCACCGCTGCGGTGCACTTTTCTTCTTAGCGGCGCAGTTTGAAAAGATTCTTATCGATAAAGCACCATCGTGTCGCACTTTGGAAATGACCTCGTGGGCCATGACCTCAGCGTCGGAGTTTGGAGGTTATTTCCAAACTCCAAACTCCATCGCCACAATGCAATTTGACACTGAGCAACGTAGTTTGATTTTTGAATGGCGCTATATAGCGCCGCTGCAGAATAACTAACTTTAAAAGCAATAAATGAATGCAAAAAAATGAAAAACGAAGCTCAAGGATCACTTACTGGTCCACCAATGCCCAGTGGTCGCTGGTATGTTTGGACTCTGTTAGAAATATGCATTAGGAGCTATCGTTGCACCATATCGTCAAGAGTTCAGAGCTCAAATCTCAAGGTTGCTAGATGGTTGTGTGAAAATGAATTGAAAGTGACCCCTCAGAGCCCTTTTAAGCTTGAAAATTAGGGTTTTTTCAGCCTATCTGCCTATCCTGCTAGGGTTTTGGACCCTTGAACCCATTTTTGTCCAGTTGAGGCCTGTTTTATATTTTTTTATTGCATTTAGACACATTTTTGGCCTCTTGCAGCCTTTCTAGACCTATCAGGCACCTTGTCCTCTTTTTTTGCGAGATCACCCAAAAATTGAAATTTTCATCCAATCTCTCGAGGGGGCAATATATGGGCATTTTTTCTCTTGCCGAGCAGCAGTGGGGAAAGATTTTGAAAATGAAAAAAATTTGGCTTTGATCGAGACCGTTTATTCTTTGAACCAACACAACGAGTGCATTGCTTCAAAGAGGGGCAAAATGTAGACACGTAAAATGTATTGATTGACATTGTGCATCTGATCCTAACCACTAACATCATTTCATCCTGAATCATCCTTCGGTCTAACTATTTAATCAAATATCTTTATCTAATTAAATTCATCAATATTCCTCTCTTAATTAAATAAATCAGTTATCTAGTTAAGTCACCTTTTCTCGATAATTAAATTAACCATTTTGATCTAATTATCCTATTTAATTAAATAATTAATTTTATTTGATTAAATCTCTTAAGTATATCTATTAAATTAAATAAATTAAAACCTTATTTAGTTTAATCTAACATCATCTCTTTTAATTAAATAAATCAAAATCTTTATTTAATTAATCCTTTATCACATTCTTCTCATATTTGATTTAAATAAATCCATAAATTTAAGTCAAATAGGTCACATCATTTAACCCCTTCATTAAATTAATTAATTTTATTAATTTAATCTCTCCTCATGTCCCATCCTCCATCTTTTACCACTTGCACATGAAAATAGATTTAATTGATTTATTAAATCTCTATTTTCCTCAACAAGGCATCTTTTAAGGAATATTCTTCAAGTTTGAATTCAAAATCCAAGTTGACATGTACATCCAACAAGGCATTTACTCTCTCTTACATGTCATTTTCCTTGAGCCAAGTGGCCTATTGCATGTCATTTCAACAAATTCAAAATTCAAAAATATGCATTTATTGGCACAATACTCAAAACTTGCACATCCTCCATCCACTCATAGGTTGACAAGTGGCACTTTTCCATTGGTTAATTCTTAGTCCCACATTGCTCTATTTTGAACATTCATCCATCTTCTCATTCTATAAATAAGAGGCTAAACTCCTCATTTGATCATCCACAATTTGAGTAAACTTACCATGCTCAAATCATTAGAAATTCTCATCCATTATCATTGAATCTTAGCTAGGTTATGCAAATTTTTCTATTGGAGCACTCATTAAGAATCAACAAAGTGGATAAAATTTCTTCATCAAACCACCATTGCATCATTGGATTTGGGAAATGGCCAATTTTCACATCAAATTGACACCAATTCCCTCAAGAGATTAGGAGTTTGTTTGCTTTAGAATAGGATTTGATATGCTTCTAAATTTCATAGTGTTCTTAATTTCATATTCTATCTCTTTTTCTATTCAAATGAATTTCTTGAGGAATCCTTGTTTGTGCTTGCATTCCATCTTCTAATGTCTTTGTTCATGTTTTTTTGTAGGCATTGGGATTGGGGTTCACACACCTTCAACCCTAAACCCTCAACCCTATTTCTCTCTCTCACTCTCTCTCAAGTCTCTCCCTCCTACCTAAGAGAGGGGGAGAGAGAGAGGGAGAGAGAGGGAGAGAGGGAGAGAGGGAGAGGGGGGAGAGAGGGATGGGAGAGAGATAGAGCGAGTGAGAGATAGAGGGAGAGATAGAGGGAGTGAGAGAGAAAGAGGGAGTGAGAGAGAGAGGGAGTGGGAGAGAGATAGAGGGAGTCAGTGAGAGAGAGCGAGAGAGAGACTTGAGAGAGGGAGAGGGGGTAGGAGGGAGAGACTTGAGAGAGAGAGGGAGGGAGAAGGTGTGGGTGGGAGAGACCTAAGAGAGAGGGGGAGGTAGATAGGGTGGGATGGAGATACCTAAGAGAGAGGGAGAGAGAGAGAGAGGGTGGTGTGGGAAGGAGATACCTAAGAGAGAGGGAGAGATAGAGAGAGAAAGAGAGAGATAGAGGGAGTGAGAGAGAGAGGGGGGTAGGAGGGAGATACTTGAGAGAGAGGGATGGAGGGAGAGGAGGTGGGAGGGAGAAACCTAAGAGAGAGGGAGAGGGAGAGAGGGTGGGGTGGAGAGACCTAAGAGAGAGGGAGAGGGAATAAAACTAGGAGAGAGGGGGTGGGTGGGTGAGACCTGAGAAAGTAGAAGAGAGAGGGAGTGGGAGATAGAGGGATGTGAGAGATACAAGGAGTGAGAGAGAGAGAGACTTGAGAGAGGGAGATGGGGTGGGAAGGAGAGGGAGTGCCCGAGATAGAGGGATGGGAGAGAGATGGAGGGAGTGAGAGAGAGAGTGAGAGGTGGGGGGAGATACCTGAGAGAGAGGGAGAGAGAGATAGGGAAGGGGTGGGTGGGAGATACCTGAGAGAGAGGGAGATAGAGAGAGGGAGAGAGATAGAGGGAGGAGAGAGAGAGGGTGTGGAGAGGAGGATAGAGGGAGGGAGGAGAGAGGGGTGGGGGAGGAGGAGGATAGGAGGAGGAGCGGTGAGGTGAGGACGAGAGACACAAAGAGACTCAGAGAGGGGAGAGAGGGGTAGAGGAGGATACTTTGAGGGAGGAAAAGAGGGAGGAGGGGAGGGGAGTGGAGAGACCCGAGAGTGGAGAGAGATAGAGGGCTGGGAGAGGAGAGGAGAGGGAGATGTGGTTAGGAGGGAGATACTTGAGAGAGAGCAAGAGGGAGGGAGAGAGATAGAGGAGGAGGAGAGGAGAGAGTGGGAGAGAGATAGAGGAGCTACTATGAAATGAGGCAGGAGGGGAGACCTGACAAAGAGAGAGGAGAGGGTAGGAGGAGATACCCCAAGAGAGAGAGGGAGAGGGAGGAGATACGGAGAGGAGAGAGATGGGAGGAGAGAGACAGAGGGAGGGAGAGAGAGAGAGAGAGGAGAGTGGTCCGAGGGAGAGACTTGAGAGAGAGAGAGGAGAGGGGTTGGGTGGGAGAGACCTAGAGAGAGTGGAGAAAGAGGGAGAGAGATAGACCGGTAGAGAGAGAGGAGTGGAGAGAGAGGAGTGTGTGTGAGAGAGAGAGAGAGGTACAGGACGGAGAGATTGGAGAGGGAGAGAGAGAGAGATGGAGAGAGAGATAGGAGAGAGATAAAGGAGTGGAGAGAGGGAGTGGGGAGAGAGATAGAGGGAGTGAGTGAGAGACCCAAGAGAGAGGGAGTAGAGGGGGGTAGGAGGGAGAGACTTGAGAGACAGAGACAGAGAAATATAACGACCTAACAGAGGGAGATGGAGTGAGAGAGATAAAAATAATAGAGGGGGAGAGAGAGAGAGGGAGTGAGAAAGGGGGTTGGAGTGAGATAGATTTATCTAGGTAGGGTGGGAGGGAACGGGACCTAAGAAAGGGATTTGGAGTGAGAGAGAGTAGTCGGTGGCATGGGAGGGAGTGAGAGCTGAGAGAGAGGGAAACTTCAGAGGGATAGAGAGTTATCCAGTTAGGGTAATGAGGTTGAGAGTGTATGAAAGGTAAAACCTCAACTATCCATCTACGATCATAAACTGTGCACTGTCAGCATTATCAAAGTGGTTGACTAAAGAGAGGGGAAAGTTACACTTTGTTCAAAGTGTAACTTTGGTGAGCGCAAAATTTGGCACTCACCAAATGACCTGCTTTGGACATGTTAATAGACAGGATTTTCCAAATTTCCTCATATTTTTGTATGTGCTCCCCGTCACGTTTGCACGTCTTTCAATGCAATTTTATAAAAAAACTATGATAATGTTAACCTCTCTCTTAGGTATCTAAATATATAATTATTTTTTCATTTTAATTCAGTTAAGGTTTTGATCCATAGCTTCTATTGTAAATGCCTTCGTTTTTGGTCAAAAACCAACATGTGCTAGTTTTAGGATAGATTTTTACTCGTTCATCGAAACGTGAAACAAATTACATTTTTGAAACTAGACTCCATTCTACACATGATGAAAAAAATTTGATTAGTTTTTAAAAAATTTAGGGGGGAGCACGCTCAAATTTCAGCTTTTCAGGATGTGTCCACTTTGAAAATTCATAAAATATTATATATTCATTATAAAAATTATCCGAACGAACAAGGATAAACTACATGGTGTTAGCTAATTTCTCACTGTTGGGATTTTTGAAATTCTAAAAAAAATTTAATCAAAAAGGGGGGATCCCTCAGGCGCTATGCTGCTTTTTTATAAAAACAGGACCTATTCCCCCCCCCCCCTCTTTTAGGTCCTTAATCTTCATTAATTTCAAAAAACATTAGTAGCTTAGAAACTAGACTCAGACCACTTCAACTTTTTTTCTTTCAACATCTTGAAATTTTGAGCGCAACTATCTTCATTTTCTTGTGCAAATCAGATTTTGCTGATTTTAGAAGAAGAAAAAAGTGGCATCTTAAGAGCCAAAATTGTGTCACATATCCATGCACTTACCCAATTACGAAAACAAATTCATTCCCTAGATATCAAATGTCATGATGTAATTTTTTAAAGAGTATCTTATTTATAAAAAAATGATGTGTTATGGCATAATATCACTCACTAAATATACTATTAAAGTATAAAAATAAGTTATTAACAAATGTTTAAAAATTAAGAAATGCCATTGTTTAATTTAAAATATATTTATAATCTACGCATGAGATCTCAAAATCATTAGTTCACACCATCATCAAATTGTTAATAGATTTCTTGTTATAGGTGAAAGAAAGTGAAATGTTGATTTGACTAGCCTAATTAGGCCAAAAAATGGGAGACGTTATGGGATCACCCAAGATGTATAGAGGTTTTGAAATAAGTAAAATAAGAATTGGGAAGAGGGAGATCAGTCATGTGAAAGTTCTAAGGGGTGGTGCGAAGAGTGGTAGGAGAAAGAGGGTGTAGTGAAGATAGTACTAGGTGTTGAGAATGTTAATCAAGTTTATGATAAATAAACTAAGTGTTCAAAAGAGAGATGGTAAGCACAAAGGTGTTGGAATGATTGAGCTAAATGTTGGGAAGATTATTTAAAAGGTGTTATAAAGAGTAGATAGAATTTGGTGAGTGACAGATAAGAGGGGAGAAAATGAGTTGGTTGATAGTGAAATTTAGTTGAATGATGTAATTTTTTCTTTGGGTTAAGGAACAAGGTTTAGGAAACACCCAACAAATCATGCTTCTTTTTTCACCTGTTTTGATAAGGAAGAAGAAATGAATGAGTTTTTTATTATTTTATTTTGTTGGTTGTTAATTTTTCAAAAGTTGGTTGTATTAGAATGTTAGGTTTACTAAAAAAAAGATAAAAATAAGGAACTTGAGATGTATTCTTGGGATTCTTATGTAATTTTCTAAGTTGTGTTATTTCATTAATCAAATTAAATATATTTATCAAAAGAAATACATTGTAACAAATGACATTTTTAATTTTAATCTAATACAAGTAATATAGAAGCTAAGATAGGAACTTAAAATTGACTATACTATTGGAAAGGAACTATAAATAAATTTATAATATGTCTGGTATGTAATTTGAACATTTAATTAGACCCTAAGTGATTTATAAATTGTACTTTGATGTTCAGAAATAAATTACAATGTTTAAGACTCTCCTACTTGTTTTGTAATTAAAATTTTAGATTTGTTAGGAGAAGGAATTATTGTGCTTCAAACATACAAACATGACATAACTCACAACATGCATATTTTATTTTGTAAAACCCACAAAGTGGAGGAAAAATAATATTGGTAGTGGCAATGTGCCTTTCTACCCTCGTGTATTACTTTGAAAAGAGAAATACATTAAGGGAGCAATCTTGTCTTCTACTTTTACTTCTTCTACAACAATAGAACATACAATAATTACCAAAATTTCTTACCACCAATGATCCCAATGCTTCTATGCAATCATTATTATAGATTTTTTAATGCACAACTAAGTATCACATGCCCTAGGATTAGATCCACTACCACTAGAATTTGAAATAGTACTTATGGTTCATATTATAAGTTTTAATGCTAGTACAGTTGTAGACACTAGTGCACCTACTCTATCATCTACTCAACTACAATATTGTCCATCTCAAATATAATTTGTGGTATTATTAAGTACTTGTCATTGTTTCTATAACCTATTTTATGTTCCTATTTTTCTATTAGATGTATTTTTTGTATCTTTTAGATCAAAAAATAAGACAACAAATGAGAAAATAGTTGTCTACTCTCTCCTTAGGGTACCACTTTACTTGTCTTACTTTCTACTCGTTAACTTCAATCTTCCAAGTTTTCAAAATTATATTTCATGTTTCCCTTTTTTTCCTTTCTAGCACCACATCCTCATGAATTATAGTCATTTCTTCCATATGCATGTGTTCTAAAGAATTTAGTTCATGGTGTTCATCATCTAGCATAGAGGGCTCATAATACTACAAATACTCACAATTTACAACTAAATTTATCTTCATGAAAGGAGGAAGATAAATTTTAAATGCATTTTAGTTATGGCCTGAAATTGTGAAGGTTTTGTACCCTAATGGCTTAATTTTCTTTTCTTGTTCTTGTATAATCTTTCCTTAACAAAAAAAAGCCAAACTTTGACTCTCACTTCAAGTTTTTTATCCTTTTTATGTTGATCACATCTTTCTTTATATATTTGTTGTGTTATTTCTAAATGTTGACCACCTCTATTTAGCAATCTATTTGTGGGTGAAAGTTTGTGATTTTATTTAGCTTTGTGTCCATCACACTCTATAATGTATACCAAAATATACAAGAAAACTAAGAAAATTATGTATCTCTATTAGAAATAATAGATTTAGGTAGCCCAAAATTAGAAACCATTAGAATACATAATTTACTAATAAACATCTCAACTACCACAAATAATTAATTATTCCCATTTATACTCATAAGAAACCCTACTACAAATGGTCTTGTGCAAATAAGCAAAGGCATATGGATTCTTTGTTTTTATTTTTTAAATTTGATAGTGTAACATAATTTACAAGTTCTAGAAAACCTTGCTACTTCCTATTACATTTTAGGCCAAAATACATACCTCTGCAAAAGAGCCACTATATTTCTTAAATTGAAGTGGCCCACAAATTTGGAGGTATTTTCCTCTCTAACAGTAGAAGACTTGTGTTCTTGGCTACACAATTTTCCTTCCTTATATAGCAATCCATTTTGAAGATAGAATTCTTATTCACTTTCTACAATTTCCTATGGTAGATGTTCTTTATATTTTTCACTAAGATATTCATCATGTTCATATTCTTCAGCATAAGCTTCCTCTGTGAACGGTTCCAAGTGAGTTATCATAGCCATTGTTCAAAATAGGTGGTCTAGTCCATTTTTCATTGTTTATTACCAAATGAAATTGTTGAAGAAAACCCATCCCTTTGTAGTGTCTTTCTTATTATAATTTAGTTTGTCCTTACAAATATTACAAAGATTGATGATCAATATGTACAATAATTTATTTAACAAATAAATAGTCTCTTTATTTTTTAATAGTGTAAACTAGTGCCTATAATTATTTATCATATTACATAACCCTAATTTTTCAAGTATAAAAAATAGAACCCAAATAAATAAATAGTGTAAACTAGTGACTATAATTATTTATCATATTACATAACCCTAATTTTTCAAGTATAAAAAATGGAACCCATTGTATATTCACTAACATATATTTCTACCTCAAATGGCTCTACTATGGTATAATTTAATGTTCAAATGCTATATTTTATACATTACCCCAATCAAAGTTCCTCATTTATGATGTCATTTGGTATATAGGTGAAACTATGTAGGAAAAAGAAGGAATAAACTTTATCATGAATTGTGCAGCTCCTATAAAAATCCTAGTTTATGTAATATATTTGGTGCATGAAAATTTACAATTGATTCAACTTTAGATGTGTTTATTATTAATTATCATCCTCCTTATTCATTCCCTTATATATACCAATGATAATTTTCCAAATTTACATTTCAATAGATTGTATAGGATTTGTTGTTATTTTAATTTTTGCAAGATTTTCGTAGTGTGGATTAAGTGTTCTTCTCATGTAGCATTAAATATTAGAGTATCGTATAGATAGGATATCACAAAGTAATTTATGATTACCCTTAAAATATCTGTATTGATCTCATAAAAGTAGAAGATGCATTATTCAAGTCAAAATGAAGTACTAACCATCCATAAAGTCCTTTTTTTATTTTGAAATTAGTTTTCCATTTGTCATGTTTTTTTATTTGCACCTAATGGTAGCCAAACTTAAGATCCAACTTAGTTAAATACTTATCATGTCTATATTGATCTAACAAACCATGTATCCTCAAGAGAGGATATCCATTCTTAATACTAATATTTTAAGAGCTTAATAATATATATGCACATTCTCCAAGAACCATCTTCTTTCAAACCATCATTATGGGTGACCCATAAATCTAGGGAAAATCACCCTTTCTTCAATAGCTCATTTAGTTTCTTCTCGACCTTGTTTCTCTTGCATAAATATTATCAACACAAGTTGATGTTTAGCAGAGGAGATTCTTGTAGTAGTTGAATCCCATCCTCCACCTCCCTTCTTGGTGAAAACCGTTTTAGATCTATGAACACTTCTTGAAAATATGACAAGAATTTATATAAGCCTTTCAATTTTTAGTTTAAAGTCATGGTAGAAGTGATAACACCATCTTAATTCTTATATTTAAGAAAAAGTAAGTAAATTTATTTATTTTATTGAATTAATTTGATTGTTTGATTATCTCTTAATTTATCTCCATTGAAATATGAATTATAACATGTCATAACATGCACCATAATTTGGCTAGATATTGTAACTCTCTTAAATTTGTCATTGATGTTCATCTTTTTTATGTAGGATTTGTTAGGAAAAATGGTGTCTCAACTTTGCAATTATAAGAGGTTAATATATTGAACGGGGGGGTTACAAGGGGGGCACCCCCTTGTGGGGTCTGGGGGGGATGACCCCCTTGGCGATGGGTTTGGGGGTTGCACGCACCGATGGGGGTTTAAGGGCAATGCCCCAAAAAGCCACATTTTGTGTATATTTTATTATTGTGAATTTGGACCGTTCATCATTACGTCTCAGATCTAATGATAGATATTTTGTTGGATTGTCTTTCCCTAGAAGGAAACCCTATTTTATGAGGGAATTATTACAACTTTGTATTTTGATATATTTTGAGAGTCTAACAGTTGTTCTATTATCTCTAGATCTTTGGTTGGTGATACTCATGTGAGAAGCTTGCTCTACAGGTATATTGTAATCTTCATGCTTTATATGTAATATATTGGGTGGATTTTCGAGTGTGAGGTTTTTATCCCAAAAGGGTTTTCCTCGCATAAATCATTGTGTTGTGGTATGCATGATATTTATGTTTTTTTTTTGTAACTATTTGAAAGATCTATAAATTTTTGTAGTATCATCCTCTTAATATTAGTGTAGGAAGTTTTTTTTCTACCTTAGAACAAGTCATATCAGAGCTTGATCACCTTTGGTTTCAATTGTGGGTTGTCAATTTTTTTAAACTAATACATATTTGAGTGGGAGCTTGTGCAAAAGATACTTTGTGATCTTGCTGCAATAATTTTCATATGGCAAGTTCATCAAGGAGAATAGAGGTGAAGAAATTTTCAAGAAATTATTTTGAGATGTGGAAGGCGAAGATGGAGGATCTATTGATATCGAGATTTATGGGATGTTGATGAGATTTTTTTAAAGCCTACAGATCCTAGTTTGGTTGCTCAATATAATGTTATGAATGATAAATATAAGGGTCTAATTAGATTTTTCTTGGTAGACTATGTTTTAATCAATGTCCATGAAGAAACCTCTACACAGAAACTATGGAAGAAACTTGGTGAGATGTATCAAGAGAAATCTTTAGTGAATAACATTTTATTGAGGAATAAATTATATTCCTTGAGAATGGAAGAGGGTGGATGAATTGTAGACCATTTGGAAGCATTCAATATGTTGGTGGCACAATTGGCATCAATTGGTTTCAAAATGGATGAGGTGGATAAATGTTAGAGCTTGCTTCGTAATTTTCCTGATTCATGGGATTATCTTGTTATGGCTATTAGGAGTACTTTTTTTATATTGAAGATTGAAGATGTGGAGGGTTCTTTGATTTATAAAGAGATGAGGAGGAAGGTATCCATCAGTATGAAAGAGGCTATAATTTTCATGGAAGATGTAAGGAAAAATGCAAGAAGAAACGTGATAAAGCAAAGTCCAAGGGGAGATCCAAATCTCCTGGAAAGTCCAAAGTTATTTTTTGGAACTATGGTAAGCTTGGACATTTTTGTCAGGAGTGCAAAGAAGAAAAGAAGAAGAAAAAGAAGAAATTCAACTTTGCTTTTGAGTTCAAGAAGGAAGATGGAAATCCATTCATTGTAGCTTTGGAAACTCATGCATGTAATGATGTATGGTTAATTGACTCGAGTGCATTTTGCATATGACCTCTAATAAAGATTGGTTTTTTGCATATGAAGAATTTAATGGAGGTAAGGTGTACTTGGGTGATGATTCTTATTTAAATATTGTTGTTCGTGGTAAAGTTAAAAAATAGGTTTCCTAATGGTAGAATAAAAAGGATTAATGGTGTGTTGTATATTCTTGGATTAACACAAAATTTGTTATCTGTGAGAAAGCTAATCTGATGTGGGTGTGTAGGTAGTCTTTTTTCAGATGCAGGATGCAAGATGGTTAGAGGTGCTATGATAATTCATAGATTTGTTAGATATGACATGATGTATAAGCTTGGTACATGCATTGTTGAGTGCAATAGTACTTTTGTGAAAATAAAGTATGTGGCTACTTTTTTGGAAGAGGTGAGGATTTCATCTTCAATGGATGGTCATGGCTTCTAGGTACCCAAGGGTGCTCTTTCTTCTGAATCAAATTTACATACAAATAATACTATGTTATGGCACCAAAGACTTGGCCACATTGGAGAAAAGGGTCTAAGGACCTTGAAAAATAAAATCTTGTTGAAGGGGTATCTAATTGTAATCTTAGATTTGATTTATGTATTTCAATTATGAAAAAGAAAACCGCATTCAGTTTTACTTGAGTTCTCATAAATCTTGTTGTATATCAGATCTTATTCATTCTAATGTGTTTGGCCCTATAGATGTTCCTTTAATTGTAAATTCCACATATTATGTTTCATTTATTGATGACTATAGTAGATGGACATGGGTATATTTCCTAAAGAGTAAATATGAAGTTTTCAATTAGTTTAAAGAACATAAAGAAATGGTTGAGTTGCAGATTGGGAAAAAAATGGTTGAGAATTGATAATGGCAGTGACTTTTTCTCTAATATTTATTGATATATTATGTAAATATTGTGTCATTCATAGATAAAATACAACTCCATATTCTCCACAACAAAATGGAGATGTGGAAAGAATAAATGGGACATTGATGGAGAAGGTTAGGAGTATCCTAAGTGGTGTTGGTCTATAACAAAGGTTTTGGGCTAAAGTTGTTGCTACTACTTGTTATCTAATTAACAAGTCTCCTACATCAGCTCTTGTTGACAAGATTCCTATAGAGGCATGGTTGGGTCACAAGCCTTCATTGAGACATATTAGATTTTTTGGTTGATGTATATGCACATGTGCCAAAGGAGAAGCAAACAAAGTTGGAGAACAAGGTTGTGAAATGTATCTTCATTAGATATAGTTATAGTGTAAAAGGATACAAGATTTGGGATCATGTTGTAGAAAATGTAATATATAGTAGAAGTGTTATTTTTAGAGAAATTAAGCCGCCTTCTATTTTATTGCAGCCAAAAAAAATAAATAGGAAGATTTAATTCAAATTCCCTCTATGCCAAAAAAAGTTGAATCAAGGCCCCTAGATAGAAAATAAGTTGAAGAGAGCTCATCTAGCTCCAAATCCTTAGAAGAGGAGGAAGATTCTCTAGCTCAACTTATACATGGATCTATAAGGCATAGGCAACCACCTAAAGTGTATTATCCTAATGTTTGGAGATGTATTTTTAGTTTTAATACTAACATGGATGAACCTCGATCTATAGAAGAGGCATTAGGTATGAATGATATAGAATCTTGAAACATTTTTTTTTATAACATAAGCAGCATTTACAAGGTGTTGTACCCTTAACGCAAAAATTCCATAGGGCCAAAGATTACCAATTTAGAGAACAAAAGAATAAAACAATAGTGATAGAAAAAAAAAAAAAAACCGTAGAAACAACACTAAAATAGTAAACAAAAAAAACCCCAAGAGAGAACGGACAATCTCTAGACCACTACTTAGCAATATTTTCCCATTCCTCCATGAGGAATTGGAAAACATCCATATTTTTCTAGCTAGAGCTAGGATTAGTCTCACGTATTCATCTTAATTTCCCCTTTCAGCACTAAAGGAAGATTGGTATGGATGAAGAAACGAAAGCTTTAAAAAGGAATGATACATGGGATCTTGTACCATTTCCTAAAGGATGAAAACCTGTTGGTTGTAAATAGGTGTTTAAGAAAAATATGGGTCTAGATGGAGGTATTGGTAAGTACAAAGCATGGTTGGTTGCAAAAGGATATTCTCAGGTTGGGTGTCGATTATGGTGAGATATTTTATCCTGCTGCAAAAATGACATCCATTAAATTTTTCTCTCTATTGTTGTTGCTTATGATCTAGAGGTTGATCAAATGGATGTGAAAGCAGTTTTCTTTCATGGTGATTCGGAGCAGGATATTTATATGACATAGCCAAAGCACTACATGGTGAAAGGTAAAAGTAATTTGTTCTATAAATTGAAGAAATATTTGTATGGCCTCAAACAAAGTTCTAGGATGTGGTACCAAAAATTTGATACATATGTGTTGAGTTTGGGATTTGAGTATTCTAAATCAAATCATTATGTTTATTATAAATCTAATGGTTTCCTATGTATTGCATTATATGTCGATGATATGTTATTTACGAGTAAAGGGAATGGTTTTGATGGAACCCCTCAAAAAAATATTTGGTTCCATTTTAAATTTTGTAAATACTTGGCTTGGACCCTCGTTTTTGGCTTAGGATTGTGTTCCTTATCACTGTTTTAGGGTTTGTGTTGCCTAAATCCCTCACAGTTAACCTATGAGTCCAAAAAACCCTTGGCCATTCTAATTTTGCATTGACCTGATGTTCCCAATATCCAATCATTCAAATTGCCTCTTATGCCATTGAAATCATTGTGTTCACTGACCCCTTGAGATTAGGTTTGTCGGTCACCTCAGTCTTTTCAGCGTCACGCTTGAGTTTAACGACTTAAATCTTTAGCCTTCATTCCTAAAGGTTCAAGTCCTCATTGGCCTAGAAGTGGCCCCCTTTTTAAATTAACTTTTGCGGCATGTGCAGAATCAAGTTTTCACGTAGGCCATTTGATTGTCAAGTGTTGATCACCACCATTCCCCGTGGGCCCGTGTTGTTTTATTCCTTATTATTTTATTTGCACGGGATGTCGGGCTTCAGCCACGCATCTGGTATATTGGTGGGTCTAGTCTCCTTGGTAAAGATAGTTGGTGTCATTTAAAGAAGATCAACGACAGTTATTGAGCAACATGGCCACCTCCTGACAACTCCCCACGCGCTCGTGTTGGTTTATTTCATATTATTTTAAAACACATAGGCTAGCGAGCGATGGCCACGTGTCATGTCTGGCGGTGGGATCAATGTTTCCAAAAGTTTGGCGGACATATCTTCGAGAAAGATCAACAATGGACACCACAACAGGTGTTCTCATCAAGACCATTCCCTGCGCACCCGTTCGTCTTGTGCATTAAGGAGAGATGATCCGGGCTAGCAGGCAAGGTGACATTTGTCACTTTTTAGGACCCGCCATAATTTGGAGATTGTGATTGTTTCATAAGAAGGGAGATCAATGGTCAATGGCGGGAGACATGAGTCAATCCTGACCACTCCTCGCCATCCCGTGTGGGGTAGACTTGTGTCCTATGTTTTCAATGAGCAAGCAGGAAAATGCCACGTGGATTATTTCAAAGGCTCAAATAGATTCAGATGGAGATAAGGTGTTGCTAAAAATATTGGCTGAGATTGTTCTAAGATAAAAACAACACTAAATTAGAACTGATTCTTAGGAATGCATATAAAATTTGGGAAATATTTTATGGCCATCAAATCTGTCAGGCACTGGTACACGTGGGAAGTTGAAATTGAAGTAAGGCAGGGTACAGGCTGATATTCTGAAGATAAATCATGATCACTCTCTGTTGTCTTACTATGATGAATTACAAGTAAATTAATTCCCATGGGTGAGTGAGTAAATGTGACATGACAGATTTGGTTAAACGCTAAGCGTGTGGTTAATATGCAAACCAAGTGGATGTTTATCTCACTTGAGTTTTCTTATTATGAAGAAATATCAAATGCATGCATTTAATTTTGTCATAATTAATCATCCTGATTGATTATCCATTAATTCACTTCAAGGTATGATCGACGACTGAGATTCAAAATCAGGGTAATTGATTGCATGCGTCCTCACACAAGCTTTCTTGGAAAATTAATGTAGACACTCTCGAATTGCTCTATTTAATGAAGATCACCTGCTTGATTATTCTCACCATTTGATTGTCTATGAGAATTAAGAGTCTGAAAGTAAGTTTGAATTTGAGCTTGTTATTTCCAAGTTGGGTGGTGTCTTTGTTCTAAGAAAATTTGATAAGTTGTTAAGGAAATGGGTAAGGTAAGTGTGAACATCAGCCGGGTCCGAAGGTCCAGGAGACTCAACCCTCTTGAGTCTCATGGTGATTCTCCTCAGAGTGAGCATGATATGTCTGAAATCCCTGTGACTCCAAAGAAGAAAGCGAGAGTTGTCAAGAGGTCTGCACGGGGTGTTCTCAAGCGTGCTTATCATCTGAGAAGTTGAATTATCTCAGAGGAATTGGTC
The DNA here is from genome assembly GCA_007258455.2 of Sequoia sempervirens. Lineage (NCBI taxonomy): Eukaryota > Viridiplantae > Streptophyta > Pinopsida > Cupressales > Cupressaceae > Sequoia > Sequoia sempervirens. The sequence continues at coordinate 447,240,106 of VDFB02271358.1, read as the reverse complement.
AAAGGTAAGGAGAAGAGAATTGATAGGCCTGAGAGGGAAGTTGTGCAAAAGAATAGGTATCACCGGGCTTATGTAGGACGTCATTTGTCTCCTACTGAGGTCTCAGATGATTCTTTTAAAAGTGGAGATGAAACTAATTTAGGCTACCACTAGTATCTCATAGCCATGACTAATTTGATGGATTCTAAGGATGAGGTGGTGATGGCTACTCTGCTTTCAATAAGGACTCCGAGCGGGTGTACTTACTTTATTACTGGCAAGGAAAAGTAGCATCTCGTTCATTTCTGAGATGGTGCTCGGTTTTTTGGTCCTTTGTGTTGCTTCATGGTGATATAGATCTCTATGTATTTATGCCTTCGGTGTGGAGGGTGATATTTCCCAGTTCGGTGTGGACTTACATGTTTTTGATGTTGTGATGGCAACACTTTTTGAAGACTGGTGGGTCTCTTATGACCAACGGCTTTTTGAAGTTTTTCTTTTTTCTTGCCTCTATCCTACAAATGATTACTTGTAACTGATTGGGGAATATTTTCACTTTCTGGTGAAATTCATTTTGAAATGAAAGTGAAATGTGAAATGTAGGTGTAATTCAGCTCGATGCTTGTTGCTCCCTTGTCTTATAAAAGGGATTTCAAGGTTGATTACAAGAGGAGGTCAGTAGGTAGTTGTTCTTTGAAGGGGTTATACACAGAGATAAAATGGATACTGAACTATTTAGTAAGATGTTCTAGGGATAAGGGTCAATCGATATGTATATGGCTTTTTCATAACGGCAATGACAATACATATAGCATAATAGTATGAAGTTTCTACATGTTACTCTCCTATGTACAGATTATACAGACTATGAATAATATAATCAATGGTTATCTTATTTGTCTCTGTTTGTTTCCAATGGGTGTATTGTTCTATTCTTGCTCATTTGTTCAATGAATGTATGTAAATGCTTGAATATAACAGTAGGTTTGAGATAAGTCATGTATGAGGATGCTAGTAAGAAGTAAATTGTGGAGATGATAAGTGGAAATATTGTAATGCAATATTTTCAAGGCTTCAGGTATTATCAAAAATAAAATTATCTTCTAATTAATCATGTGGGTATTTTGTTTGACTCTGTCCCAAGGATATGGCCTTGATTTAGAAAAGTAATTATACTCCAGTTGTGGTGACCAATTCAACAGCTGATCACAAAAATATAATCAACTTATTTGAAAATATCTTTCTAGATGTGTGTGAATCTTAATGAATTACATTTTCTCTTGTTTAAGTTAGTCGCTACCATGAAGGTCAACCAAATCTTTTGGGTATTGTGTCTATTAAGCATTTAAGGAGAATCATCTATTTATTTTGTGTTTGATACCTAGACACACCAGTATCTATAAGCACATTCTTTAGGATTACCCTCCTGGGTTTCACAAATCCCAAAGTGAAGAAGTAAAGGCCTAAGAACCCTTACTTATGTGTTGGCCAATCCTTACCCTTATTGATAATTGAATCCCGACAAATTCATAGGTATGTGGTAAGAATAAGTTTGGTTCTTAAAAAATAACCAACAAGTTTGATTTCAAAACTAGAGTCTTAGCATGCAACTAATTTGAAATGAAAGATATTGGTACAACTAAAAACATTATTGGGATGGAAATTAGAAGAGATAGAGTGAACAAAAATCTATGGCTTGGTCAGACTAAGTATGTCAATTCATTTGTATAGAGGTTTACCCTGCAAGATTATAGTACATTGTGTTATTCATTTATAGTTGGAATGATGTTATCTATTTCAAATTGTCCAACATTCCCATCGAAGATGGAAAACATGAGCAGAGTACCTTACCAAAACATAGTTGGAATTTTAATGTATGGTATGGTCTATACTAGATGTTCAAAACATTTCCCAAGCAATGGGAGTTCTTTCTAGATATATATATAATCCTGTTAGAGTTTATTATGATGTAGTTAAAAGGTTCTTTCGAGATATTTGTGGGGTGCCTCAGATATTCCTTGTGTTAGATCATGGTAATTTGATAGGAGACGAAGTTTCTCTTTATGTTCATGGTTATGTGGATTCATACCAGGTGGTGATGTTGATAGAAAATGATCCACCAGTGCTTATGTGTTTACCTTATTTATTGGTGCAATCAGTTGGATGAGTAAGAAAAGGGTTATGGTTTCTTTTTCCACTATTGAAGTTGAGTATATGGAATCTACTCATGCTTGTAAAGAAACCATTTGGCTTAAGAAACCAGGTTCAAATGTTGAAATAAAACAAGATGTAGTGACAATTTATTGTAATAGTCATAGTGTGATATGCCTAGCTAAGAACATGACATTTTATGCTAGGACCAAGCACATTGATGTACAATATGATTTTTTTAGAGATATGGCTGAGCATGGCAAGGTGAATCTTGTGAAGGTAGAGAATTTGATTAATGTTATAGATTTTTTAACCAAGGTTGTGAGCATAGAGAAGTTTAGATGGTGTTTGAAGTCTCAAATTCTATGGGCCTCTTGGCCCCTAGTAATTAAATCATGGTATTGATCCTCTTGTTTCTCTTGCAAGTGTTTGACAAGTGGGAGATTGTTAGGAAAAATGGTGTCTCAATCTTTCAATTATAATAGGTTAATATATTGAGTGTGGGGTGTTGCAAGGTGGGTATCCCCTTACAAGGTCTAGGGAGATAACTCCCTAGCGGAGGGTCCAAGGGCTACATGCCCCAATGAGGGTTTGGAGGCAATGCCTCTAAAAACCATATTTTATGTATATTTAATTATTATAATTTTGGACCATTCATCATTAGGTCTCAAATCTAATGGTAGATATTTTGTTGGCTTGTCTTTCCCTAGAATGAAACCCTATTTTATGAGGGAATTGTATTACAGTTGTGCATTGCGATGTATTCTAAGATTTTGATAGTTGTTGTGTTACTATGCATCTTTGGTTGGTGATACTCCTATGAAAAGATTTCTCTACAAGTATATTGTAATCTTCGTGATTTTGAATAATATATTGGGTAGCTTTTGGAGTGTGGGGTTTTTCTCCTAAAAGGGTTAACCCCATGTAAATCAATGTATGGTGGTATGCATGATATATATGTTTGTTTTTGTTTAAGTTTTTGTAACTATTGTAAAGATCTATATAAAGTCTTACATTATCCTCCTCTTAATATTAGTGTAAGAAATTTTTTTGCTACCTTAGCTTCCCGATAGGATTCCAAACTTCTGCATGCCATAAATTTTGATCTAAGAATTTGATTAAGTCATTTTATTTAATTGAACCTCTCAAAGTAAAATTTGACAACAAAAGGTCTCGAGGCCAATTTTGATATGTTTCAAGATTAAAATCAACCATCTAAATCTTGAAAATTACATTTTTGTGTTCTTAACATTAGAATGAAAAGTTAAAACATGTTTCCTAATATTCTCCAACTTTTCAAACACCTTACAAGAGCAAAGGGAATACCAACACTACCAACTATATGTTAGGTTCTAAGAGGTCTATCGACTTACTACACCACCTAAACTTCTCTCTATTGACTATCTTTTTTGAAGCATCTACAATATCCTCCATAGTATCAAGCTTCTCCATAATCACCTTCCCATCCTCCAAAATATCACAAACAAAAATATATTTTACATCAATGTTCTTAATCATACATGAAAGGTTGGTTTCTTTTCCAAACTAATGACATGCAATAAACTCTAATTACTCTCTAATGCACCCAACATCTAGACACAATATAAGTATCTAGATATATTCCTTATACGAATGAGTAGCTACCACTCTACCTCTATATTGGATAAAGCGTCCACAACCTATCACTTACTCATTCAATTTGCTATACCACTAAATAAGCTAAACATGACTGAATAGAAATTTTACCATCAAAATACCTAGCAAATCTAAATCCACATAATCCTAAATTTTTTATTAACATTATGATTCCCATGAGATCTCACCTCCTTGATAAAATATGGAGTACTTTGAAGTACCTTACAAATATCTAAAGATCTCTTCATTGTTGCCTAGTGATCTTGTCTAGGATTAACTTTAAAAAGACTCAAGAATCTCACTCCTTGGGAAATTTATGGTTGGGTGTAAACCATAGCATAAATAAGGCTCTCAATCACACTAATATATGTCACAACACTTACACCCTTCATATCTATAAATGTTGAAGGACACTACTCAATTGAATTTTTTTGCACGAGAGTGGAAACACTCAATAGCTTGTCATCCATACTAAAGCACTATAAGACAAATTCAACATAAACTTAGCAGCTTCTAAGTATTTTATTTCAAACTATAATTAAAGTTGATATTTGAAGTACCTAAGTATACTCTTATCATTGTGAAATAACATATCATTAGCATAAAAAGTGATAATAATAAGATAACTATCAACATATTTGTAATAAACATAATGATCAAATTTACTTTTCTCTATAGTATAAAATCAAATAAATTTAATATATAAGAGTTAATTTTGTATGATAGTGGATTATAAAGTTTCTCAAAATTAACTATTTTAAGACTTTAGCACAATAACATTACCATCATTAATTTGTATAATTATATCCAACAATATGAATATTAACTAAAGGAGAGAGGTAACACATTTCAAGAATTTGATAAAATTAACTTCATCCCATTTATTTAAAATTATAAATATCTAAATAATAATAAGTTCAACACTTATCTAAATCAAATCACTTTGAAATATCACTCTCACCCTAGGAAGATTTCAATGGTTTTGGCCTTCATAGCTATGGCACACTTAAGGAGGAAATAATTCTTATTTAGAACATGGCATGTAAAACATGCACAATAGAGCAACCACTCAACAAGCCCTAGTCAATAAAATAATGAGTGTATTTTATACCCTAAGTTGGACACACTCTTTGTGCCCCTTCTCCAATATCAATAGCCCACCAAAACCACCTTCTTTAATTGATCTCCATGCTTTTTTTGTATCATTAAATTATTTATATAATCCCTTAAGTGGCGGTTTTCAAACCATCATGCCCTTTTCACAAGGATTTCTTTAGTTTATTTAATAAATACTATTATGCATCTCTTATAAAAGGAATTTATTAAAAATATATATATTATCCCACCTGTAGTTAATAACCTGTATCTTTCTATCTGCCTTTAATTCTAAAGGGTTGTTTCAAAGAAAAAATAAATTTATTTTTACTTTTGGGGAAAAGTCACATAACATTTCCCCCCTATTAACTTAGTTGTTATCCTTAGTAGCATGATATGCATTTGCATCACAAATAAAATATATATAATCAAATAATGAAGATAGTGATTATGTGTGATCAATCAAGCATGAAACATAAATGGAATACTTAAACAAGAAAATTTAAACCTTTACCTCAAGCCCAATTTTCACCTCCATTTAAGATTAAGAGGCAAGTGCACCCAAAATGAAAGACTCAAATCAAGCCTATCAAAGGCCTCTTATTGCACACTAAGAGTATGGATATGCTCAATATTTTGGATGAGAAAAAGATGCTATGTGGATGCTCACGGTAGCAACATAACCTTGCATTCATGGAGCATATCAAAATAGCACATATGATATGTTATTTATAGATTTGAGGGATGATTGATCAATGGATAGGATTAATTGAATAAATCAAGGGTGGAGATTATTTGAGAGAATTGGAGCCATGAGAGACCTCCAAGTGGCACCTTGTGATTGATGCACAAAAGGAGCTCCATGGTCCAAGGAGATTGGATGGTGGGGATCTTCTTGTAAAATTATGGATGGTAAAGATAAAAAAGAACCTAGAACCTTTCTAGAAGAGAAAAAAAAAAATTGGATTTATGTAAAGGGATAAGATTTTTTTGATTGAATAGATGGATGAGATTGCATGAGACGAAATTTTTAGAGAAATGGGAAGCATGGTCCATGTACATGCATGACATGTGCAATTTTGACAATGGGTTAAGCATTCTTAGGAATGTGCAAGTTTGAGGGAGAATCTAGCCAAGGAATAGTTTAAAGGAGAATTTTAATTATTAAATAAATAGTTTTTATATATTTAATTGTTAGAATATTAGTATATGAAGGGTGGAATTAATTAAATAAATGATGTGCAAGTTTGAGGGAAAATTTTGAGAATTACATAAATATTTTATATTTATTTAATTAAATTTAGAAGATTGGTATATGAAGGGTGGACTTGATTAAAAAAATGTTAAATTTATTTAATTAGGACGGACAAAAGACGAAAGGGTGGAAATAATTTATTAATTAATTAAATGATTGAAATCTATTAATTAGTACTAGAAAGATGACTGGGAAGGTTAGTTAGATAATTGATTTTATCTAGTTAACATTGGAAAGGGATATATGGAAGATGAATCAAGTGGTGTTGAGATATGGACAAATTTAGGTTTCTACACTATGAATACATTCATTCTTCATGAACTATTATCAACATCATAACATTTCTATTTTATTTTTACTTCATCTATATTTTTTAAATACATAGATATTCTTTCAATAATTATTTATGGTTTTATTCAAAATTCATAAGTTCAATAGAATCAGTTTTCCAATCAAAATTACAATGAGAACTATATATGTCATTATCCCATACTATATAGTTACTCATTATTGAGTACCATTTAATCTATATACTCAAAATACATTCCAAGATGATAGTCTTGCATTTTGGACTACATGAATATCCTCTTTTTGTTAGAGTAATAAGTTATTATGCTTAATTAATTACATCACATTGATTAATTAATTAAGTCACTTATTCCTCTTTATTACTTAAGCTAAACTTAGGCACATTAATAATTAATTATTAATTATTAAGTGTGCACACTAGGGTTTCATTTAGGTTTCCCTTTTAGGGTTTCTTGATCTCCTTCATAAGGATTGATCACATTGTAATAATCGATTCTCTTAATGCATTTTTACTGAGAGGTTTACAGAGCATCTTTTTGGTTCTTCATATCTTTTGCATGTGACAGGTATCCATCTTGCATGCAGGTGATCTTGGATTCTAACATGGTATCAGAGCTCCAGACCTGCAGCTGCTTGTTCGTGATCTGAAGATATGGCCTCTTTGTGAGTTTCGGGTGCAAGGGTTTCCATAGGCATCTTTTCTGCAAGATCTAAGGGTAGCTGTTTTTTCGGGACACAATGGGCTCAAACGGACGTCGCCATCGCGTTCGCAGCATCCCAAAACCCTAGAAACGCCTGTCAAATCGTCCAATTTGGTGCAGTTGATCCGGGAGGCAAAAAAAAATTGTCTGGGGGGCCGTACGGCCTCCCCAACGCAGATCGAGGCATTTTTTTGAAATTCAAAAAATTTAAAAATTGAAATTTTAAAATTTTGGCACGCGACGCCAGACACGCCACCGCCCGTGACGCGAGGCGAATGGCTCGACCACCATCTCCCCAAGACCAAAGCCACTTCCCGGGTCTTATGGGCGGCAGCTCCCAAATATGCTGCCCCCCAGCTCCGCTTAGCAGCGGTCCTATGGAGGACCAGGATCGCCCCAAAGACAGCCAAACCGGGTCGCCACAGACCGGGGCCCAAAAAATTTCATTTTGCGGGGGCCGATTTTTACCGACGGCCAGATGGCCGTCAAATTTAAGTCGGGTTTTGCTGACGTCAGCATGACGTCATCGGCCGTACGGCCTCTTTGCCCTCCTAACCCTAGTTTTTCTAAAAGAGCAATTTTTTTCTTTTGGCCATAACTTGGGCATACGGTATCGAAATCGGGCAAACGAGATATCGCCGGAAAGCTAGTTCCGAGCACTTTCATTTGGTGTAGTTTATTTTACAGTATTTTTCTATTTTACTGCATTTATTTCTGTTTGAAGTCAGATGTACTTTTTATGCTTCCGAGCTCATAACTTTTTGCCACGATCTCCGTTTTTCGCCTCGTTTGAAGCGTCGGAAAGGTATTGAGGAGCTCTAGGTTGATGTCCATGCACTTTTTCTGTATCTGTCTCAGGTTTATCAGTTAGTCCAAATTTGGCCCGATGGGTTGTTTGGCGATTACTTGGATGTTTTGGCAGTTGGGAGAGTGCATCTTACATCTTTGCACTTCATTTTCAGTAATACATCATTCAATAATTGCTTGTTGCTTCATAGATTCCAGAGTTGTTCCAGTTTGGAGTTTTCGAGTGTTCCGTGGCATCGGGTTTTCTGTTACTTTATCATGATTCCTTGAGTCAATCAGTGACTCTCATCCGGTTTCAGTAGTATACAGAAGAATATTTCCTTGCTTGCCTATATCAAGTTCCAGTGTTACTCTACTGTTCTTCCAGTGCTTCTTTGCAACATGTTATCTCATTGTAAGGGGGTTTGTCCCAGGTTTTCCTTCTCTTCTTTCTTTTATTGATTTGTTATCACCCCTAGTGCTCCACCCATCTTGCTTCATGCATACTTTCAAGTTCATGTTAGAGTAATAAGTTATTATGCTTAATTAATTACATCACATTGATTAATTAATTAAGTCACTTATTCCTCTTTATTACTTAAGCTAAACTTAGGCACATTAATAATTAATTATTAATTATTAAGTGTGCACACTAGGGTTTCATTTAGGGTTTCCCTTTTTAGGGTTTCTTGATCTCCTTCATAAGGATTGATCACATTGTAATAATCGATTCTCTTAATGCATTTCTACTGAGAGGTTTACAGAGCATCTTTTTGGTTCTTCATATCTTTTGCATGTGACAGGTATCCATCTTGCATGCAGGTGATCTTGGATTCTAACACTTTTCATATACTAAATGCAATTGAAAGGAAATACGTACAAAATTATCCTTAAATAAAGTTTATACTATTTAATACAGTCACTCAAATAAAACTTTGAGACAATTTTTAAATCCAACAAGGATGTAATTTAAATTATCTTATAAATACCAATATGGTGTTTGTAACAAGTGATATAGTCAAAACATCTTTCAACGTATATCACCTTGTCATATACTCATAGGTAATTAATGACATAATATAACATTCTAAGGATATATTTTCTATACATTATAAAACACATGTACAAAGTTATTGGTTTGACCAAGTCCAATAACAAAGTTCAATAAAACAAAAGATGGTAATATTGTTAGGCATCTTAACAATAATAGAAAAATAGTAAACTTTTATCACCCATGGATAAATTTTAGAAAACTTTTAAATACATGTATAAGATTTTTACACTAATATTTAGTTCTTGTTGAAAAAAATTAGAGGTTGTCTCTCCCCCCTTAAAAATTTTGCATGTCCTCATTTCAAAGCCTGTTAGAAACTATTGAATTTCACATCCTAAAAAATAGTGTTATTTTGACCAACACATTTGAATAGCATAGTATTTTACCCATTCAAAGATATGAAAATTATCTTGAGACCTATGGACCTTATGGGTCAACAACATAGCTTAAAATATAGTTATTTAGTGAGTTTGGGTGTGCCTTGATTTGTATCAAATTCATCTAAGGCACATCGTGTATGCCTGATATTGATGTCTTTGATCTTTAACCATAATTGCAAAGACACTCTAATCAAGGAGATTGACTTAAGAGAAGAAGATCCTTGGATGAAACGATCTTCTCAAGTTATTTTTTAATACCTGCTTATTCTTACATATTACCAAATATTAAAGATAGAAGTCAATTGGGTCACACAAGAACAAATTTCACTAGATCAATATTGTAGGTTACAAGATAGATCAATGCATCACCACAGTTTCACAAAGTGTGGGATAGATCACATGTAACATGGCTTTGATTGTGTTGTTGTAGTATATTCCATGGTTTGTTATGATTCTTCCAAATGAATAGAACAAATTACTCTTTAAGAGAATAAATATGTGCCTTATTGGAGCTTGATAATTTTCTTTATCTTAAGGTGACTGAATAACAATATATTTGAAGGTTATCTCAACCAACTAGTTTGAGTGGATCTTACATAGCCATATTTTCCTAAAAGATGTAATTTGTTGCTCTTAAAAGAAAAATATGCTGGACATTCTCATCCATTTTAGTTTTTCTTATGTGTTCTTCAAATTTCAAGTCACCTTGTCATACTTAATAAATATTACAATTGAAAATCATTATTCTCCAAACCTTGGAGATGCAACAATTGCATGGTTCTACATAGACTCATTGTGCTATTTCAATAAGTAGTATGAATAAATCTTTTTTGAAAAATATATTTTTGTTTGTTAGAGATTTTTACTTTTTTTATATGCAATAAATTCACATTTTTGTGTATTTCAAAGTTCTTACAAATGAAATTGAACAACCCTAATGGTGAGACATTTTACATATAATTAGAATAATTTCCGCATTTTAAAATTTTCAATCTAATACAAGTGGGCCCGTAAATTTAAAAATATCCCCCAAATCCTAATTCTCTTAACCCTGAATTTTAACCTATTGAATTAAATATTAAACTAACTTTTATCTATTAAATTATGGAAAAGGAGTTAATGGTTTGTTTTAACAAAAAGAAAAAGTTAGTTGTAGCTATTACCAGAACAACTTTTTTATGTATCTTCTTGGCATTGGACCTACTAATCTTAAGTCTTTTATATTATAGCTTTTCATCTTGCTCTTATTATGGATCAGATTAGCTTCTATTATGATTGGCAATATTTGAATCACTATCCTATTTTTATTTATGTAAGGTATGCAATGACTTTGGGTAGCAAAGGTGAGACATAAGCAATCAAGTACACTTGTATTAAAAGGTAGGGATTACGTCAGTCTATTATGCTCATTGAGTAGATTTTATAACTGCAACTTGTCAATTATCATTTTGATTTCATCTTATTCTTGTCATGGATCAAATTAGTTTTTATTATAATGATTGACAATATTTTAGTCACTATCCCATTTATTTACATGCAATGACTTTGGGTAGCAAAAATAAGACATAGACTACCAAATATACATGTATAAAAAGATAGAGATTATGACAATTCTTATCAAATAGATTTTATGATTACAACTTATTAATTGTCATTTTGATATCAATCATAATCAATCTTTCAGATTCTCATCTTACCTCATCTTACCTTAATTATGAATTCAAATCATTGATTGAAGTCAAAAGATGCATTATTCATTGTATAGTTAATTAACCCACTCATAAAGTGTGTCATCATAAAGAAAAGGTCCTCTCTGGTCGGTACCTTGGTAATGTTTTAAGACCTCCTTTTTCATAGTTCATTTAGAAAGCTTAAATATTTAACTAATGTGGCAGTAGATCGAATCCCTTAAAGGGAAAACAAACCGACAAGAATGGAATTTGCAGGTGTGTGAGTAAACTAAAAGGCAATCTTAAGCAACATTTTTTATTCGTGGCAGGTCAAGATGTCAAAGAACTCCATGAACTTGATTGGATATCATGAATACAAACAATCAAATATGCCAAAGCAAATGCTGAAGCTTCCTTAGCGTTTGTAATTCTCAGGCAAAAGATATCAGTAGCCTGAGTCCTCTGACTCTGCTTAAGCTACTACTACGGACATAAAGGTATTTGTTAATATGCTTGTAATCTCTGCAGACTAAAAGCAGTTTGATCTTTCAAAGAGAGTTTCTGTATTCTTAATAAATATATATATTTGTTTTTTAATAAGAGATGAGGTTGGGATCGTGTACGAAACGAATTTGGGAGAATGGATATCCCGCAGTCTTTGACTCTTAATCGAAGAGTTTCAGCCTATTCCTTGTGTGTCCGTATCAGATTGCAAAACGAATCTGAATTTGATATAAAACCCTCTGTAAAAAAATAAGCAAGCTTACAAATAGACTCATTGAGATTTTATATTTTATACTTGAATATCAAAAGATAGACTTCCATCCTCATATCACAAAATGAAATCTTCCACCTTGAAGTCCCATTACTAATCAACATCCTAGCAAGATTAGTATGATTCCTAATAGCATTTATCATCTTGTATACTTTTTTATGTCCTATCTCAATATTGTTGCTACCACAAAAAATTCTGAAGATCTGGGCACTTGTCATCTTCATGTCCTTTTAAGGATGGCCCATATTATGTAGCTCATTAGTTATGAATGGTTTCCTTATATAAATGTGCCCCTACCTATGCAATCCTAGTGCCATGTTTATAAATTATCTCACTATATACATATATTCCATTCGATTTAAATACTCACTTTCTTGTATCTGTATTTATCTGAACCAACAATGGCATCTTATCATTTATCATTCTTTATAATTTCAGTTATGTAATTTCTTGCTACTTAGTTTATAATAGGAAAGCATGCATAATTGCTCATATCAGTGGAAACATTAAATCTTAGGAAGGAGAGTATCATTTATAATGTATTAAAGATGATGAGATGAAGAAATGATTTTCAACAAAATGTTGAGTACTTACATCAAGTTGTGTCCACTTTTTTTTAATAATGGAGCACTTAGTATTTTCATAGATATGGAAGACATAATGGACAATGTAGTTCAAAATTTGTTTGATGATGTATTGTTGACTCTAATATCAAAATATAATGTTACTTTTTCCTAGAGTATAAAATTAGATAGATTAATATTTCAAAGTTAAATTTGTATGACAGAAAATTTGTTAATGGCATTATCTAAGATTAAAGACTAATTTTTTTTCTCAAAATATTCACTACTTTAAGAATTTATCATGCTAATATCACTAATCACATGGTAATTAATATCCAATATTGAAAGGAAATAAATATAATATTTTGAGAATCTAATTAAATTTACCACATCTTATTTATTTATTTCTGAATATATTTGAATAATAATAGTTTTGATATGTATTTGAATCAAAGCACTTGGAAAGGTCATGCTCACTCTAGAAAGGTTTCAGTGGTTTTAGCCCTCAAAGCTATACCACACTCCAAGAGGAAATAATTCTTATTCAAAACAAAGATTTTAAAACATGCACAACAAAATAACTCAACAAGCCCTAACCAAGACAATCACAAGTGTACGATATACCCTGAGTTGGACACACTTTGTTTTCCCCTTCTCCAATGGTCTTAACCCACCAAAACCACCTTCTTCCTTGAATAACCTTCATGCTCTTTCCAAGTCTCTCTAAATGCTTATATAATCCTTTAATGGGTGGCTTTCAAACCATCATACCCTTTCACAAAAGGTTTCTTTAGTTTATTTAATAAATACTATTATTCCTCTCTTGAAAAAAGAATATTAAAAATATTCATTATTATCTCCCCTTTTAACTAAAGGTTTATAATAACCTTTATTTTTCTATCTCCCTTATAATTTTTAAGGATCATTTCATAGAAAAAATAACTTTCTTTTTATTTGGAGAATTTTTTTTATAGAAGATACTACATTATAGGAGATTGTTTGAAATTGTATAAGGATTTCTTCAATATACAAATATTCATTATTATTCTCTCTTTTAACTAAAGGGTTATAATAACCTTTATTTTCTATCTCCCTTTTAGTTTTAAATGGTCATTTCATAGAAAAATAACTTTCTTTTCAATTGGAGAAAAAAAATCATAATAGATACTACATCATAAGAGATTGTTTGAGACTGTAGAGGGATTTCTTCAATAAACAAATGAGTATTTCCTTACCCTTTTCAATAGAGTGACCTAGCTATGACATAGATTTCTTCCTACAAGTGACCATGCAAGAAATTTGTCTTCATGTCCATTTATTCAACCTCAAGGTCAAATGCTACAACACGAGATAACAAGAATCTAGTGGATGTCAAATTAGCAACACAAGAAGAAATCTTGCCAAAATCAATTCCCTCAACCTAGGAATATCATTTTACAACCAATCATGATGTACTTTTCAATATTACCTTATGGTCTAAATTTGTTCAAAACTCATTTGCATCCAACAAGTTTATATCCCTTGAGCAACTAAACCAAACCCCATATATTATTCTTTTTTAGTTGAGTTATTTCATTTCCATTGGCCAACGTCTAGGATTCATTTGCATTGTCTTCATAGTTCTAGGCTCATCAATGTTAGTACCAAAAGAAAAAATGCAGTTAAATTAAACATGTTATACCTTTCTAATTATTATTTTTATAGAGTGGACCTCCACAAAGGTTGGGATGGAGGTTCTTCCTCAAATATTGAAGAGATCTTGGTACTATCGCCCTCATTTACTCCATCATGAACTTCTAGTTTATTTTTTGATGAAGCCTTCTCAACCTTTTTTTGTATTTGCACAATTGATTTAACACCATCCCTTGATTACTAAACTATGGAACTAGACCAAATTTCTCTAAATATTACATTCCAACTATTCAATGTCTTTACATTTACACAGTTCTAGACCTTATATATTTTCACACCGTTAATGTAGTTGATGAAGAGATGTCTAATAACTTTGTAGTCCAACTTAGACCTCTTTTGTTTAAGCACGAGAACATATATATGTTATCTAAACACAAAAATATGTTGAAGTGAGGGTTTTTTTTCCTATCCAAACCTCTTGTGTGGTTTTGGCAATAATCATTTCAATGTCTTGTTAAATAGGTAATATGTGGTGCTAACAACTTCTAATTAGAACATAATCTAAAGTAACACCATGAAGCGTACTCCTAACCCTCTCTAGATCAATGTCTTATTTGTTTTATTGGCAACTTTATTATTTTAAGGGGTGTACAAAGTTGTATTATGTCACATGATTCTAATCTAGCTTACAAAATGCATCTAACTTCCCAAATGATATTTCTTGTCCTTATTCATCTCAACACCTTGATCTTTCTACCCATATGATTCTTTATAAGAGCCTTAAAAATCTTTGAATCAATAGAAGACATCATATTTTTTCCTTAAAACTAGAAAAAAAACCCTTGGGAAGGGATTATGAAATGAACATAATATAAGTATTTTTCAAATAAAGATCATTTACAATATCAGAAACATCACTATGTGTCAAATCTAAAACATTAAATTTGGAAGATCTCAAATAAATCTAACATGATTTTATTTTCCATGTATGTAATATTTACATAAATCAAAATCTAGATTACAATCAATTAGCCCATCAATTAGGATTTTTTTTATTTTTCCAGGTCCTTAAGCCCTTATCACGAATGTGGCCCATACACTCATATCATAATATGGTTCGGTCAACAAGAATTTTATTACTTTCTAAGGTAAGATCAAACTTAGGAACCCATACAATGTGTCCAAAAGATCTAGATACAGATTTTGTCACAATAGGTTTTGGAGATAAAAATAAAGTTGATGCTCTCTTAACTATGTGTACAATAGAATTGTTGCATTGGATGTATGTACTTGTTTCAAGCTAGAAAGTATTTATAGAATGAACTCTCTAAGAAATTACCATGCCACCACAAACCATCTTGCACCCTTCTTTGTTAAAAACCAAATGTCAACCCCGCCCCATTCATCTTTCTTATAGACAAGATTTTTTTAGCCAAACCCAAGATGTGAAAAACTATAAAGAGGCCTTTTATCCTCCCATCATTTAAATAGTTATTGACCTAATCATGGCTTCAAATTGTGAGGAATGTATTGTCACCAAAGTAGGCCTTTACACCATCAATATTGTGTACTTAGAAAACTACTCACTATGGAGAATCATGTGAAAAGAATCATTTGATTCAATTGTGAGTGCATATGTAGCCAAGGACCATAAAAGTATCAAAGTCATCCTAAGAGTTCTTTTAATCTATATTATCATTTGATCCATTCTTCTCAATGCAGTCCTTTTGAATGTGGTATTTCTTACCACAATTCTAAAATTTCACCTTAGAAATGTCAAGAGACTTAGATCTCCTATGAGACAAATCCTTCCTTGCTCTTACTTCTTGTCTTTCTTCTTTCATTTTTCATTCATTCTACTACAATAACTAAGGCATCTTTGATGATGTCTTGATTTTTCCCCCCAATCTCCTTTGAAGGTGTGAACACCAAACCTACAATTAGCTAACACAAGACCATCCAACAATAGTTAATCATGTTAGAAACACAAATCTACCATTCCCTATGAAATTCTTAGCTAAATCAAGAAGAAAACATGAAAATTAGAGCATAAACAAACCAAATATGACATGCAATCAACTTAAAATAGTTAAACCTTCATCCCATAGGGGGATTGGTGCTCCTTTGATGTGGAAAGAAGCCCTTTCCCAATCCCTTTGATAAGCTCCAATGATGTAGTTGATCCAAGTGCCTAAAATGATGAAACAAGCTTCAAATGTGATGAAAATGGTGAATGCTATGAGTGAAAATGCATATAGTGAGAATGCTTGAAGTTGTGGATCCATATTGTCTAGAGGAAGTCTCTACTGATATGAATCAAGGGTTGAAGAATGAGATAAATTGGTGAATGTGGGATAAAAAGGGGGCCAATAGGAATGTGACACTTGTCACAATTCTATTGGATGAGGGTGGAGCAAATTTTGGGGAATGTGTTGAGTAAATGAGATGTAAGAGGAGTAAATGAATATGGTTGAGGATGTGGGAGGATGTAAGAAGTAAATGATTTGTGGTTGAGGATGTAAGAGGATGTATTAAGTAAATGATTTGTAAGAGGAGTTAATGAATGTGTAAGAGGTAATTTAAAACCTTTGGAGGGAAATTGAATGAAGAGGTGGTTGGGAGGAATATTCCTTAGAATATGCCATTGTGAGGATAAATAGAGGAATTAGATAATTAAAAGAAATCATTTTCATGTGCAACTTGGTTAGTTGACCATGGGTTGATTTAACTCTTGAGGAGTTAAAAGCTGGAGGATTTGTTAATGATGATTAGAAAGTGGTTTAATGTTAATTAATTCATAATTAATTAACTTAGATGGGTTAGGGGATTGTGACATTTGATTTAAATAGTTTGATTTATTTAATCAAATGAAAATACTTTATGGGGATTTAATTAAATGATTTGATTTAATTAAATATGATGAACATTAGTAAAAAAAAAGGTGAATTAATCTAATAAAATTTAATTGTTTGATTAATAGTAGAAATTGATGAATTTAACTAAATAATGATGATTATTTAATTAATTTGTTAGTTTGAAGTGATTTAGGAAGAAATGGTGTTAATTAATCAAAATCAGATGCATAACATCAATCAGGTTCATTTAAGTGTCTACATTTTTCCCCTCTTTGAAGCGAGGTACCTGTTGCGTTGGTTCAAAGAATAACATTGTCAATATCAAATTTCAAATTTTATTTATTTTTTGGGTGCCCCACTGCTACCCCAACAGAATAAATTATGCTGCTATACTGCCCCCTCGAGAGATCAGGCGAAAATGTCAATTTTTAGGTCGAGCTCACAAAAAAAATTCAAGATCAGTTCAACTTAGAGAGGACTAGAAAGCTTGAATGTTTGATGTAGACAAATTTGATGATGTATAGACAATCATCGGCCATGGGTAGCCTCATGTATATTTTGATATATCACACATATTTGATACTTGGATAGAAATGTTAGTAAATATAGAAGAATAAGAAGAATAAGAGGGATCAACCCTTGAGTTAGAGACGATGCAAAATTCCAACAAGTCTATGATCCTTCGAGACTTTATTAGATATTATGTTGAATGATGATGATTTGTTGCTTATCAAGGATTGGGGATGTAAAGAGCATAACTTTCCCTATGTTTGATAACACACATAGATGTGTTGCATCAAGGTATAGAAAACCAAGACGGTGTTGTACCTAGTGAGATGGACTTTGACTCAGCAAGCAGGTAGGAGTATCCTTGTTCACACCTGGCATACAAAACCTTGTTAGAGTATACTTCAGACATTTCAAACATCTCAAACCAAAACACAAAAAGGAAAAACCTCCTAATGTAATAGTCAACAAGGTATCCAAAAAATCCTCCCTACAATCCAAACAAAATTAGCATGACCAAAGCTATATTACAAGAATATCCAACAAACACAATAAATGAAAGATAATGATAGATGGCTCATTCCTTTCTCTCTAAGTAATTTTGATTATACATCATCGAGAGGTCATTGGAATGAGCACAATAAGATGAATCAAAAGAAAAGATCAAGTAAACAAACAAGCTAATGTTCTACATACCTCTAGCCAAGACTAAACTACGGTGATGTCTAATGTTGATGTCCTTTGTAGGAAGGATGCATCATAGGACATGATGTTATCAGATGATTTTGAGACTAACGGGATGATGGGATATTGATACCAAGAGTTGATCAACTTGTTTACCTACTGACCTAGACCTAAGACCTTGACGTTTGAGTTTACACATTCAATTTGCTATACTTGTTTCTGATTGTTTCGCCAAAGGTTGAAGGTGACGATTGATTTATTGTGAGTGGATGTTTATTGCAGGTGAAGGTGAAGTGGGATGGATGATTTTTTAAAATATTTGGATGTTTTTGAAATGTTATGAGGTTGTTTTTTGGATTTTCGAGATGTTTTACAAATGTTTTGATTTTTCAAATTTTCCCAATATTTTTGTGTTTTCTAAGATTTTGACCAAGAACCTAACTTAAGGACCTATCTTAGGGGCCTCAGGGGCTGAACAAATATTAGCCTTGCCTAATTTATACACGCAGATACCATGTAGTTCGACTAACACAGACTTGTTTATTGATGAAGTATGAACATGTGGATTGTCTGTTTATGATGATGGACACCTAAAGAACCTATCCTAGGGGCCACAAGGGCTGATCAAAGATTATCCTTTCCTTTGTTATACATGCAGAAGCCTCGTAGTTTGACATGACAACTCTATTTTTTGACTTTTTTATGTTTTTCACCTATTTTTGGATCTTTGACATATTTTGGATGTTTTTGGATTTTTTGATTTTATGAATGTTTTTGGATTTTCTCAATTTTAAAGAAGATGCCTAGGATATACATGAATCTAATATGATGCAGGTATAAGGACATTCCCCCAACATGAGGCAATAGTCTACCTCAGTATAGGCAGGAAAAACTGACCTTAGGAATGTGCCAAGTAGTTCTAGGATGGAACATGATACCGACGTAGGATCAAGCTATGATACAAACATGTGATGGGTGATGGAAGAAGATATGGAATGTGATGGGTGAATGCAATAGAAGGTGATGCAGAACAAGCCAATGAATCGATGGTGGATGGAGAGTACTTTATTTACCCAAGGTGCCTGATTGCTAGGTTTTCACCAAGGTACTTGCCCAAAGTGCCCTCCCTCTAGTGCCAAAATGTGAACACCAAACCTGTAATTAGCTAACACAAGACCATCCAACAATAGTTAATCATGTTAGAAACACAAATCTACCATTCCCTATGAAATTCTTAGCTAAATCAAGAAGAAAACATGAAAATGAGAGCATAAACAAACCAAAGATGACATGCAATCAACTTAAAATAGTTAAACCTTCATCCCATAGGGGGATTGGTGCTCCTTTGATGTGGAAAGAAGCCCTTTCCCAATCCCTTTGATAGGCTCTAATGATGTAGTTGATCCAAGTGCCTAAAATGATGAAATAAGCTTCAAATGTGATGAAAATGGTGAATGTTATGAGTGAAAATACCTATAGTGAGAATGCTTGAAGTTGTGGATCCATATTGTGTAGAGGAAGCCTCTACTTGTAGGAATCAAGGGTTGAAGAATGAGATAAATTGGTGAATATGGGATAAAAGGGGAGCCAATATGAATGTGACACTTGTCACAATTCTATTGGATGAGGGTGGAGCACATTTTGGGGAATGTGTTGAGTAAATGAGATGTAAGAGGAGTAAATGAGAATGGTTGAAGATTTGAAAGGTTGTAAGAAGAAGTAAATGAATATAGTTGAGGATGTGAGAGGATGTAAGAAGAAGTAAATGATTTACAGTTGAGGATGTAAGAGGATGTAAGAAGAAGTAAATGATTTGTAAGAGGAGTTAATGCATGTGTAAGAGGTTATTTAAAACCTTTGGAGGGAAAATGAATGAAGAGGTGGTTGGGAGGAATATTCCTTGGAATATGCCATTGTGAGGATAAATAGAGGAATTAGATAATTAAAAGAAATTATTTTCATGTGCAACCTGGTTAGTTGCAAATTGGTTGATTTAACTCTTGAGGAGTTAAAAGCTGGAGGATTTGTTAATGATGATTAGAAAGTGGTTTAATGTTAGTTAAATCAAAATTAATTAACTTAGATAGGTTGGAGGATTGTGACATTTGATTTAAATAGTTTTATTTATTTAATCAAATGAGAATACTTTAGGGGGATTTAATTAAATGATTTGATTTAATTAGATATGAAGAACATTAGTCAAAAGAAAGGTGAATTAATCTAATAAAATTTAATTATTTGATTAATAGTTGAATTGATGAATTTAACTAAATAATGTTGATTATTCAATTAATTGGTTAGTCTGAATTGATTTAGGAAGAAATGGTGTTAATTAATCAGAATCAGATGCATAATATCAATCAGGTTTATTTAAGTGTCTACAGAAGGAAAGCACCCACCACCTCTTCAAATGTCAACTTAGTAGAGTTGTTCCTAATGGTCATAATCAATTTGTCCTACAAATATTGAAAAGAACATAGAATTTTGATATTTTGATCTTCATCTTGTATCTACACTAATGGACTTCAACTAGGTAACCATGGTGTTAAATGCATTCAGGTTCATAAATAGAGTCATCATCACCCCTTCAATGAAAACAACTTATTTGATAGAAAAGGTTTATTCATCGTGTATTTTGGCCTAATAGAGGTCTCCCAACTTTGACCACAAGGCACTCGAGGTGGATTCTCCTAAACATTTAGGAGCACTAAATCTACCAAATAGTATCAAGTGAGGCACCTTTCCCTTCTGTCCAACATATCTCAATCTACTTGTTATAAGTTTGTTTCCAATAATTAGATCCCATAAATATTTATCCACCCACAAATCCTCCATTTTTAAAAGCTTTCATAACTCAAAGTCCTTTCCATTGAACATTTCCATCTCCACACAAGATGTGATTACCATTTTCTCATAAATGCATGATTTTTTCTACACACATATCCCACTCAAACCAAGAATTAATCTAAATAAAAAATATTCTAACCTTAACACCTAATAACCAAGATTATTAAGCTTTGATAGAAAATCAATGAATCTAGATAAAACTTCATGTTGCCCAATTTTCACCTACGGGCTCAATCAGGCAGGGCAATCTATGTTTCAGGTGTTCATGAAGTCCAAATGGAGACATTGTTGTGCATGATTAAATCATACCCCTGATGCATTTCTCAAGGAGCTCAGTTAAAAAGTCTGCCTCAGTCAAGTTTGGCATAAAGTTCCTCTAAGGAGAAAGTCGGCAAGACCTTCCAGCTGTCCTATTGACTAGCAGGGGTTTTATTCATCTCAAAATGTCCCGGTCGGCCAGACATTTTAATCGTTGTAAGGTTTTGTATCTCCCTCCACATGGGAAGTATCTCGCCAACAGGAAAGGACGTCTCGATGAAAGGAGACATCATCGGCGTGAGGTCTTGCCGATCAACCGCAGTCTGGCTGAAAGAATAGAGCTCTCGTCGAAAGGTTTTGGGCTTGCCGACAAGTGGTGGTCTCCCTGAAAGAAGGTTTGAGCTCGCCAAGAGATGAAGGTTTCGGTATGAAGTCCTGGCGACCATGGTGGTCTCGCCGAAACGGCCGGCATCAAGGTGATGTCTTGCCGACCCTGTGAGGTCTCACCAAAAGGGTAAGATCTCGGTGTAATGTGGTGGCTTTGATGAAAGGTCCTGCCGACAGACAAAATTCTCGCCGACAGTTGTTCACAAGTCCATCGACGGGGAGGAAAAATATTGCCTTCGGCAAAAGGTCTGGCCGAAGAGGAAAAGTCTCACCGAGGGTTCATGGCTCGGCGTAACGTCTTGGCAACTGCTGAGGTCTCGGTGAAAGGGCGTAACTTCAGGGAGAAGTCTTCCTGATAAGTGAGGACTCAGCGATAGGGGCTAGCGAAGGGTAAAGTCTCACCGACAAGGTGGACTCTTGCTGAAGTGAAACAGCGCCGAAGAAATATTTGAGCCCAGCGAAAGGTCTCTCCGACCGAGGGATGTCTTCCCGACAAGAAAAGAAGTCTCGGCGAAGGAATTGAGTTCGTCGTAATGTCTCGATGACCAAGCAGGGTTCTGTCAAAGGATTTAGGTTCAGCGAGAGGTCTCGCCGACACGATATAAGGTCCTGCCAAAATAGAATGAGCTTGGGGAGAATGGAGGAGCTCGCCGTGACGTCTAGCCGACCCGATGGGGTCTTGCTGAGATGAAATAAGCTCGCCGAAGGATCTTGCCTTCAACATAAAGTCTTGCCGACAATGGGGAGTCTTGCCGATAGCGATCAACTTACCCATGGAAATGGATATCGGTAGGACTCTTAGCGCTCGCTATTACTCTTGTTGAATGCGGGTGTCTGAGCGATGAAATATGGATATTGGTATAACTCCTACAGCTCGATATGAAGTCCTGCTGATAGTCCCAAGCTATGATGATAGCTGCTATGTGATGTACTCGCATCGGGGAGACACGATTAGTGTCTCACCGACATGCGATTCTGATGGAGCAACCTCTGACCGTCTGGAAATCTACGTGGCATCTTTTCAACCAATCGGAGGGAACCATGGGAAGTTTGACTGTCGCGACTATCCTTGTGAGGAAGATCAATTGAATGAAAGCAACATGGATTTGCTATGTGATCAAGGGTGATGAATCGGTTTGAAGGCAGTAGTGTTGTCTCTATGGAGGCCAACTACAAGGAAAATCTGATGATGTTTCCAGAAGAGATCAACTTGCAGAAAGATCTAGAGCGGGAATCAGGCAAAAAGGAAGAAGAAATCGTGAGTCGCGGTGACAACTGGGATCGCTACTGGCAGAGGGGGGTCGGCATTAATGTTAATGCTTTTGAGCATTCAAGGCCGTCCTTCAAGGAGGTTCGACGATAAACACAGAGGCCAAAAGTAAATGCAAGTATTACATAAGATCTGAAGGCTCCTCCTGAGGGCGATCCTTCACACCGACATGGACAACAGGGATACACTTGAATGCAGCATTAACTTCTTTTAAAAGATCTAAGGGCAGATCTTTTCTAAAGGCTGATATTTTGTAAGCCCTGAGGGCCGACATTTTTGTATATAGGGAATTTTTGCCTCTTTGTAAAGGAGTTCTCCTTATGCTTTTTGAAAGTCTGTGACTTTGCAGTCCTTTCTCAGATTAGCAAACTTATGTAACTCATTTTGGGGCATAATACACAGAGCTTACTTTGATCACCGTTGATGTTTTCAGATTACCATCTTGTTCTTGCAAAGTTTTGTGCATTTCAGGTTAATGATCAAGTTATTTTGTGAATTTCTTCTATTCCTTTATAACTTTATCTTTTGTTTTCATGCCTTCCTTCGCAAAAGTATCATTATACAAATCACAAACTGTGTTTACATAATCACACATGGATTCTAGCCTGTGAAAATCTTTTCCTTTCTTGAAAAAGTGTGTGAAACGAACCTGTTTGTGAGACATTAATTCCAAGCTTACAGAATTTGGTGTGTAATCTTATGGTCATTGTCAATTTTCAAGTGTAACCTAAGTATTCCATTTCTCTTATCAGTTTGGTGTATCACCATAGGGTTTAGTTTTATTCTTTATGCACTCCTTCTCCCTTTCCCTTTACAGAATTAGTAGTTTAGGTGATACCAAAGGAAGTCGGCCTTCTTCGGAGGTTGACCTCTGTCTACAAGTGACCCACAGCTTTAGAGGTCTTCCCATGCTACACTGAGGTGTTGAGCATCAAGTTCAACAAGGGTGCAATTTCAGGTGATAACACTTCCACAACTAATTGACAAGGATATATGTTTAAATAGAAACGACATACATTTTTAAACATAAAATAAACACACAACCATAATAAATAATATACCCCAAGAAAATTCTTTCAAGAAAAAAATTCAACCTCTAAATCTCAAACTAATTGTATTATCAATAACACAATTAGGTTAGAATACAAATATAGAATTAATCCTTCATAAAATATTATACAAACATACAAATTTGGAGATATAGTAGCAACATAAATAGAAGCAATACATGAAATCATCAAATGATCATTAGGAAACCATGAGCTCAAATCATCCAAAATGTGGTGCCCTAATCCCTAGTCAAAATCTATCACCCAAATCTCAAGATGATTCCACAAACTAAAAATAGTATATTCCTTACACCTATATCATAAATTAGCATAACATCATCTTTACTCACCAACTTGGGTGCTCCATTTTTTCTCCATCATCTCTATTCCAATATCTCTTATAATGTGTCATAGCATGCATCATAATTAGTTAATAAGTGTAACTCCTTACAACTCTGACATGTTGTAACTACTCTTATTTTTCTAATGTGAGAGGCCTAACTTTTGAAGCCCATAACTTTTAATTCAAAAATTTTGTTGAGCCTTTTTTTTAAATTAAATATCTCAAAGTAAACTTTAACAATGAAAGTTTCCAAGGTTTCTTTGACATGTTTCAAGGCCAAAATCAACCATTTAAAGCCCAACATTTATATGTTTATGTCCTTAACATTAGGATGCAAGGTTTGGACACATTTCCTAACATGGGTCAACTTCAAGTGGTGTCCTCAATATTTGGCTTCAATTTCACCAATGTTTTCTGATCTATAACACAATGTAGGCTCAAGAGAATATCCTATCTATCTAAAGACCACATTTTGACTATACATTTTCTTTTTCTTTTCTCAATATTTCAAAGCTTGTATCCTTTAACTCTATCGATGTACTTGATAAATATGCATTTCTTTGAAACCTAACTTGGATATTTTTCCTTATGCACATGTACACATGCCTTGAAAGTGCAAACCTTAATATGTTATGATGATGGTTTTTTAACCATCCAATCCTCATCATTTTTTTTTCCATAATATCTAAATAGGATATTTGTCAATCAAATAACATGTGTTCATAGCCTTTTCCTAAAAAATTAATCTAAATTGGCTCCACTAAGCATACTCTTAACTTTTTTCATCAACATCATGTCCATCCTCTTTTTAACTCCATTTTTTTGAGAGTTATGGATATTTATTATGTTGTTGTTTATCACTCCTTACAAAAGCTATCAAAATCTACTAAATAGAATTATATATCATTACTTATCCTCAGTACCTTGATATTCTTCTTTATCCAACTCCTTACAAGAGATCTGAGCTATTTAAATTCAAGTAGATATTATATTTTTATCTAAAAGAGAACACCCATGTTTTCCTAGAGAAAACATTAATAAAAGAAATACAATATAAAAAAATTCCAAGTGAAATCACATCAATAGGACCAAATACATCACTATGAATCAATTCTAAAATTCATAAATAACTAGCAAAATCATAATACATAGATTTTTTCTTTCCATATTTATACAATGTTTGTAAAACTCAAAACCAAGAGAAAAACCAATTAGCCTCTCTACCAAACTCTTAGATTTTGAGGCCTTAAGGCCTTTCTCACCAATGTGGCCAGTGTGTTCATGCCACAATATAGTTTCTTAGCCAAAACTTTTGATTCTAAAATATACGAACCTCAAAACCATTACATTGAATGGTTCGCATCTTAAATTGAAACAAAGTTCCAAAATTAACTTCCTTAGCTAGCATCGTGGCTCCATGCACCATCTTACATCCTTCTTAGTTGAATTCTACATAAACACCCACATCATTTGTTATGATCCTAATACAATATATTCCTTTGTGTATTTATATATTCCTAAGTATAATAAGGATAAGCACTTGTGGCATGCATAACCCTAACATAATACACTAATCCTTTTTAAGTATGATGAATGGGTATGCCACTACATAGTTGAGCCTATAAATAAGGAAGAGAACTCTCTCCCATATCATTATATCATCAAATATTGAATTTGTACATTATTATTTGATTATTGGAGGTCACCACCTCGAAGTGGTCTACTATGTTTCTAATTTTTACAAATATTTCCTAGAAATATCATAACAAGTGGTATCAAAGCTATGATTTGTGCCAACATTTTTGTTTCCACCATAACTTACAGACTAGTGTGAATTTGGATCTATTTTCTTTATTTTGAGGTGTGTAATAGATAAGCTATTGATAAAAAAAAACATGCTTTGAAGGTAAGTTTTCTAAAATTTATTGAGATTTTATGTTTTTTCATTAATTTTCCTTATAGGCCACAATTTTCAGAATTTAAAAAAAAAATACAATTTTGGAAAGATTATCAAAACTTAGGTAGGGTTAGTTCTTTATAAATTATATTTGGAAATAAAGTAATTACTTTAATTTAGTGGATAAAATTTAGTCAAATTTTTTATTATTTTTCTCTACAAACTGTAATTTTAGGATTGTTTTTAAATTTACATTTTTTGAAATCTTATCAAAAATTAGGTAGGGTTTGTTCTTTGAAATTTATTGTTAGACGTAAAATATATACCTTAATTTAATGGTCAAATTTGGTCCAAACAAAAATATCAAATTATCTCTCACACCAAACACTTCCCTACCTTAATAGATCTTAAAATAAAAACATAATTAAAGTCATGTCATCTTTAGGATTAGAGGGCCTTTCTATATATACAAAATCTAAGGACCCATTTTATTTTCCTCCACCTAAAATTGAGGAAATAATTCCACAAGGACATGAAACAATGATACATTTCATTAAATATAAAGATAAATTGTTTGACCCATTTGTAAAATCCTTCAATGAAGGTTTAGATAAGTTTAAGAATGATTTTTTATAATAATTAAAGTTCTAACAAAGTCACCAAAGTGGTTACAACCTTAATAAACCAAATCAATGGATAGGAGAACCTTTTTGAGGCCAACAATTATACTTACCAAGAATAAACATTCATAAATTTGATAGTAGAAGTGTAATTTCATAGATAAGCCTCATAGAACAATAATTTAAACTTCACAATATACCAAATAATGTCATGGTTGACATAGCTTTAATATATTTAGAATTAGGACCTTACCAATGGTACCAATGAAAGATGAGTGATAGAAAAGGACAAATGTTTATTTGGCAATAATTTAGTAAATAATTAGCAACCTTTTATGAGCAACCATGCTTTGAAAAATATTTTACCCGACTAATAAATTTAAAACAATAAAGGTTTATCGCTGAATATAATGTTGAGAATTTGAGATTGGCACTTTGAGCTCCCAAGGTGACATCTTACCAAAGGCTACAATTGTACATCAATGGACTTATGGACCAAATTCAACATGATGTTCATTTGTTGGAACCTTATATAGTAAAGAAAGTTGTGAAACAAGCATTGCATAAACAAAAAACCACTAAAGGTGAAACCATGAGATTAGCTGACAAAAATGTGACTAATCTTTCTATCAAAAACATGGAAAAAAAAATTAATGTAAGAGAAATTAGAAAGCACTCTCCTCAACAAGAGATAGATAAAAGGGGAAAAGGCCTATGTTGGAATAGTGATAGAAAATGGTCAAGGAGTCATAAGTATTCTAGCAATGAGAAAAAGAAAGGTTGGAGAAGAGGGAAAGTACCTACAAAAGAACCAAATATAAAATTTAAGAATGAGGATTCCAAGGAAAAGTAAGACACTACTATCTCTTTAATGCATTGAATGGAACAAATGCACCACAAACACTCAAATTAATTGGTAATATATAAAATAAAAAATGTGAAAGTGTTAGTTGATATTGGTAGTACACATAACTTTATTGATAGAAGATTACTTGTGGGAAACAACTACCTTGTGGTGGTAAATGTCATCATATAAAAATCTCAATGGGAAATTATCAAATAGATTAAAAAATGTTTGCTATCTCTATTAGGGGAGTGGATGTAGTTTTGGGTGTGCAATGGCTTAAACAATTAGGAACAATATATTTCAATTTTCAAGAATTATTCATGGATTTTAGGATACATGGGAAAAAGTATGAACTTTTTGGAATAAAATCACCACCATGTGAAATCATTAGCTCCCATAGGATGGATAATTTACTCAAGAAATGTTCCTATTATATATAGGCACAATTAAATTTTATAGAAGCACAAGGTATGATAACTCAAGATCAATTGAAAATTCAAAAGATTATTCAACGCCATGAACAACTATTTCAAGAATCAAAGGTTTTACCTCTCATTGGAGACCATAATCATGACATTGAATTAATACCCAGAAGCATTTTTCATCCCAACAAAAGTTTCTATTTATCCCCTATTCGTATGTGTAGACATCCAAATTTGACCACTTCCATATGGTCAAATTCATCTCCTTATTCATCCCTTTAACTCATACACCTCATCCTCTTGGTCAGTATTAATTAAATCACTCATTTAATTAATATTTCATGGTCTACCTAAAGTCTCTAAAGTGTTTAATTTAACAATTAAATGCTTTACCTTACACCTTTTCCTCTCTAAATTAAATAAATTTAATTTAGTCATTTGACCTTTTTGAATAAAATCAATTTAAAATTCTTCATTTTTCTTTCTCCTTGTCACATCCTCCATAATCCCTTTCTAATCTGGTTTAATTTAATTAATTCATGATTAGGATGTGCATCCTCTTAATCAAGGATTAATGTCACATCCTCCTACATTTTTCACTTGCTTCTAATCTCTCATTAATTATCCTAATCAGGTATTTGCACAACCTTAATCAAAGTCATTAGCCACATTTAGCTTACATTTTTAGTCAACCTTTTCATTTGTATTTCTTAGCATTGACCCTCTTTCCCATGTGAATTTTTAATTCACATTTATTCATCCTAGGTCTTTCTCCTCCCCATGCAAATTTTTAATTCACATTTTATCCTTTCAAGGCTTACCTTATCCCCATGCAACTTCTAGAACATTTGACTTGACACATCAAGTCACATGACGATAAGTGCTTCCCTTTTTTGAACCTTGTCTTGTCCATGGGATTCTTCCAAGCATGTGAATTTAATTCACATTTATTCACCCAAGATTCTTCTCATCTCCCAATGTACTTCCAAGGTACATGTCCTTACACATCATGTACCTCCTTTCCACCTCACTTCCACATCATCTTATCCTTGGGCATCTCACATTCCACATGTCAAGATGTGAGGGATTGTGAGTCCTCAACTCACCATAGCCCTACATCTTGATCTTGGTGGCTCAATATCAACCATTGAATTCTCTAGAGAATTCAAATTTCTCTATAAATACCCCCTCTTCTAAGGCATTTTGGGGGACTTAGTCATTTTGCACCTAAATGTTGTCATTTTGAATACTCAACTCACAAGCATTTCCTCTTACTTAGCCAATCCATTTTAGTCATTTTCATTTGCATCCCACCATATAATAAATCTTTCATTTAGTCATATCAATAGTCATCCAAGGAGCACACAAGTACTCAAAATCAAGGGCCAACCAAGGAATTTCAACTGCAAAGAGAAGGTATAATCATTTGGAATCTTCTTTCATCTTATTTCTTTGTGTTAACAATTTCTTAGGCTAATCTTGAGGTGTCCCTTTTGTGTTTTTCCTTATTGCATTATAGTTGTTTTGCATCTTTAGAATAGGATAAACATTTAGGATCACATTTCTGGCACACCCAGTGGGACCCACAAGTGGGTTCCTCTATTTTATGTTTGTTGTTGTTAAGAATGTTTGTAGGAACAGGTCGCAAAGGGGAGACTACGCCCTCCTGGTCATTGCAGAGGGGCGACTACGCCCTCCTGTACATTGCAAAGGGGCGACTACGCCCTCCTGGTCACTACAGAGGGGTGACTACACCCTCTTGTACGTTGCAGAGGGGAAACTACGCCCTCTGGTTCACTGCAGAGGGGCAACTACGCCCTCTTGTACGCTGCAGAAGTTCAACTGCACCCTCCTACTGCTACAGAAGTTCAACTACGCCCTTTTGTTTGCTGCAGAAGTTCAATTGTGCCCTCCTGTTGCTGCAAAATTTCAACTACGCCCTTCTATTTGCTGCAGAAGTTCAACTATGCCCTCTTGCTACTGCAAAAGTTCAACTATGCCCTTCTGTTTGCTACAGAAGTTCAACTGTGCCCTCCTGCTGCTACAGAAGTTCAACTGTGCCCTCCTGCTGCTACAGAAGTTCAACTACACCCTTTTGTTTGCAGCAAAAGTTGAACTGCGCCCTCCTACTACTGCAAAAGTTCAAATACACCCTTTTGTTTATTGCAGAAGTTCAACTGCGCCCTCCTACTGCTGTAGAAGTCCAACTGCGCCCTCCTACTACTGTAGAAGTTCAATTGCACCCTCATGTTGCTGCAAAAGTTCAACTATGCCCTTCTGTTTGTTGCAGAAGTTCAACTGCACCCTTTTTCCGATGTAGAAGTTCAACTATGCCCTTCTGCTACTGCAGAAGTTCAACTACGCCCTTTTGTTTGTTGCAAAAGTTCAACTGTGCCCTCCTGTTTACTACAGTGGAGCAGATACGCCCCAAAACAGCATAGTTTGGAAGGTAAAATAGCCATTTTAGCTTCGTTTTTGCTCCCATTTTTTATTGTTTTCAGATCCTAACCGCCTAACATTGTTTTTTCCAAGGATATTTGTGTTTTTGCTAACATTTGGCAGCATATTCTTGTGTAATTGATGAAGAACGAAGGATAAATCAACTAACATTTTGCTTGCAGGGCTATCCATTTGCTTAGATTTTTAAAAGTTATCCTTGTTGTTTTCGTTAATCTAAGAACATAGTTTAATTAGGGGAAGTAATATTCATTGCTTGTTTTGTTTGTTTTGTGTCACCCAAGGGGGCATTAGTTTGTTTTCACTCTCCCCTTGCACTTCGTGTGAGCTTGGGGAGTAGTTGGAAACAATTAGTGCCTTCTTTTTAGTGGGACCTACTTGGGGACTCCATCACCCCAAGAGACGATTCCAACCACGCATACCAATGGGGTATATAAAGGGGGGAGAGTGAAATTTGTACCCCCATCCAGTCACATCGTAATTGGTAGAGCGTTGAAACTAGGGTGATACCTAGATAGACGTGAAGAGTTGGTATGATCCCTTCAATATCTCGTTGGGGTTCCTGACTCACGCTTGTGGTGGATTGGTGTTCACGGTTGTGCCTCACATACCAATAGTATATCAAGGACTCCCTAGAAGCTTTATGCATCCTAGATTAAGACCTTTGTTAACCATACCTTTAACACTAATCATAGGATTGTGTTTGTTTAAAGTGTCTTCTTATGAAAAACCTATGAACTTTTTGATAAATTGGCCTTATTATCATCATTTTGAGTCCTTTCCATAATCATTTCCATCTAAACCAAGCCTCGTTTACTACAGAAAGGAGTTCACACCCTCTTATTTACCACAGAAAGGTGGTCATGCCCTCCTGTTTACTGCAGAAAGGCGGTCAAGCCCTCCTATTTACCGCAGAAAGGTGGTCACGCCCTCCTATTTACTGCAAAAAGGTAGTCACGCCATCCTGTTTACTGCAAAAAGGCGGTCATGCCCTCCTGTTTACCGCAGAAAGGCGGTCACGCCCCTATAGCCTACTGCAGAAGGGAAAACTAGCTTTTTTTAGTCTCTAAACCATTGTTTAATCATTCCAAACCTTTGTTTAATCATTCCAAACCTCTGTTTAATCATTTTAAACCTCCGTTTAGCCTCCAAACCTTCGTTTAATCATTCCAAACCTTTATTTAATCATTCTAAACCTTTGTTTTGTCATTCTAAACCTCGTTTAGCCATTCCAAACCTTCGTTTAGCCATTCCAAACCTATGTTTGACCATTCCAAACATTTGTTTGACAAAGTAGTTTTTCATCCCTTTCGATCCTTTGTTTACTCATTTCGAGTAATCTTTCATCCATTCCAAGCATCCATCTCCTCATTCTGAGAATTTTTCATCCTTTCTAATCAATCGTTTACTCGTTTCGAGCTTGCATTTCCGCGACCTGAGAGTCGCCCATCCATTTTAAGCAATCATGTACCAATTCTAAGTGCTTGTTCATCCACCCCTATCATTTATTTTCCCAATCTGATCATCTATTTCCTCAATCTGATTATCTAACACCCTACTCCAATCACCTGTCTCTTCATTCTAACAGTATGTTTACCCTCTCAGAAAGTCCAAAAGTAGTGGGGTGAATCTACCCTACAGTGGGGTGAATTTTCCCTACAAAAGGGAAAATTCACCCCCCTCTATGAGGGAAGATCCACCTTGGAAGGGAAAATTCGCCCCTCTGCAGCAAAAATTTGGCAAACAGACAATAAACAGATCCAATTCCAAAATCCGACCAATGGAACCAATCCCATCATATCCTTCAATCCAATCATAATCTAAGCTTTAATCTAATCCCAATTTGAGCTTTGGTCCATCCACATTTTTTCAAGCTCACTCATTCATCATCTAAATCATATCGATACATCATCCTCAAGCATCTCTAGGTTACACATCCCTTATCGTTTCCCCATCCAAATCCCTTGAACTTTGTTTTAGGTTATTATCCGAATTGACCTAAGTGTCTGAATTGATCATCAACATCAACATCTGCTTAGTATTGTCATCCTTCCTAAGTTAATCATCATTGTCAGCCCAATAAATTCACCTTCAATCTCAAGGTGGATTCGGTGCTGCAATCATCCATTCATCCTTTAATTTGATCAATCAATATCCTAAGTCACCTAGGGTAATCTTTGAACGAGGTTTTCCAATCCCTCTCATCATCCTATCTGATCCATCATTCGATCTTATCAATCATCAATCGATCTTATCGAGTCCAATCCAATCGCATCCTTGTTCAATCACCTTTGACCCAATCAATCTACTTCCATCTTGAGGTAGATTCAGTGTCGTAATCATCCTTTGATAATCGATCATATCGTCAGAATCAATCCCATCGCATCCTCCAATCATCCTAATTTGAGCTTTAATCCAATCCTTATTTGAGCTTTAGTTTGTTTCCATCCAAAATCTTTGATCCATCCTATTTATCCTTTCATCATCATGAATCCTTATCCTCCATCAATAGTAGTCAATGGAAACCCTAATTACGTCGATGACGATAACAGAAGTCGTGTCAATCAAGAAGTATACGACATAGATCCCCTTGACACTATCGTCACTAATAAGCTTTCTCCACCCACTTTCCACAATCCAGTCACCTCTTCAAACTATCATGTTATGTCTTCACCCATGCCTAATCACGCTCTTTATGCTACCTTTGACAAGGGATGTCCATTATCTTCCTCGTTTGCATATCCATCATATCCTTCATCTACACCTTCCTCTTATTCGACACCTGCATCCTCTTATCCTAATCTACCATCCAAATACTCTAATCATAATCCTACACCCATGTCATGCTATCCTAATCCTCCATACCAATCAACCCCATCAACTTACCCTAATCCAACATTCGCATCTCTCTATCTTGATCGAACATCCACGTCCTCACATCTTAATCCGCCATCCCAATACCCTTACTACAATCTACCAATTGCATCCTCTTGTCTTAATCCACCATCCACATATCTTAATTCACCATACCAATATCCCTACTTTAACCCTCCATCTAATCCTAATCCCCCATCTACTCCTAGCCTTACATCCAATCCCATTCCTCCATCTCACCCTAGGCCACTAATCCATAATCCTAGTCCTCCACCAATCCCTAATCCTCCATCTACTCCTATCACGCCATCTCAACCTAGAGTATGCAAGTTTCTCACTCCAGAAGTTCTCCAAGGACTCATGACAAAGAAGACATCGCCAGCTCCACCACTTGAAATCTTGGAACCATGCCATCCCAATCCATCCTCCATGGTCACTAATGATGAGACCCCTCTCCATCTCACAGCTATCATTGATGCTATCACCCCTAACACCACTCAAACTGTCAAAACCATCACATCCTTTGAACCCAATGATCCCCATCTCCTACTCCAAGATCAGTCGAGCCCATCGAAAATAACCAAATCCAATCCACTCCTACACCTAGATCCTCCCAACCCATTGCAGATCCGCAAATCCAATCCACTCCTCCCACTCCTAGTATCACCGAAATCCCCTCTCATGAACTTCATGAATCCTCCATCCTTCTACCTCACCCACTTGAAGAGCCCATCCAACATGCCTCCATTGTCATGCCTCCTGCACACGATGAGTCATGCCAAGAGTTTGGTCCAAAGCATATCATATCCCCTCTTCTACATCAAGAACCAGCCATCCCAGCTATTCCACCTCAAGATCATAATCCCTCATCCACTACAGTCCATAATCTCCTTGTCACTCAAGATTCCACCGCTCCATCTCATGAGCCCTTATCTCCTTCTCCATCGCATGAGCCCTTATCACTCGCTACCACAAATCTAGATCCTATCATGTCACCTAATCCCTCTCTTGATCCCTCACCAACTCCCTGTCCCAATCAAGAAGCTGATACTCCCTCATCTCCATTTGATGATCCTCCACCATCGCCTAAACCTATTATCCCCACACCGCTTGTATATCCCCTTGGTACTCTCACATTATTCCATAGTGGTCTCCTTGCAGAAGAAGAAAAAAACATATACACCACCTATCCTCCTCCACCTAATAATGGACTCGCATCATTCTTCCAGAATAACAAAAATCCTTTCATGGATCAAATGCTTTTGAACATGAATTACCAAGGAAAAGGATTAGGCCTTCATAAGCAAGGTATTCTAGAGCCCATCCAAGTCAAAGAAAAAATCTGTATGCAAGGTCTTGGACCTATTTCCCAAGACTCACAATCTAAACATGTTGGTACAACCTCTATACATCCTCAACAAGCCTCTTCCAAAAGAAATATAGGCTCTTCCCATTGCTCCACCAGATCATATGCTGCCATTCCTCCTCCTCCATCATATCACCTCAAAACAACCATCCATATTCCTCCATCATCTGCTCCATCCATTTTGGGTCCCTGCATCCCTCCATCCACCATCTCCCATCCTTCATCTACTCCATCTATCTTGGGTCCTTATGTCCCTCCACCCACTATGTCCATTTTGGGCCCTTATATCCCATAATTACCCCCTCCATCTCGTCATACTCATCCTTTCATCCATCCATCACCTATCCATGTCACCCATCATAAACATCCCACTCACATATCCCATAATCAGGATCAACAAAGGAACATACCTAAATATCCTCCATCTACACATAATCCCCATACTCCTACCTCCATCACTCCATGTCATCCATCTCCTCGTACCCATCCCATTTCTATCAAAAGCACTTTGGATACTAAAGAAAAAAGGCATAAATCCAAACATCCACATAAATCTAAAGCTCCCCATGTCTCCTCTAAAAGACATGGTGACGAAAAGAAAAATCAGATCCAAAATTCAAATCAAACCCATCGGCCACAAAGGCCCACCAAAACAAAAATCAAAACCATGTGGATCCCAAAGAAAAAAGATGCAATACCTTCAAATGAAAATTCTATAACAACATCCAAAGTTGCTAATCCAAAAGCTAATCATATGCCCCTTTCATCTCCCAAATATGTTTTGGTTCCTTATGCCCCAAAATTCACTATCCCATCTCCTCCATTATCCCCACATTCCCCATCCATTAATCCTCTTATCCTTTCACATACACCACCACATGTGCCAATGTTGGTCCTGAGCTCACTACCCCATCATTCTATCCATACCCTTTCCAGCATCCCATCCATTATCCCACATATCTTCCCCATCAAATCCCTCTAATTCATCCTCTTGCATAATCCATTTATCCTAACCTAATAAGGTTAAACCAACATCCAATAGTCGCTTCACACATGGACTCTTAATACCTCGTCTAGAACTTGATGCTTGAGTCTATCATCCTTATCCCTATTGCATGTCTTCTAAATCTACTTATTCACATCTCTATCCTTGTCCATCTCCATCCACCTTCTATCCAAAAATCAAAAAAATTCAAAAAAATTCAAAAAATCAAAAAAGTCAAAAAAAAATACAAAAAAATAAAAAAATAAAAAAGTAAAGAGAAATAATTTGTCCAATGGTGAAAATTTGGCAAACAAGTGCCTTGGATAAGTATCGTGATGAAAACCTAAAAAACGGGCGTCATACGTAAATCCCCATCTATCCTTGTCCACACTTGGGGGCATCTTCCTGATATGCATTCCCTCCATCCACTATGCTTCCTGATACACACACAGCTTCTTGCTATACATCCCCTTCATCCTTTTCCTCCATCCTACCTATCTTCCACATCCTACCATCATATCCCACTTATCTCAATCCCTCCATCCTCCTTGTGATCTTGATATCGATAGGGGAAAACATATAAACATGCTTTGGACACCTCTTGGCATACATTCCACTTGTCCGCACACTATCCTACTCCTTATTCACATCCATCTACCTTCATCTTCCTTCCTTATCCATGCATCCTATCCATATCCATCTCACTCCTTTATTAGACTATCCTTATGCCTTCCATCCCTCACGCCTCATCACACATGACATACTTAGAGTGGGGGCATCTACTTCCTTTGTGACATAGTCCTTGGAGACATCATCTATCATAACATCCCTTCATCTCCCTATCCATCTATCACAGCATCCCTTCCATCTCCCCATCCTTATCTTCCTATCCATCTATCCTAGCATCCCTTTCGTCTCCCAATCCTTATCTTCCTATCCATCCAAACTATTCCTTCCATCCCCCATCCCTATCTCTCTATCCATTCTTTCATCTTTATCCTCATCCCATCTCACAATCCCTTGTCATTGGTATCTAGTGATAGGCTACTCCCCATGCAACCCAATGCCATCTATCTCTTATCATTTCCATCACTTCTGCCTCTTTTACACATCTTTTCAATCTCCTATCCTTTCTCATCATTCATCTCTCCATCATACCATCCTCCAAATTCATTTTTTTATGATTTGGATAACTATCCCATCCCTGAGCTTCGTGTAGTCACCATCATCCTATCCAATCCAACAGGTCTATCTTGTCTCATCGTATCAGTCCCATCATTTTCATCTCATCACCCTTTATCCATTGTTTGTCTTTGGCCTTTGTTCGAACTATGTTGCCCATACACTTTCACGTAGGCAAGGTCGACATTTGATCCACCCCTGGGGTTCTGTCCATCCACTCTTTTATCGTCTATCATCGATCTTCATTTTCCACTTTTCTCCTTTTGTCCATCCTATCTTTATCATCCATCGAGCTCTCCATCGTGGTCTGTCGTCAGCTTTTTTATCAAACTACGAGGGCTCTGCGCTTTCACGTAGGCAAGGATAATCTTTGATCAGCCCCCGAGCCCCTAGGTCTTTAGGTTGTGTCAGTCTTGTGTCATGTCTCTTGTGTCGTGTTGTCAAGCTATACCCTTATCTAGCTAGTTTTTAACAAACAAGATCCACTTGTATCATCAGATCTAATCGGTTCCAAATATCCTATGTCATATCAATTTTTCAATTTAGTATCCATCATCAGTCTCAACAAGATGCATCCTTTCTAACAGACCTCATCAATCTCATCCATCCCCTTGATCCTATGGCAAAGGACGTTTGAAATTGATTCCACTCTTTTGATGTTTTTGGCTTTTGTTTATCATTTGAGCTCCCTATCATCACTTGTCATGGTCGCCTTGATCCATCATATCACGGTGTGCTTTGACTAGTCAACATAGGGGCGTATCTTGGTCTTTTATTGTTTTTCTGTTGGGTTGTCCCACGTAGTATCCACCAAGGCCTCTCTAATCTTGTGTTATGCTGGGACATCCCTCTGTGCTTACAGTTATCCCAATGTTTGGCCCGACCAAAGTCTTTGTCACTTTGGGGTGTTGGGATAGCCTTCTTGTCTGTTGTGCATTAGACACCAATTTGCCTTGGTCCATCATACCTTGGTGTATCATGTCATGCTATATCAAAACTCAGTGCTCGGAAGATGGAAAATCATATTAGAATTGCATCTCATGGTCATTACTGTTGCATTGCATTCACCCTATGATTTTGGTTGTGTAAATACTTCACATCTCTTTTTCTTCTCTCTTAGTTTCTTTTTCCCCCCTCCCACTTCACCCTAGTCGGGGCAAACCTGTCTTCC
Organism: Sequoia sempervirens; assembly: GCA_007258455.2. Classification (NCBI taxonomy): domain Eukaryota; kingdom Viridiplantae; phylum Streptophyta; class Pinopsida; order Cupressales; family Cupressaceae; genus Sequoia; species Sequoia sempervirens. The sequence continues at coordinate 447,202,100 of VDFB02271358.1, read as the reverse complement.
AGTAGGGGTGGATGTGCCCTCGCATTGGGGCGGATGCGCCCCCAAGCCAGGGTGGAAGCGCCCCCGCGACGGGGCGGAAGTGCCCCAAGCCAAGACGAAAGCACCCTAAGCCGAGGCAGAAGTGCCTCGCGTCGACACAAAAGCACCCCAAGCTGGGGTGGAAGTGCCCTTGCGGCGGGGCGGAAGCACCCCAAGCCGGGGTAGAAGCGCCCCCGCGACAAGCCGGAAGCGCCCCAAGAAGAAGAAAAAGCGCCCCCGCACCAAGGCAGAAGCACCCCCAAGCCGAGGTGGAAGTGCCCTAGGCCCCTAACTTCCCAAAGCCGCCATTTGCAAACTGTGCATCTGATTGACTCCGTTCAAATGCCAATCTTCTTGGTTTTTTGTGCTCTTTCCAATGACATATACCATGTTATACTTTCGAGAAGTCACCTGAAACCCCTTTTCCTTCCCCATCTGCCTCCTCGAGGGGGAATACCCTATCATTCCTCTCCATTCCTCCATCATGAGCCTTCTCCCATGAGACTGGGGCATCCCCTTTCACTTCCCTCCATTTGGGCAGCTCACGTGGCCTCCCCTATGCTGGGGCATCTTTTTTTTGGTTGTTTCCTCTATAGAGTCATCTACATTTTATTTTCTTTGAAACCCTATTATCCTAACAATGTTTCGAAGAGGGGAAAAATGTAGACATCCAAATTTGACCACTTCCATATGGTCAAATTTGTCTCCTTATTCATCCCTTTAACTCATATACCTCATCCTCTTGGTCAGTATTAATGAAATCACTCATTTAATTAATATTTCATGGTCTGCCTAAGGTCCCTAAAGTGTTAAATTTAACAATTAAATGCTTTACTTTACACTTTTTCTTCTCTAAATTAAATAAATTTAATTTAGTCATTTGACCTTTTTGAATAAAATCAATTTAAAATTCTTCATTTTTCTTTCTCCTTGTCACATCCTCCATAATCCCTTTCTAATCTGGATTAATTTAATTAATTCATGATTAGGATGTGCATCCTCTTAATCAAGGATTAATGTCACATCCTCCTACATTTGCCACTTGTTTCTAATCTCTCATTAATTATCCTAATCAGGTATTTGCACAACCTTAATCAAAGTCATTAGCCACATTTAGCATACCTTTTTAGTTAACCTTTTCATTTGTCTTTCTTAGCATTGATCCTCTTTCCCATGTGAATTTTTAATTCACATTTATTCATCCTAGGTCTCTCTCCTCACCATGTGAATTTTTAATTCACATTTTATCCTTTCAAGGCTTACCTTATCCCCATGCAACTTCTAGAACATTTGACTTGTCACATCAAGTCACATGTCGATAAGTGCTCCCCTTTTTGGAACCTTGTCTTGTCTATGGGATTTTTCCATTTATTCACCTAATATTCTTCTCATCTCCCAATGTACTTCCAATGTACATGTCATTCTTACACATCATGTACCTCCCTTCCACCTCACTTCCACATCATCTTATTCTTGGCCATCTCACATTCCACATCTCAAGAAGTGAGGGCTTGTGAGTCCTCAACTCACCATAGCCCTACATCTTAATCTTGGTGGCTCAATCTCAACCATTGAATTCTCTAGAGAATTCAAATTTCTCTATAAATACCCCCTCTTCTAAGGCATTTTGGGGGACTTAGTCATTTTGCACCTAAATGTTGTCATTTTGAATACTCAACTCACAAGCATTTCTTCTTACTTAGCCAAGCCATTTTAGCCATTTGCATTTGCATCCCACCATATAATCAATCTTGCATTTAGTCATATCAATAGCCATCCAAGGAGCACACAAGTACTCAAAATCAAGGGCCAACCAAGAAATTTCAGCTGCAAAGAGAAGGTATAATCATTTGCAATCTTCTTTCATCTTATTTCTTTGTGTTGACAATTTCTTAAGTTAATCTTGAGGTGTCCCTTTTATGTTTTTCCTTATTGCATTATAGTTGTTTTGCATCTTTAGAATAGGATAAACATTTAGGATCACAATATGCTTAACAAAAAGGATGATCCATGGAGAATGTGCTCACATTACAAGAAGCTAAACAAGATCGCTCGTAAAGACAGTTTTATATTCATATTATTCATAAATTGGAAGCTAATAAAATTTATGCAAAACAATCTAGATGTATCTTTAGGGTTGTTGGAAGGAAAGTGCAACAACTCAGACATCATCAAGCAAATCCTATCACATTTTTCCACAAAGAGCTCACAAAGCATAAGATTCAAGATACCATCTAGGGTAGGGGTAGGATAGATGGGTCACACCCCATCCCTTAGATATATGTACAGAAAAATATATGTATAACAGAATGCAAAGAAGAGAAAGGAAAGGAATTAGTAGAAGGTAGAATATATAAAAAAGTATAGGGGAAGATATATGATAAATATATATGATGTAAAAAGGAGATATAAAGAGTTGTGAATGTACTTAATTGATAGTAATAATATATTGATACTGGAAGTCTATCTACATTGTGTTGTTTGATATTCTATTATATATGGTTAACTAATTGACCTTATGTTTGAATCAAACCATTGATCCCTTTATATGACTGAGTCTGGGGTATAAAATACATGCAGAAAGTACTTGGGGATCAGAACTTTGGTATGTGTTTCCCTAGTTTTCTTGCTAACATTGATTTCATTTTCGGGACCCTGGTTAGATTGTGCAAATGACAGGAATATTCATATTTTTAAAATTTTAACTCAGACATAGAAAAAGAAAGGAAAATAAGGAAAAATGAAAATCTATGGAACCGTCCTCTTAGCATCTACTCTATGATAGGGGGTTAGGCACCAAGGGGATGGTGAATGGAAAGGGGGAGGAGTTTCAAAATGAATCCTCAAAGAGATGTGACCAATAAGAAAAGATACAAATAACTACCATGGAAAATAATAAAGGACTAATGTATCCCAAAGCAACCACACCCATGGAAAAAGGAGATAAGAAAAATACAAGAGATTAGAGAACAATTTGAATTAGCAAGAAAACTAAACATGGTAAGCTCAAATGGAGAAGAAAGAAGACAACCATATTCTTGAGAGAGAAGAAAGACACTGCAAAATAATAGAAATTGTGGAGAAGATGAGAATTGAGTGCACCAATGAGGGTGTTGTTGAGCATGCCAAGGTGGTTGTTGTCAAAGGAAAAGAGAAAGAAAATAAAGGAGAATGGAATACCTCAAAGAAATTGTATTTATGCTCAGAAAAAGCAGGACAACTCATAACTAATTTAAAGAACATGGATGATTATGGAAAATCTAGAAGGTTGTTGTTGGGATCCTATAACAACACAAAGACCCCACTTCTACTACAACCCTCCAAAATTCCTAAAATCAGACCAGATCTATCAAACCTAACAATCAATTTAGATGATAGATTTAATGAATTTTTGAAAACTTTAGAAAAGGTTCTATCTTTTCAAGAAAAATATTTGGAAGAACTAGTTAATAGAAGCATAAGGAAATTAAAAGAAGAAGAGATTAGATTTAATTTGGGTAAATAATTATGTTCACTAACAAATAAAATGTCATTAACAAATAAGAAATTGAAATGCTATCTTGAAGAGTTGCAACCCCCAAACCAAGACCTATCCTTTAAGCCATATAAGAGTAAAATAATTTTGAAAGAAGAGATACTAGAAAGAAAAGAGACGAGAGAAAGAAGGAAAAGAAGATTGGGAAAAGATACTTGAGGAGTAATTTGACATAAAGTTAGCAAGAGATAAGGGAAGAGATCATAAGCCCCATATAGTTAGGAAAGTAAAGGAAGAACAGGAAGACAAGAATAGTCTACAAATTCAAAATCCTAAAACAAAAAGAAAATAGAAAAAAATGGGAACATCAATCAAAACCCCAGTATTTGGAAAAGATACATTAGAGGCTATGAAACACATATTCTTATTAGAATCTCTATGGAAAGATGAGACATTAACAAGGAAAAACCAAAGTTATTAGACTTTGTATCTTCATTAAGGAAAGAGGTATTGGATTCGTACAAAAAGACTTACCCAAAGCATGGGAAAAGTTGGGATGAAGCAAAAAAATACTTCTTGGAAAACTTTGACATTTTGGATATCCCTATGAAGAGTGTTAGAAAAATGAGGGACCTAGTGCAAGGAGAAGAGGAATCTGTGAAGGCCTGTGACAAAAAATTCAAGGAAGTCTTCCACAAATTGGAGGAACCTCTAATAGAACGATAAAATATTGAATGATTCATCTTTGGATTATAGAAGGACATAAGAGCAACCTTAGACAAAAGAATATTTAATACTTATACAAACTTGATCACAATGGCATATAGCATAGAATCCCATGCATGGCACAAACCCCAAAAAGATGACATAAAGGAGAATCTTGAGAAATTACAATTAGTGGTAGAAAAATTGGTCATACAAAATGGTATTTTGGCAAGATGAGAAGCAAAGAAAGCTAAAGAAATTTTTTGCACATATTTCTCAATAGAAAGCCATGTCTGATATGAATGCTCTAAGGCTCAAGGAGAAAGAACTAAAACAACATTACACATAGAACTAAAAAAATTGTTGGCTAAAAAAAATTCAATATACTACAAAACTTTCCAAGAATGAGATAGCCACCTCACTGAGGAATGTCTTGCAAATCAATTTCAACTTCGGAATGCAACAAGTTATCCTAATCCAAGATGCCCCATGAAATACAACTATGACACGAAAATGGATAGAAAAATGGTATATGTCAAAGGACTTGTGTAAGTCCCCTTATATGACACAGGATACAAACAACCACCTTGGAGAGATAATAGAAGTGCTTATGCATTGCAAAACACCCCACCATAATATTACATGGGAAAAATAGATAATCCAACTATAGAGGAGGAATATGACGTGGTGGAAACAATCGCCAAAGAAGGGATACTACATGTTACAACTGTGAAAAGATAGGCTATTATGCTACAAAGTGTTGGGTAGAAAAGAAAAGTATCCATTTTGCAAAGATGATTCCCATGACATTCAAATGTGATAAAGCACAACAGTATTATCAAAACATAGCACAATCAAGAAGTGATTACTTACAAGACCATAAAGGAGCCAGGGTAATTAAAAGAATACCACCACATGGAGTAAGAGGTTTCCAAAGAATGGATCAAAGGTCATCTAATACATCAAATGAATATTCCAGTGAAGAATAACACATGCAAATTAAGAAAAAGAAGTTTGGAACAAACAATAATAAGGTTACAGTACTGACTAGACAAGGAACTGATACTAGGAAAAATAAACAAAGAGAAATTGAAGTAGTGAAGAGTTAGGTCCAGAAGAAGAGGAATATGATTACTTTCATCCAAGCAAACAACATGATAAAGTGGTGGGAAATGCAAAACAACACATTACACAACAAAATGATGACAGCCTATTTATTTGAAGAAATTATGATGCTAAAGAATTTGGCCTCTTTGGCCCAACAAAAAGACCTCCTAGTTAAATTAAAACAACTAGGGAAGTATTGGAACAAATAGAAACAAGTCCATCAACTTATAGAAGATTGAAACTAGAAGAATGGCCCTCTTTTAATTAGATCATGCACCTTAATAATAGCAAAGTTAAACATGTGATGGTAGATCTAGGTGCGAATATGAACATTATTCTAGAAACCACTTGGGAGAGACTGGGCAAACCCAAGTTAGTCAAAACACTAATGAACATTAGTTGGGTAGATTGTTTTGGCATGGAGACTTTGGAACATGGATAAATGTAGAAGTAAACATCAAAGGACTTATAAGAAAATTGTATATTTTGAGGTCGTTGAGATGAAAGAACCCTTGAACATTTTTCAAGAATTTCTAGGATTGATATGGTTTGTCAACTCTACTGGGATAGTAGACTCAAGAAAGGAAGAGATATCTTTGGAAGATGACAATAAGATAGTACACATTCCACTGGGAGAAAGGGAAGATAGAACTTATGTAGTTGAACAAGAAAGAGGGGGAAGATCCAAGAATTATCTATTATATTTCAAGATTTCCTACTATAGAAGAAGCCCCCAACAACTCCAAAGAAATTGAATTGGACAGTAACAATGATAGCACAGATAGTGAAGAAGTTCTTGATGCATGGATGCAAGGAGAATAGGAATTAACTTCCTGTAAGGTTTATGGGTTGTGGGAAAAATTTATGATACACAACAAATACATAAGCCCTCTACAAACTACCACAAGTATAAGAATGATACCGCAAAATCCAAAAACCAACACGACACCACCAACCAAGCATCATGTGCCAATACCCCAACCTAAAAGACCAATATGCTCATCACGCCAGAAATCAATGACCACAAAAAAACAATGGTTATACCTAAGACATAAGCATACAAATAGAAAATAAATATTACACAAAAAGAATAATCATTATAAATCCATTACACACTAGACATTCAGTTACACCATAGGCAAGCACCAGATAGATGAGTTTGAAAGAAGAGATACTGCACGGGAAGATGAGAAAACGGCTACACCATTTAATACACATACCTAGTAAAAATCTTTAATTACATCATACCATTCTCACTCTTTCACTTTCACCCATTGCTCTATCATACTCTTGCAACTCCCATGCACTCAAATGCTCTATCCTCCCCATGAAACCCTAAGAAAGCTATCATTTCGCTACAAATTCTTAGCTTCCAAAAATGGCCGCACCTATCTTGTTGATACTTCTTAGAATCCCGAGCCTAAATACAAGAGATTTCCATACAAGGCAACGAAGACCGACCCAGCAAGCACATTTTTGAAAGTACCTACAGACATAATTTATATAGAAGATATCCAGAAGTTTATTCATGCACCCCTAACATAAAAAGATCACACCAAGTTTGAGACTCTGAAGCATACCCTGCTACAACCACACACACAGAACTACATGTCACAATACAATAATATATCAGAGAAAAGACTAGATATATGGAAAGAATTTCCAAACTTCATGGTGCAAGAAGAATGGGTCAGCATCATACTCAGTTGATTTAATGACAAAGACCTCTACTTGGATCGACCCTATTGTATAACAAAGGACACAATCAAGGCAGTAATCAGCATGTGGGCACAAGGAAAAGTACCATCAAAGAAATTTATTAAGAATGTGGAGGTCACAAAGCTAACCGATATAACTTATGACAAAAGAAGCCTTAATGTCACAAAGAATCTGGAAGTCAAGTATGCCACATGGGCATTACCTACAAGGTTTGCTATACAAACTAGGAGGACATAGCTACTACCTCTGCCATTCATGCGGCTCTTTAGATGGTAATAGAAGAGAAATATATCAACCTATGTGAGGTCTTGCGGCAAGAGCTTGTAGACAACATCCAACGCACAAAGCAATGCCATTATCAATTCAAGTATGGGACCTTGATAATATGCCTCATCTTCTATTTCATGCAAGAGCTATCGGCCTTTGCAAGAAAATTTTGGGACACCACCTAACCAGTTGCAACCCAAATTCAGGACCATGTCAAGCACTTCCAAGACACATCATACACAACTACCTATTGGCATTTCTTCAAATCCCTCCAATAGAAGTTGCAGGCTAAAGAATGCATACCTTATGAGGTGATTCATAGATACTTAAAGACACTGTCTTCCTCGTCAACAAGGATTATGCCTTCATGGAGGCAATTGAGTCCAAGACATCATGGATACCACAGCTCCCATACGAGGTAACAGATGTGGAGATCAACTCCTATGTTGCCACACTCCTTAGTCTCCCCAAGGACCCACAAGCTGAAAAATTCACCACTTACCAAGTGTACATGGACAATTTGAAAAAAAAAAATCTGATGAACACTTTGAAAAGAACTAGGAAAAGTTACATGAGAAGTTTGAAGTGGGGGCTACCTGAGCAAGAGACAGAGGAACAAAGCACATCTACTCCTTGGATATTTGTAAGGCTTCACATAAGCACTCCTCTCGTAGAACCCATGCAAGGAGAAAGCAACAGACCATGGAAGAGGAGACTCCCTACCACACCTCCTTGGATAGAGAAATCAAAAGAAGCATTGGAAACTCTCATACAAATGTGGAGAAAAATCATATGAAGCAAGGAAAAGGTACAATGGGAAATCTCCCCGCAAATAATCGATATACCAAAGGAAGAGCAAGTAACACTAGAAGACAACTCTACCTCAAAAGACACACCCATCCTAGAATTTTCCCCACTGGTAGATGAAGATTAGTTATACAATGATATATTCTGGAAGGAATTCCTAGATATGATGCTAAAAAATACACCAATATGGCGATACTAAATAAACTGATCAGGGAAAGGGCATTAATAAGATATATGGTAGCATCCAACATAATGTTGGAGGATCTAATTGACCGCTTTCTAGACTCCCTAACCATCACACTAAAGAAGAGAAGGGAGAAAAAAATCTAAAGAAGAGAGAATAAAAGACTTGGCTATTGAGGAAATAGCCCATGCAATTACACCTCCATAGAAGCAAAGGATAATGGAGATACAGACCAAGGAGCTCCTATCTAAACAGACATTAGACAAACTAATGGTGGAAAAGCCAGAGATTACTCAAAAGTTCCAAGAAGAGATAAAGGAAGCCACAAAAAAATCATATCAATATTTGTGAGAGGAAGAAGAAAAATATAAAATAGCTTCTTCAAAGCAAGAACAGTCTTCCCAACCTTCGCAATCAAAAACAACTTCATCCTCCATAACTTCCTCTATGCATTCCATTAAGGACTTCTTGGTGAAACAAAAGCAAATCCAACCAGTGGCATCTCCGTTGTTGCTTCAACTTTCGTTGGTGGGATCACAGATGGACATTGGGAGCATCTCACCTCTGCATAAATTCCAATTAGGAGAGATCCTATAGCAAATGGAAAGAGAAGAGATCTTGAAACATCATGTGGAAATCTCCAACCAATTAAAGGAGAGGGTAAAGGATATACAAAGCAAATCCCCTTGGCTACAAGGGGACTCATCCCAACTGTTGGTGGTACAACTAAAAATTTTGATAGATAGGGTGATTAGGGATACCCAACTACAAAAGAAGACTATGAGATAACAAATTCAAGCAAAGCTCCAAAAGATAAAAACATATCAAGATAGAAATGTGCTATTGGACATTTTTCCCTGGAGTCACATATTAGCATCTTAAAGAATACAAAAGGGGACCTTAACGCCCTATATCAATTTCATCTACAATGGCCCACAATAATTGCTCCGATTAAGGCTCAAATGGATCATATGGAAGTTCAAATACTTAAAAGAGCAATAGCCTATGATGCCCTACAAGATATAGATGGCCAATCTCAAGTATCGATATAAGCATTACATGAACAATTTCAATTGTTACAAGACCAAAGAGATAAGAGCAAGAATAAATTCCACCAAGGTAGTAAGGTTAAGGTTGGCACATGTCACTGGGGTCCTCTAGAAAGCACACCAACTGGTGCAAAATATCCAAATTCCAAAGACACTTCTGGAGGAAAAGCGAATGCTACTACAAATTCAAGTCCAAACCCAACAACTGCAATTGGCCAAAACTCAATGGGAGAACACTTTTTCCAAGTTGAAGGAGATATATAAGGACATTCTCCCCATGGAGTAGAGTTGACTTGACAACAAGCCAACATTTTGAAAGGGGGGATGATGTTGGCAAGAAAATACAACTCAAACATCGCCAACCAAATCCTACCGCATCTTGTCACAAAGAGCTCACAAAGCATAAGATTCGAGAGATACCATCTAGGGTAGGGGTAGGATATATGGGTCATGTCCAATCCCGTAGATATACATATAAGAAAAGATATGTACAGCATAATGCAGAGAAGAGAAAGGAAAGGAATTAGTAGAAAGTAGAATATATGCATAGTATAGGGGAAGATATATGATAAATATATATGATGTAAAAAGGAGATATAAGGAGATGTGAATGTACTCAATTGATATTAATAATATATTGATACCAAAATTCTATCTACATTGTTTTGTTTGATATTTTGTTATATATGGTTAACTAATTGATATTATGTCTAAATCAAACCATTGCTCCCTTTATATGACTTAAGTCTGGGGTATAAACTACAACACTCAAAAAGTACTTGGGGATCAAAACTTCGGTCAGTGTTTCCCCAATTTTTTTGCTAACAAGGGTGAAAATGTAGAATACTCAAGACATATGGTGTCACTTAAAGGTGTTAAGATGGACCTTAAAAAGATTTGTTCATACCTATCATCCTATAAAGAAACATTTCTTTTGGGAAGATATTAAAGCAAATGTCAAAAAAATTGTTGTGGAATTTTTGATATGCCAACATAATAAAAGGAAAACAATAAAGACTCTAAGCCTCTTACTAACTTTGTTGTTACTGCTTAAGGAGGGGGTTTCAAACCTTTTGCCTTCCTCAATAGGTGGTTTTATACCTGATCCCAGCCGAAAGTTTTGCCACAATTCAAGAAATACTATGTTTAGTGTCCTACTACTATTTTGTTCAACTGATGAAGGGATTTAAAATTTCTTAATCCTTAAGTATCTCAGGAGACCAAAAATGCACAGAAATTGACACAAACACATACAGAAAGTTGTCATTAATATAAATTATATCTTTAGTTTCAAAATGCATTATTATTTGTATTAATCAAATGGTAGTACCAATTAATTCAATAAAAGATATAGAAGGCTAGATATAAACGCTCTACACATGAACAATTGCATTGACCCTTTTTTCTCCATGCATACAAAGCAAACAATGAAAATATAAAACAAAATATTGAACAACAAAACTTTATCAAACATCTATAGTTATAGAATTAAGGAACTATACATAGAGGAAAGTAGAGAAAAAAGGGACGTAAGCATCTATTCTACCAAGTATCCCTCCTACATTAAAAGGAGCCAAGTGAAGAAAAAATGGTAGCTCCAAGTAAACCCAAACAAAAATTGCAAATTTATGATACTTCTTGAATTTTCATAGTGCCAAAAGAATGGAAATGCCATTTGAGAAGGTGCCCAACAGCATCTAAAGCATTTTCCACAACAAAGCTTCCTTTAAGCACTCAAATCATAAAGTCAATTTTTCTATGAAACCTTGGTCGTTATTGTACATTACAGTATAGATCTAGGAACGGCCTAGTGATTGAGAAAGTACTCTCCTAATTCTTGGTCTTAAATTATGTGTCTAAAAACAAGCCAAGAAAGTTGATAACTACACATTATTCATCAACGTAGCTTAACATAGAAAGTAGAAAATAAGTTGGAACTTTCAAAAAACAAATTAGCAGGTTCATCTCCGACTAATTCCTGCTACTCGACTATGGGAAGCGCCTGCTGCTAGATGATCTGATTAATATCTAGAGGAAGCTGTAGTTGAATTAAAAACAAACATAAGCTAGACCACTCAATGTATTAACTTGTGGATGCTTGTGCAAGGAAACTGCATATTGTATACACCATAATTCAATGGCCCGCCTAAGTTTTCACATGCAATCCAACAATTACAACTGGTCTGTATCTTTCAACTGTAGTTTCATGTTCACTTTTGCTACAGTAATGCAATAGCCACTCACCTCTGAATTCGGATGGTAAGTCATATAAACCTTGATATATATTTCATGTTTCAAAACTTTAGGGACCTATTATCAGTACTTCTAGCATTGACAATCATGTCATACAAGGATCTGAAAACACTTTTGACATGTAGCACATACTGATATCCAAACTTAAATGCTGAGATATCAGATACCAAGTGCTTATGGTAATGAATATTTTAGACAGATTTATTTATGTGCTTCCATATTTTAAGGCTCTTCAGAACAGATGATCCAAGGAAGTACGCAAGCACATGAGCAGGACTTAAGGAGCCAACCAGCACCGGCATTAACACAACAATGAATGAATAGCTCAACATCCTCAACTTTGCCATTGATTAATATCCAACCATGCAATATATGAGGTGAAAAATATCCCAACCCTCATCCTCACAGTTGTGTTCTCTTATCACCACCTAACAGATTTTGATTGTTTACAAACTCAAATTTTGAACCTTGTTTGTATGGGAAAGATTTCCTTGAATCGTCTGATTATAAGTGGAGTTGACTGAAATACCAAGGCCAATGTGATCCTCTTCCCAGTCTATTATGTATGACCTCATAAAAGTTCCCCAGGCTTGGTATGGCTGGCTAGTCATACCACAACTAATAAAAAGTTAATAGAATGAACTTTCTAACAAGCTAAATGAGGGTAAAATATTAAAAAGTTCACTATGATTGGCTTATAATATTTTAAATTTTAAGATTCTATTTAGAACAAGAAAGCTTTGGAATTAGAAATGCAGGAATAATTGGTAGCCATATTTTTTGAAATGTTCAAATAAACATGGTAATTCAGAATTCCAATCTAATAGTGTTTTGTTTAAACAACTGTAATTAATCAATTTTATGGGCCACCCACAAGGTTTTTTAAAGCTTGTCTTTTGAAATCTGACTTTCCTTTTACAAGATGGAAAATAGCTTCAGGCACCAATCATGCTACAATTCATTGGATGGGTTGATATTTGGTACAATTGTGCAACCACATGCAACTAATTTTAAGAATGAATTGATATAAAAAATGTCTTCCTACAGCGCATGGTGCAACGGTTTGTCTCTGTTGTTTCACTAAAGATTTCACGTCCGAATATAGTGGACATTTGGTTGTATTGGATGTGTCAGTTATTAATGGATGTTTCAAATTTGAATAGTTGGGGATGGGAGCCCCCTTATGTGGTCTCACCAGCTGTGCCTGGTTAAACCACAGATTTCACTGATCAAGAAAAACAATTTTCCTGCAGGCCACTGACAGAAATCGATTTATAGTTTATAGTTTATGCATAAATAAATGCTCATCACTGCTTTACACCTGCATTCTAAAAGCAGCAAGTATATATAAATCTAGGAGGACACAGATACTACAGATCAAAAATTAAGCTTACAGAAAAAGGAATCTAATCATTGGGGAGAACGGATGTAACACCTCAATTCAAGCCATTGCCAAAAAACCCAAACAGGGCAGAGCTCTTTGCCTATCCTAGCAGCAGAGCCACAAATCCTCCAACAAGTATTGGGCGGACAATTCAGTTGATTGATAATCTTGCAAAAATTACCAAAGGAAGATTCAAAACACAGTTTTGACTGACTGCTTCTCGCAGATTACAAATTACCTGACAAATCAGGCTATTTGAATGAAAGCCAATCAATACCATCCAAATACCCCTGATCAAAATGGTAAAATTAACAGCTATTATGTATTACAAGATTATTGACTGAAAACCAATAAACCATAAAAGAAAGCTATTGTTTATGCTTTCCCTTCTTTCTCATTCTATTAGATGCATCCTTCTTGAACGCATCCTTCTTGAACATCTTTCCCTTCTTGTGCTTCTTTCCTTTCTTGACCTTCTTGAAAGACTTTTTTTTAGCAATTTGAATCTTGACTTTTGCTTTTGAGTTCCGAAAGCTATTTAGATGAGGCATTTCACAATCATTTTTCTCTGGAAGTACTTCGCTAGTCTCTACAATTGTAATTGTCTCTCCATCCTCATAAGTAAGAGTGCCTTCAGAATCCAAAACATCCCCATGTTAAGTCAGCATCCAATTTTCCAAGGCAAACTTGACAACATTAAAAAAAGCAGACACAAAAACATCACAAAAAGGCCAGATGATAGGTAAGGCAATACTTCAACCAGCAAAATTTTTTGCTTGACAATTTACTCTACACAGATAAACTCTGATAATCATTTGCTTTGTTGGAAACTTGGCAATTTACCATTGACAGTGGAGATATAATTAGAGTTTTTATCTTCCTCTTCATCTTCATTTATTTCTCCAGCTAAGATGGTATCTGGATTTTCTTCAGGCAGTTCAGAGGCCTCTCCATAAGCCATTTTGATTGCAAGCCTACGCTGAAACAAATTTTATACAAAACAAGATTTATTCAAAAGTGATAATGAAATACTGGTAGATAATTAGCTTAACTTCTGCTTGTTACTCTGGACATAGTTTCTGTGATTTACACTAGATATCAATGTGATGGAAGGTAAACAATAAAATCTTGTAAATTAAATACACATTAGCAAAGCTAACGAGACTCCACTGATCTTTCAGTCAGACCTGAAAACAAGCAATTCATCATGCATGGTATAAAAATAGAATCATTTAAAAAAACATAATGACAAAGGATCTAGCATATATCCTAGACATACCAATGAACTCGAATCACGATAAGTATATTTTGAGATTTTTATGCATAAAGTAAATACAATGGAGGCACCTAGCAGTCTAAAGCAGAGAAAAGCTAAAATTCCCTGTAAATTTTTCTCACAAACATTTGCCCAATTTTTATATTGGTCTGAAAAAACTCAGTACTTTTAATCCCAACTATGTATTTTCTATTTCTTCACTAAAATTTTGACCAAACAGTGCTGCATGCTATGTTAGATCAAGATCTAGAAGGTGGTCGCAAAAAACTCAGGATTATAGCATTATGATTAGCTTCTGATTTATTTGTTTCAGCTACTGACATAATCAAGGGAAGGTAACATGTTAGCTTGGAAACCACCAACTAAAGAATCAATAAATTTTCTAAAAGCATCCACTGGCAAATATATGAACAGCCAGAACAGCTTTACAAATTTTGGTGCCTCTGAAAATGTAATATCCCCGTTTTTGAGCATGTCAGCGTTGATTTAGTTTTTGGTTTTCTCGGCGACAATCAGTGTTGTCAAAGGGGTTATCTGATGTTCTGCAGAATTCTGGAGTATTCTGGCACCTTTAGTTATCAATTTTGATCAGGTTTTGTATTTTCTGCACTTTCAGTTGGCTGTGTGGGAAATATTAATTAATTAATGTTTGTTTGTTTACATTGTTGAAAAGGATTAAATTAAAAGACAACTTAAATTAATTAATTTTTAAAGGTGTGCAAAAGTAGCTTAAGTTACGGAAAAAGTTAAATTAAATTAATTAAGTCACTTTTGGGTGAATTAAGGTCTAATTCTTAAAAAGAATGAAATTAAAAGCAAATTGGAGGAATTCAAGAAAGGTGGTGAGGAGTTACGAAGAGAAAAGAAAAAAAGTATTTTCGAGTTTCTTTTGCAGGAGGCTGGTTTTTAGTTTTGAAAAACAAGAATTGCTAGTTGAACAGAGTTCACCACAGTGTTTTGGAGGACGGAAACCCTCTTAAAGATCAGTTTTGGTGATGAGATTGTCCACCTTGACTTAAAATCTCATCTACTGGCAATTAACGTAGAAGAGCAAAATTATAATATATGATAAAATAAGAGGATATAATAAGGTGCTTCCATTATAAAAGAAAAAAGTTATCTTATACATATTGCCAAAATTAGTTTTTGTGAATATTTGAAGTTAAAAGTCTAATGGTTTGATTATAATTATAATTATAACTTCAATATATCAAATATATTTAAAAGTATAAAATATGATTATAAATATTTAAATTAAATTAAATATCAACAATAAAATCACGAAATAATTAAGAAAGGAATAATAAATGCAATTACTAGAAATTATAAAATATGATTCAAAAGTTTACACATTTTTTTCTGCCAGAAGTTATTTGATTAAATATACTTTGTTTTCTAAAAACTCTAAGAAACAAAATGGGGGAGGGGGACACCAAGGTCTCCACTCATAGCAACTGCTAAATGAAAAGCAAGTCTTTGCATGTCAATCTTTCATTGTCCAGGTATTTGCAAGAAGGGAAAAAGAGAAACGAAGATGGAAAAGAAAGTATGTGCAGATCAATCCATCATCCTCCACTCTTACTTTCATTTTGTAATATCTGTGTCAGACAGAATGCAAAGTCTACAACGACATGCCCCCAAGGATCTGAACTATATACGATACATTTTGGGGACAGGGACAGTACATTTGTCACCTTCCCCCGACCACCTTTTATTAAAAGGAAGAACACCCCACTTTTTTCTTACATTTTGAGGATGCCAATGTATCACCAATGACCCAGCCAATTCAAAACAAAAATCAAAAATAGACTAAAAAATAAACATCCTAGAATTAATGAAAAACTATATTACAAAAGACCCAAGAAACTTCTTATTGTTTTGAGGATGATTAGTCATTCCTGCATAAAAATATGTTCTTTGCACTTTGCAAAAAACCCTATTTTTTTCTTATATCAACTTTAAACAAATTAAAGCATTAGAAATATTGCTTGCACAGTTTCTTTTACTATTTTAAGGACTTTGATATCATTTATTTTTCTTTTAATACTCATCCCCCTCCTATCCCCAAAATCCAGAAAAATAAGTGATGTTTCCCAAACTCAAAGAAAACAGTTGTTAAATAATATGGGGGGACAGGGGGGTTGGAGTAACATAAGGTGATTGAACTTAAAAATTATTCATTTATTTTTAAGTTATTGTCTTTATAGTTGAACAAACTGCTGTCTTTTTTCACTTCAATAAAATGTTCTTTTATGCATGTGGGCCTTTTTTATCCTTTAAAAGAGTATTTTTGCATTTAAAAATTAAAATATGTTAAAATGCATAAAACAATTGATGCTTCTTTGCCTTTACAATATCCTAAAAAGCCTGAGAAATATTGTTGTTTCATTTAATTTGCAATGTGCTAAAAATCATAAAAAAGTTGTTTTGTAAATTTATATTGTCATAAAACAATTGCTGCTTTTTTGCCTTCGCAATATCCTAAAAAGCCTGAGAAATATTGTTGTTTTATTTAATTTGCAATGTTCTAAAAATCATAAAAAGGTTGTTTTGTAAATATTGTTTTCAGTTGTATCTCTTTTCAGGGCCAATATGAGTTACTTCAGTGACAATGAGTTGGGATTGTCGGGTGAATGTTGGGGACTGGGAAACATTGAGAAAAGAGGTGAGGGCAGCCAAACCCCACATATAGAGGGTTCAGTTGGGAGTGCTTTACATTGTGAATGCCCTTCCAAGATCTTGGCATAGTATGCCAAGGGGGCTTTCAACAAACAAAACCCTTTTTTCCAGTTTACAGTGACCATTGACATAAATAAGGTGCATAATTCTGGAAGGAGTCAGCATTGCAAATACAACATTTGTGCTCTTGATCGGAAGCGAGCATTACAAGAGTTAATGCACACCTCTCAAATATGTCTAGAAGAGGATTCGGCCTTGTACTAAGCTGACACTTGTGGAGAGAGCAAAGATGATCAAATTGTACAATGGGGATATCTCCATACCATCTACTACTTTCTATAAGATTTCAAGACAGGTAGCTACACCTCTTGCAATTCCCACTTCTGAGGTGAATGCAGTGGAACCAATGGGGAAAAGCAAGGATAGGAATAGATAAGGGCTACAAGAGACCTAGTGTCTTAACTGTCTCCCCTTTATTCCATTGACAAACCAAACATTCAGCCACAAATTCTTGAACATCACCTTTTAGCCCTTCCCAAAAAAAATCTTGCTTGACCCGATGATATGTCTTCAAAAATCCTGAATGACCACCAACTAGAGACTCGTGCAGTTCTGTGAGAATCTTGTGTTTAAGAGTGGAATTCTTGCAGAGATACAAACGCTCTTTATACCAAAGAGTATCTCCCTTCCAACAAAACTTATCTGAACTACTAGGATCACTCTTTAATTGTTGGATGAGATTACTTGTCGCAACATTATTTTGCCACTTTGCTTTGGCTTCTTCCACCAAATTTGCTTGTACTATTGAAAGGGCACACAACAAGGCTTCATCTTTCTCATCCTTCCTAGAAAGTGCATCTGCCACAATATTTTCCTTCCCTTTCTTATATACAATCTCAAAGTCATATCCCAACATCTTAGTGACCCATTTTTGTTGCTCTTTGGAAGATAATCTTTGTTCCAAAAAATATTTTAGGCTATCATGATCTGTCTTAACCTTGAAGTGTCTACCCATTAGATAAGGCCTCCATTGTTTAACTACATGAAGAATCTCCAACATTTCCTTCTCATAAATAGGTTTGAGTTCATTCTTACCCTTTAATTGATGACTCTCACAAGCAATTGGTCGACCCTCCTGCTTGAGTACTGCTCCTATACCATTTCCAGAAGCATCACATTCCACAATAAAGTCCTTGGTGAAGTTTGGAGTGGCAAGCACTCGAGTAAGCACTTTGGCTATGCTTTATAATTCCTGCCTCTAGCATCTCCTCAATATTTTTTTCTATCTCACTTTTTTGTATATGCAGGTACTTGTAAGGCCTCATGTTGGGTGGTTGGCTCCCTGGAACTAGTTGTATGGCATGATCATGATCCCTCTTAGGAGGAAATCCTTTAGGCATATCTCCAAAAACCACTGAGTGACAATTAATTATTGCTTGTAAATCTGGATGAGTAGGAGCATTAGATTGAGAGACTTCTAATGAACATAACTAGGCCACAAATCCATCAACTCCTTTCTTAAGCAACTTTTGCATTTGATGAGAGCTTACCATTTGTGGGGACTTTGCCTTCAATCCCCTTAGTTCTACTACCTTTCCTTCTTATTGAAACCTCATGAATAGTTCTTGGAAGCTCATCTCAATTGTTCCCAACGTAGTAAGCCATTGTACTCCCAAAACAATATCTGTTGCACCCATGGAGATAGCATACAAGGTGATAATCTCTCATTGATAACTTAAAGCTATGGCATTTTCCAGAGCAACTAACAATATGTGATGTCCCCGCTCTAGTTAGTTCTCAAGAGCTTGTGAGTTAGCTTATATCTTGGACCCTCGTAGGCTAACAAGATCTGGTTAGAGTGTCAGTGGCTATTTTTGGTGAGTTATCATTCTCACCCCCTTCAGCTTCAGTGTGGGATTCAGCACCAGCATTTGGTGTTCATTGTTCGCTAGCTTCTGACGGCATAGAAATATATGGAGTTTGGAGGGAGTTATGGATATTTAAGTGATTTAAGTTAATTATTTAACTTAACGCTTTATTATAAAGTCAAATTTACTTTATAAATATTATCACTTAAATATATCATAAAGTGATTTAAAATTAAATCACTTAAGTATAAAGTGCGCTCAACTTGGGAAAAGCAATTATTTAATTGCTAACTATTGAAAAGTTATTAAAATACATTTTAATGTATTTTATTTGAAAGCCAAGTCGTGCTTTCTTGAAACTCATGCCTTTTGAGGATATAAGGCATTTTTGGCAAATCAAACTAATTCATGATTATTTGACTTTGCCATTGTTATTTCTCTGTGCTATTCTCTGAGACAAGGGTTTGAGCATTTATGCCATTGGAGAACGAGATTCTCTTCAGTGTTGAGCATTTTTGAGACTGTGAGAGACCAGTCAAATTTGTGCATCTGTGAGGGCTTCATTTAGAGGTTCTACTGAGCTTTATCAGAGTTTCCTTGTTGGTTATTTCAAATCTTACAATAATTGGAGGGGGTTTGATCATCTAGATGCCTTTCCTCTGCTTCAGTCAGCTTCATACATTGGTCGTACTCTTCCTTGTAGCAGTCGTACCTTTCTCTTGGAAAAACGTGCTTCTATGGGTCAAGGCGTGTGAAGTAACTTCCAAAGCGCCTAGCTTCTAGGAGCTTTCAAACTTGCATCTTCTTTGCTCTCTACCTTCTGTAGACGTTTGATCCGGTTTTTGCTTGGGAAAAGGACCAATTCAGGCTTTTGGTGTGGCTATTTGTCAGATTCAGCATATCTTGCCTACCAGGCTCTGTAATTCTTTATTTAATTATTTTGGAGCATTTCGGGTATGTAATTCATTTGCAATCTCATTGTATGTACTGCAAAATAACATCTATTACATCTGTTGCTCAAAATATTACTATATTGCAATTTTATATGCATTTATATGCTTGGCGCCCCTTCTCTTCTGTCTAGAAACCTTCTTTAAAAAACTAAAAAACACTAGAAGATTTAATAAATACTACAGGGGTTTGGATGGAGCCAGTTGGGCTCATCACAGTGGTATCAAAGCTCTGATCCTGCCAGCCTGGAGGGTTAGCAGTTTCTATGCGGTCACATTAGAACAAGTTTGATAGGTACTACTCACGCAGGGGTCCTGGTTATCAAAGAAGTACTTTTGAACCATTTCCAGCATTTTCGTTTAACGAACAGGAGGAAGATTTTGACTTTGATAATATGGCAAACAGGGATGAGGAAGGTCCTTCTAGGAATCGTCTTGATAATGAAGAAAGAGAGGCCAAAGATGTACTAAGAAGGATGGTGGCAGGGCGAACATCCTCCAACAGCTTAGTATCAATGTCCAGAATTTGACAATTCAGAGAAGGAAGAATCAAGATCAAGATCAGGAGGGAAGTATTCATGGAGAAGCTCGCAGGAATATTGCTCTAGCACGCACCTATGAAAGACCCACGTGCTCTACCTTCACTAGAAATGATACTAATGAAGAGGAAGAGGCTGAAGAGGGTGGTGACGTGAACTTTGCAGATAACATCATGACTATGCATGATGAATGGGATGCATTACCTCATTACCTCTGAGAGTTAAGGATCACCTTAACTTTGATCGTTTCATGAGCCAGAAGAGAGAACATACTACAAACAAGTTTGACAGGAGGCCTAAACAATGGAATAATGATCTAAGGCAGGCTACCAACAAAATTATGTTAACTAATTTTGACGGAAGTGGCAGAGTCACAGCACATGCCTGGGTGAGCAAATTGGACACCTTCCTTACATTGCATCCTATGACAGAGGAGGATGCTATTAGATTTGGAGCTCTCCACCTGGATGGCATGGCCCATGATTGGTGGCACCACGGCACAGTAATACTCCACCATGACAGGATTACTTCTTACCAAGAGTTTACAGATCGATTTGTAGAGAGGTTTGACAAACGTGATCCCGAACTTTACTTTAGAGATCTTGCATAGTTGAAACAGTTGGGTAGTTTGGAGTCATACATTGGAGAGTTTCAGAGACTGTCAGTTATGGTGACAAGCATATCAGAGAGGAGGCTGATTATATTATTCATGGAGGGTTTATTTGAGCCCATGAAAGGTTGGATCAAGGCATTCGATCCACCTACCTTGCAGTAGGCCATGAGGAAAGCTCGCAGTATGGAGCTTACCACACCACAGAAACAATTTGGCTCAAAACCATCCACTTCCTACAATGACACCAAATCTGATCAAAAGAAGTTTGAAAATGCTGATCAAAAGAAAAAATTTGCAGCACCTCTAGATCATGAAACACTTCACGATTTACGTAGGAAGAAACTCTGTTTTTATTGCAAAGGCCCATATGACATCAACCATGATTGCCCCCTCAAGCCTAAAGGGCAAAATAGGCATATGGAGTGGTTCTTTGAGGGAGAAAAGTTGACTGATTTTTCAGACCAGCAAGCTGCAATTTATGATACGGATGAGGAAAAATCAAAAAATGAGGAAGAAAGAGAGGTTGAAATTGAGCTACAGGAAGCTCATATGTCCAGTATGCAGAGAGAAGGTTTTTTTAGACTTCGTGGGATACTAGCTGGTCAAAGAGTTATTTCTCTTTTGGATACAGGTGCAACCCATAACTTTATTGATTCTCGGTTGGTGGAGAAGAGAGGCATTCAAACTCAGCAGTTTGAAGGAATTAGAGTTAAGGTTGCAAATGGGTACACTCTCAACTACGAGAGGATGATTCCGGATTTGCCAATGAAACTCAACAATTTTGAGTTTAAGGCAGATTTTTATGTTGTGAACATGGGAGGTTCAAATATAGTTCTCGGCATGAAGTGGCTTCATGCGATAGGAGAGTTCACACTTAATTTGCGTGACATGGAGATGAAATTTAAAGTTGATGACACAAATCATGTTTTGAAAGAGAACAGCAATGTAAAAGAAATTTCACTCCGAAGAATGGAAAGATTGATTTGGCATGACATGGTGGATTGGTCAGCAGAATGTAGGATAATGCCTTCACAGAAGGAGCAGCAAGATTCTTCTTATCATCCAGATGTTCAAGCACCCTGAATCAAACATGCAAAGGTTTTTAGTGCCATACCACCAGGTAGACCTCCTGATAGAGGTATTAAGCATATTGTGGAGTTGGAAGAGGGCACAAAACCTATCATGATCACTTCTTACTGGCACCCCAAACATTTGAAAGATAAAATTGAAAAAACTATTAAAGAACTTTTGGCTATGGGGCACATTAGGCCGAGTTAGTCACCCTTTGCTTCATCAGTTGTTTTGGTGAAGAAAAAGGATGGTACACTCAGAATGTGTATTGACTACAGGATGCTCAACAGGAAGACTATTAAGAACAGGGATCCCATACCACGGATTGAAGAGTTAATAGATGAGCTACATGGAGCTTGCTATTTCTCAAAGATTGATTTGAGGACTGGGTACCATCAGATCAGAGTTCAAGAGGAGGATATTGAGAAAACCGCATTTAGATGTCACTGTGGACATTATGACTTCTTGGTTATGCCATTCGGTTTAACCAATGCTCCAGCCACTTTCCAATCTACAATGAACAGGGTTTTCCATCCTCACTTGAGGAAATTTGTTTTGGTGTTCTTCAATGACATACTGGTTTACAGCAACTCTTGGGAGGAACACATAGTTCACTTGGATGCAGTATTGAGCATACTTGATAGGGAATCCTTGTACGCCAAGGAATCCAAGTGTGCACTAAGCTTGAGAGAACTTTTATATCTGGGTCACATCATCAGCAATGAGGGAGTCAGTATGGATCCAGAGAAAGTTTGTGCTATCATTGACTAGCCTACACCTAAGACATTGACACAGCTAAGAGGGTTTGTAGGTCTATGTGCCTTCTACCGTCGGTTCGTTAGTGGATTCTCGCGTCATGTAGCACCACTGACCAATTTGACTAAGAAGGGAGCCTTTGTGTGGACACCTTTAGCACAGGCGTGCTTTGAGAAGTTTAAACTTCTCATGACATGTCCAATTTTGGCATTACCAGATTTCACCAAGTTGTTTGAGCTACATTGTGATGCCAGCCGTGAGGGTATTGGGGCAATCATCATGCAGGACCGACACCCTATAGCTTTCGAGAGTAGGAAGCTAAGAGGTCCTGAGAGGAGCTTTAGCTTTTACGATAAGGAAATGTTGGCCATCACGCATGCCATGGCCAAGTTCAGGCAATATTTGGTTGGTGGTAAATTTTGTGTTAAAACCGATCACAATAGTCTGAAACATTTCCTAGGACAGCGAGATTTGAATGAAAGACAGCAGAAATGGGCAGCAAACTTCGGTTCTATGATTTTGACATCTCCTATGTCAAGGGTACACAAAATGTGGTTGCTGACGCATTATCTCGCCGCCCACACTTGAGCTCCATTACAAAGATTGCAAAGGTCTGGAGACACATGATAGTCGCAGAGTATGCTAAGAACCCGTGGGCTTCTAGCATAGTGGATGGGACAATACAAGATGGCAGATACTCACTTGTAGATGATTCTATCATTTACAAAGGGAGGATATTTCTAGTCCCAAGTTCTGAGATGAGGGACAGGGTATTGAGATCATTTCACAATTCACCTATGGCAGGACATCCCGATTACTTTAAGACCTATTGGTAGGTACGGGAGAGATTCTCTTTTGAAGGTCTCAAGTCCTTTTCTCTTCAATATGTCAGGGAATGCCTTGTTTGTCAACAAAAAAAGCAAGAACATACATACCCTGCAGGATTACTTCAATCGCTTCCTATTCCTGAGAGGAAGTGGGAATGCTTGTCGATGGACTTCATTACAGGCTTGCCGAAAGCTCAAGGGAAAGACAGCATTTTTGTGGTAGCAGATAGATTGACGAAGTATGCTCATTTCTTCCCAATCACTACTTTATACAACAACAAAGGTGGCGGACTTGTTTTTTCGAGAGGTATTCAGGTTGCACAGTTTGCCTCATAACATAGTCAGTGATACAGATAGCAGGTTTTTGAGTAATTTCTGGTAAGAGTTATTCAAACTTTGTGGGACAAAACTCACTCCGAGCACCAGCTACCACCCACAGACAGATGGGCAGACTGAGATAGTCAATAAATGGGTGGAGGGATACTTGAGAAATTACAATTCAGGGCAGCAGAAGGCATGGGTGAAGTGGCTATACCTTTGTGAGTATTGCTACAATACCACTCATCACATGAGTATTCAAATGACACCTTATCAAGCGTTGTATGGATATGATGTTCCGAGTTTTCTAGACTTGTTGTTGAGTGACAGCAAAGTACCTAGTGTTGGGGATCTATTACAGGAGAACCAGGACATTATGAGAGCACTCAGAGAGAACATTCAGAAGGCTCAAAATCAGCAAAAATAATATGCTAATCAGCGGAGAGTGGAGCGATCTTTTGAGATTGATGATTTGGTGTATCTGATGCTACAGCCTTATAGGCAGTCCACCCTTCGTAAGAAGGGCGCCGAGAAACTCAAGCCACAATACTATGGACCATTCAGGATTGTCAGACGTGTCAGTGAAGTGGCTTATGAGTTAGATCTTCCGGTGGACAATAAGGTTCACAATGTGTTCCATGTGTCGCACCTCAAGAAGGCGTTGGGACAACAGGTGATTCCTTCTATAGACTTACCACCCCTGGATGATGAGGGGAAGTTGATTTTGATACCTGAGGCCATTCTGGATTCCAGAAAGCATCATCTGCGAAGGAGGGTTATCAGGGAATATTTGGTGAAGTGGAAAGATCTACCGACAGAGGATGCTACTTGGGAGGGTGACAGTATTCTACAGCATCTAGCTTTGAGTTTGCTTGTAGACAAGCAAATTCGGGGAGGGCGGACTGCGATGTCCCCGCTCTAGTCAGTTCTCAGGAGCTTGTGAGTTAGCTTATATCTTGGACCCTCGTAGGCTAACAAGATCTGGTTAGAGGGTCAGTGGCTATTTTTGGTGAGTTGTCATTCTCACCCCCTTTAGCTTCAGTGTGGGATTCAGCACGAGCATTTGGTGTTCAGTGTTCGCCAGCTTCTGATGGCACAGAAATATATGGAGTTTGGAGGGAGTTATGGATATTTAAGTGATTTAAGTTAATTATTTAACTTAACACTTTATTATAAAGTCAAATTGACTTTATAAATATTATATCACTTAAATATATCATAAAGTGATTTAAAATTAAATCACTTAAGTATAAAGTGCGCTCAACTTGGGAAAAGCAATTATTTAATTGCTACCTATTGAAAAGTTATTAAAATACATTTTAATGTATTTTATTTGAAAGCCAAGTCGTGCTTTCTTGAAACTTGTGCCTTTTGAGGATATAAGGCATTTTTGGCAAATCAAACTAATTCATGATTATTTGACTTTGCCATTGTTATTTCTCTGTGCTATTCTCTGAGACAAGGGTTTGAGCATTTCTGCCATTGGAGAACAAGATTCTCTTCAGTGTTGGGCATTTTTGAGACTGTGAGAGACCAGTCAAATTAGTGCATCTGTGAGGGCTTCATTCAAAGGTTCTACTGAGCTTTATCAGAGTTTACTTGTTGGTTATTTCAGATCTTACAATAATTGGAGGGGGTTTGATCATCTAGACGCCTTTCCTCTGCTTCAGTCAGCTTCATACATTGGTCGTACTATTCCTTGCAGCAGCCATACTTTTCTCTTGGAAAAACATGCTTCTCTGGGTCAAGGCGTGTGAAGTAACTTCCAAAGCGCCTGGCTTATGGGGGCTTTCAGACTTGCATCTTCTTTGCTTTACCTTCTGCAGACGTTTGATCCAATTTCTGCTTGGGAAAAGGACCAATTCAAGCTTTTGGTGTGGCTATTTGTCAGATTCAACATATCTTGCCTGCCAGGCTCTGTAATTCTTCATTTAATTATTCTGGAGCATTTCGGGTATGTAAGTCATTTGCAATCTCATTGTATGTACTGCAAAATAACATCTATTACATCTATTGCTCAAAATATTACTATATTGCAATTTTATATGCATTTATATGCTTGGCACCCCTTCTCTTATGTCTAGAAACCTTCTTTAAAAAACTAAAAAACACAAGAAGATTTAATAAATACTACAGGGGTTTGGTTGGCGCCAGTTGGGCTCATCACACAGTACCATCTACAATCAAGACCTGAAACTCTGGAGCTGGATATATAAAACAATTTAAATGGGTAGCCAAGTTTTTGTTGATGATTATGAGTACTACTTGAATCAATCAACACTATTACTTTTTGCTTCTTTAAGTAACCAACTACCTTGAGAGTTTGAGAAGCACTAAAACCTGAAAGTGCATAACAAGAAATGATTGGTTGGGAATCATGTGATTCCTCATCTAACTCCTTTCAGCTTCTAATATTGGTTCCTCCTCATCTTCCTCACTCAGACCTTCAATATAGAACAATTTATTTTCACTACATTTATGTCCTCAACTATATTTTCCATCACAATTGAAACATAACCCTTTTGCTCTCTTCTCCTCAATCTGTTGTTGGGTCAACCTAGTAGGTTGATGAAGCGAAGGTGTTGAATATCCTTTGTCTCTTATCACATTAGCCCCTTGCTTTCCAAGAATCAAATACTTTTCCTCTACCCTCCTTGCTAAGACAAAAGACTCAGAGATAGAGCTAGGACTAAATATGCTTACCTCATGTTGAATGTGATCCTTGAGACCACCCAAGAACAAATCATTCAAGTTCTCCTCTGTAATTGTATCCACTCTTAAAGAAAGATTTTGGAATCACTGAATATAATCCTTAACTGATCCTGTTTGTTGAAGTTTAGCTAGCTAGCTAAAGAAGTTGTATGTCACACTATTGCTATATTGTTCTTGGAGTTCCTCCGTAAAGACCGACCATGAGACAATGAGACCCTTTTCCTTTCGATGAGTACAAAGCCAACGATACCAAATGAATTGATCTGGTTCTAGATATAGGGAAGCCAATGTGGCCTTTTGTCCATTTGGGACTTGATGGACTTCAAAAAAATTCTCCATTTGGTTTATCCATGTTAGAGGATCCTTGCCATCAAACTTGCACATATCCACCTTTGGTAACAAATTCCTATATTCCATAGAAGTATTAACATTTGGGTCAAGAGTAGCTAACCTAGAAGATTCACCTTGGTTGCTTGAGACCTCCTTTCTTGGTTCATTCATATAGGCACTTAACATGCTTCATATGTCCAATATATCTCCTCTTAGGCCACACATCTCTATCTTCACTAAGGAAATGTCTTCCTTGACCTTAATTATTTCCTCATTGGGATTAATATCCTCTATTGTTACCTCATCCTTATCAAGGGATTTCCCGATTTGACAACAGTCTTTTTGCCCCTTGTCGCAAACCCCGTCATGATGGAAACCAGTAATTTTACAATAAATCACACAAATGAAACTTAAATTCTTTGAAATTTTTACTGTAACTTACTAGGGCCAAGATACCATTTACCCAAAAAACAATCCAAGAAATTAGCAGATTTACAGCCTTGAGAGCAAATTTTTTGGAAACCCTAATTTTGCAATAACTCGCTTATTTCTACTTCAATTTCTCCAAATTTTGGATAGTAGGCTCCTCTATTATGTCTTCAACAACCCAATAAAAATTAGGCTCCAATTCGGCACGATGTGAGAGATATGTAGCTTCCAAATAAATTGCGTAGAAACCCTAATTCTGCAATAATTCACTCAATTCTGCTCCAATTCCTTTGAAATCTGGACTATAGTTTCTTTAATATGGTCTTCAAAAACCCTTTAAAAATTAGAAAAAAAATTGCCAAAATCTGAAAAACATGTGCCTTCCAAAATGAGCTCCAATATTAAGAAGACACCTTGCCTCTATAGTGCCAAGATCATGCTCTGATACCACTTGTAATGAAATAACTTGCACAATAGAAGAATATGATATGAGATATGCTAAAAATACTTAATAATAACTGAGAATAACAAGCCACTTCAAGGGGGCAACCTCCAAATATCTCCAATGAGAACACAATTCACAATATGATCATAAAATAAGACTCACTACCTCCTATATATACCTATTTATGCCTAGGATATCACCCAAGCCGACTTAGATGTCCCTATATAAGCCTTAGGCCGACCTAACTAATTAAATAACATTATAATAATGATAATATGACTTAATTAAGAGTTAAGATAGCCACAAGCCGACTATTCATAACCTGATGTACACCAATATTAAGGGCGTAGCATCTTTTCCACAAATCCACTTTCTGAGTAGCCTTTACAACAAACCCATCTTCTACATAGCTAGCAATCATTATGTTCCATGAGATGACCATTTCTTTGAAGCCTTTGTCAAACAATTCATGTGCCTTGTCTATGATTTGGCATTTTGCATACATGTCAGCCATAGTATTTGCATCTTTAATATCTGATAAAACTTCCTCTTCCACTACATTTTGATGGATTGTAATACACTGTTCAAAAACCACCATTCTAGCATGAGAAGGGGGGATGTTGGCAAAGGTTGTGGAGTTCAACTTTACACCTACCAATTGCATTTGCTTGAAAGTTTCTACAGCCTTTTCAACATATCCATTTTGCACAAATCGTGTTATCATTGTACTCCATGAGATGAATGCTCACAGTTACTAATGAACCAGCATAGTGGCAAAGGCTTGGGTGTGGTAAATATTCGCATCACCATTATCAAACCAAGAACAAAGATTCCACTATTGCATACATGTCAACTTGGACATTTGCAACTGCATCATCTAATTAATTCCTCAATCCTTTATGTTTTTATGGCACTCGAAAAATGATCAAAAATGTTCAATGGCTTCCATGTTCCCATAGTTGGAAGGAGGGCATGAAACCTATGTAGAAAAACTAGTTTATTTCATTTTTAGGGCACATAAATCTTCTTGTATGTCAGTTCAATAGTTGGAAGAGGTTTCAAAACCTTTTGACACTTTGTGGAGGTTTTGAAACCAAGGAAATCTTCCGATATAGGGTATGTCAGCATTTGGAGTAGGTTTCAAAACCTTATAAAACGTCCAATACAAACTATGACGAGAATTAGAACAGGTTTCAAAACCTTTTGAAAGCTTATAGACAAAGACTATTTTGGAAATTTGAAGAGGTTTCATAACTCAAGAAACGTGTTGACAAAGGCAATTTCAACAATTGGAAGAGGTTTCAAAACCATGGAAAAGTATCAATGATCATTCGAAACACAAAAGCTTTAACCTCTTTAAACCTTCCACATTTAAAACTTCATGGATATATCAGCCAAATATATCATATACTTTCACCATGCTTGGCAAGCTTTGTAAAAGTTTGCCAATATATCCGTAAATATGGCCTAAAAGAGAATTGATTTCATATCTTTTGATTAAAAGAATATTTTTGCTTGAAAGTTGGCCACATTATGAATAATAACTCTATGAAATTCTCTGTTAATTTGTTTTGCTACAACCCTTTTGAAACTCATGTTTTCATTGTTTCCATAATCCACCAAACAAAATATTGTTAATTTAATATCTTTCAAAGATAGAGGACTTTTATCCTAAAACCTTGCCACATTGTGTTTAACGAAGTCTAGAATATTCCTGCAAATGATTTGTTCCAGCTCTAATGGATTTCTCGATTTAATTGTTTTTGTCAATCCCACGTCAAATTGTGCAACTACTTCCAATGTTTTGACTAAAGAGATTGCAATTCCCCATTGAATGTTTAAAACTAGTTCACAACTTCTTTTTAGCTTGATACAATTAGCTCACATGAACTTGATTAAATGCAACATTATTTGTGATAGGCAACTATGACAAATTAGTGCAACAAACATGTGACGCCAACATCTTGTGGCTATGAATGTGTAGAGTCAAAAATTGTCACCCTTGACAATTTCAAACTAGGTTTAGCTCCCCCGTATGTGCTTGGACCTAATGATGCATTTAATTGCCCGTATTATGAATCTCTTCGAAAAATCAAACAATGGGAATGAAAATAAGCATTTAATATTTGCCCCCGATCTTTAAGGCCTCAAAAAGGATGTCTGAACTAGGGCGCCCCATGCCCTTGTCCAGCCCTTTTTGGCTCAAATTTGAATATGTCAGTGTTGGCATTTTATTATTTGAAAATCCACTTTCATTTGTCGGCCATCGATATTTGATTTTCAGGAAATTAGAATAATTGCATATAAGTACTAGTCTTTTCCATCATTTGAAATCCTAATGAGAGCTAGAAAATCTATTGAGCAAATTGAAGATCTTAAAATCAATCAAGGCAATTCAAGGGCAGAATTAGCTGCATTATTACAGCGATTTCAGCAATCAAGATCAAACTTGCAAAACATCAAGAAGAATGAAGAAAATTATGTGCAAGGAGCTATTATGATCAATCATGCCAAATCATGAAGATGTATTGAGTTATCATCTACATGCTAGTTGCAGCAATCTATTATGTTTTGGGAACTAAACTTTTGCAGGTTTATCAAGCATTCAAGGCATCCATCAGACAACATTTGTGGTAACTTGTGGTGTGACATCACTTCATCAAAGATTTCACATCAAGGTAAGGTAACGTTGTCATTTATCATTTCAGTCAATTATTGTTGTTTTAGCCTCTGCCCGAACTGGCATATGCCCTCTTGATCATCATCATTTGTTGTACGTGGAGGTAGAAATACCAAAACGGAGTTTGACTTAGACAAGCCCCTATACAACACATCCTTTCCCCCTCTTTTCATGTGTGCAGGTCAGATTCGGGAGTTTCAGCAACAGACAGTTCCAAAAAACACAAAGCAAAATGTAACTTGCATCTCAGACTTTACAGATCCAAAAAAGGAGGAAGCTAATCTAGGGTGCCCCACGCACCTGACCAGTCACATCAACTCCAAATTTTTGTCACAGGTTCCTGTCTATATCTCAGTCTCAAATCTGAAACTTTTCTGTTACTTTTTGTTTTCATCTATACGATAAATTACATTTTTAGATCTAGGGTTACATGTCAAATAGGTTTGCTGAAACACACGTCAAATTTATCTCTTTTACAACTCAAGAAAAACATAAACCCTAGGAGGTTGGCTCTCTCTTGTGGCATTAAGCCAATCATAAAACCCTAGTTCGTTTATGTTTGAATGTGGAGTCGAAGTGAAAAGGAGATAATCCTAGTTAATCTAATTGGATCTAGGATCACTTTTCCTACTCTACAGAATGCAAATTAGTGACTTCAATTTGGCAAGTGATTGGACACTTGAGGATGATTGATGCATTTGCGACCAAGGACAACTAACTCAAACAGGTTATCATAACAAAGGACTCAACACATGGTGACACTTGCCAATTTTAATGCAAAAGGTTTAAAATTAGTCGAGTTCAAAAATAGGGCAAACAAGAGTAACAAGCAAATCCTAGGCATACAATTGTAAAGGTCGTGCACAAGTTTTTCCAAGCAAAAGGCATCTTAAGTATTGCAAAGAAGGGCACAAAGGCATCCCTTCAAGGTCACATGAGAAGGAGGTCGTATTTTCATGATTTGCAATCACAATCCCCTAAAAAATCAAGGGAAAATTATTGCAAGTTGCAAACATAATCATAGACACAAGAATCAAGGCATTTTTTTTTGGTAGTGATTCTAATTACAGCAACCAAGGCACACAAATTTACAATCACAATTTATGCACGCAGCAAAAATTTGCATGGGC
Organism: Sequoia sempervirens; assembly: GCA_007258455.2. Lineage (NCBI taxonomy): Eukaryota > Viridiplantae > Streptophyta > Pinopsida > Cupressales > Cupressaceae > Sequoia > Sequoia sempervirens. The sequence goes on along the minus strand of VDFB02271358.1, from coordinate 447,170,509 downwards.
AAGGTTTGAAAATCATGACAGGAAGGAAAAGAATCATGGGCAACAAACAAGTAGACGTGGGCAGATAGGGCATGCAATTTTTTTTACTAATCAAAATTTTGGGCACATGCATCAAGAAAATTCAAGTATCTTTTTTTTTTGCAAAACCTTGGTTGTCTAAGTTTAAAGTCTACATTAAAATTTTAGAAGTACGAAATTTTTGAAAGGTTTTTCTAAGATTTTGAAAAAAAATTGGGCATTAAATTCAACTTTTTTGGAGTTTCAAGAAAAAATTATTTTCTAGGTTGCTAACGGGTGGTATTCAAAATCTTGTGAAAATCAACAAAGACAAATTATAGTGTATGGAGATGCAAGATACTAGCTATCGTTGAGTATTGGAATGTAACAAAATCCTATTAGGCATAGAAACCAAGCTCGTTAATAATCTTGGTGATTTTGATAGACACCATAGGGAAGCCCTCTTGATTTTAAAATTATCGATATCAAATAATCTAATTCATGAAGCCCCATGTGCTACATCTGCACATAAACCTATGCTATAGCTTAAAGAATAAATGTCAAGTTTTTAAAAATGGTTAGGATATGTATCTCAAAAATATGTTATTTTCTATAAAAATGTCAAGGGGTGTCTTTGTCCAAACATCTTGTTAGAGTCACTCAAGAACTCAAGCTCCCAAGATCACTTGCAAAACCAAAAATAACCTTCTACAAGAGAGAAAAGAAAGAGCATAAATTTGCCAATAATGGATGCAAATATATTTGATCAAATGTGATTAATGAATGCAATACAATGCAATGGATTTACAAATGAGAACCCCTTAGTTATATAGCCAAGGTCACACATAGGATTAGACAAGATCATGACAAGTGTCTTAATCCTATGATATGAGACAACTAATATTAAATGACCTAGGACACAAGAAGAAAATGACATAAGTCAAAATAAGATCTAATGCCAACTAAGACATCTAAAAAGATTCCTAGGACCTAAGTAAACTTAACATGTGAATAGGACCTACTAGGTGAACTAGTTAGGTAAAATACCTTATTCACCCCAACACATCTCTCAAAAATAAAGGACTTTAGGAATTACCTTGTCGACATCAACAAACTAATCGATGAGGACATGGTTGCGGTAGTTATTAACAATCTCCCACTTTCCTTTAAGGCATTTGTATAGTCTTTGAATCTACTAGCTAAAACTCAAACCCTAACTTTTGATAAGCTTGGTCAATATTTACTATAGAAAGAATGAAGACAATAGCAAATAGGGGAAATTATATCAAGGACAGCCAAAAGTGCTCTTGCTGCCTAGTTTAAGGACAAACCTCAAAATTCTACTAGCAATACTTCTTCCACTTAATCCAAGAAAAAGGTGAGATTTTTTTATTGTAACAAATTTGGAAATGTTAAAAAGGAATGCATGAAAATAAAATACAATCTATCTCGCAAAAAGTATGGTGAAGCTAATGTGGCCAATTTTGAGGAAGAACATGGATCAAGTGATGAGTTTGCACTCATGGCATCTCTTTCTAACAACATTGATAGTGGATACTAGTTCTTTGATTCAAGGGTATCCAATCACTTCACATGTCACAAGAACTATTACGTAAAGTTTATTGTTGATTGTAGTCATCAAGACATAGTTTCACTTGATGGTGGTAGATCACATGTGGTTGAAGGGATAGAAGTTGTTAGTGTTGTATTCAATAATTATCTCAAAAATTTAGTATGCAATGTTCAATACCTTCCTACTATGAACAAGATTTTTTTATCTATCAATCAACTTTCTAAGAACCCTAACATTGAAATCAAGGTTTGTGGAAAGAAATCTATTGTGTCTGATGTGAAATGGGACAAAGTTCTTGCCCTAGGCATTGGGCAAGGTGGCTTGTATAAGCATGTCGATCCTACTACAACTAATTTCCATGCATTAGTTGTCAAAGATAATGACAATGTTCTTTGGCATGAAAGATATTGACACCTAAATCTTCAATATTTGGCTATTAGTATAGCCCATACGGCTCAAGAGCTACCTCATATATAGGGAAAACAAGAGTTGTGTGTTGGCTATTTGGCTAGAACCTACAGAAAGTACATAGCATGCTATGGGGCCCTTGGATCTCATTCATGCAAATCTTTGTGAGCCTTCCTAGAAATCTCTTATTGTCCTTGATTCAAGGTATTTCCTGTTGTTGGTGGATGATTTCTCTAGGAAGATGTGGGTTTACTTCTGGAGACAAAAGTTTGATTTCTATGGTGCATTCCTAAAGTTCAAAGCATTGGTAGATACATTCACAAGCTATTGAATCAAGACTCTTTAGTCTGATAATGGGGAGGAGGAATTCACCTCCACTCAATTCAATAATCTTGTGAAAAAGAAAGTATTCAACACCAACTCACCCCACACTATAGTAGAATGTAGCGATTGAAATATCATGGAGATGACACAATGAATGATACACAACAAGAATGTGCCATATCAATACTAGGGAGAAGCTATGAACACAATGATTTTTCTCCTCAATAGGAGTCCTTGCAAAGCCTTGCCAAACTCCATACCCTAGGAAGCTTGGTCCAATCACAAACCTAAGGCACATTCTTTTTGTGTTTTCATTTCAGCTACTTACAAATTAGTTGCTAAACAAAAAAAAACATAAGCAAGATTTCAAAAGTATCTAATATTTCTTTTTTGGCTATAGTGAACAATCAAAGGCATATAGACTTATTAACATTTCTACTAACAAAATCATTGCCAATCGAGATGTTGTAAAAGAAAACAAAGCCATATTTTCCTTGTGTTCAATAGGAGGCCAACACAATTCTTGAATATAGTCTTAAGGTACTTTTGAAAGTTGAATCTCCCAATTCAACAAGTCAACTTATGAGTCAACCTTTGCATAGCTCTCCACTTGTATATCAATACTACAAGACTAGAAAAGTTTTGTCTCCACCTAGGGTTTCAAATGACCCTTTACCTTAACACCATTTGCCTAAACAAATAAGGGCCAAAATGTTACTATTCCAATTTGTAAGGAGTACATGAGAATGAACTTCAAGTAGATGACAAACCTCAAAGAACAAGACAATCAAGTTCCGATTCAATTGTTGAGCATGTTGATTTTGTTCTTTCTTCTATTTTTTAGGTTTGTGAACCACAATTTCTCTAATACCCAAGGAAAAATTAAAGGGGAAGCTTCTATGAAGATTGAGTATGATGCATTGCTGAAAATCATTCTTGGGAATTGGTAGAATTGCCTCCAAAGAAAAAGCCCATTGGGTGCAAATGGGTTTATAAGGTAAAGTGCAAAGTTAAAAGTTCCTTGGACAAGTATAAAGCGCATCTTCTTGCTAAGAGATTTTTGAAATAGGAGGAGATAGACTATGAAAAAAAAATTGCTCCTACTACAAAGATGGTCACATTTCGATTGGTTTTGTTCATAGCTGTTGATGAATGGTAGCTTAGGTCAGATATAAACGATGATTGCTATAAGCATCATCATCGTTTATATAAGATCTATTGCTCTTCATGTTTAACATTTCTGGAAATAAGTATTTGATTTTATAAAGCATGTATAAAATCGAATTCAAATAGATGATGTTCAAAATATGCATTGAACAAAGTTCAGAATTCATATATATGATAGTCGCCATGTGTGAGGACGTGCATATGTTAAGTTTGTTTAATTCGAATGATTATCGGCTACAGGAACCCGCGCGCTCAAAGGAACACATCCCTTGAGCGGACGTGTCTCCAAGTGTGGAGACACATCCTCTCAAGAGACGTATCCCTTGGAGGCGGATCTCCCTTCTTACAAAAGATGATTCCATTCTTAATATGCAAGACATCGAAATCTATTAATGTTCTGCATTCAGCACATTGAGTATTAATAAAATCTGGAAGACGAAAACTCTGTCTTAGAATTTTGGTAGAATTCTGGAAACTTAGAATACATTTAGAACCCTTAGTCTCTCATTCCTGACAGAAGATTTGTTTACATTTATAATAGCTACTCAATTGGGTTGGAAGGTGTATCAAATGGATGTCAAAAGCATTTTCTTGAACAAAGATTTAGAGGAGGAGAATTGTATGGTACAACCTAAGGGTTTTCAAGTTCTTGGTTGTGAACATCTAGTTTGCGGGTTGATTAAATCCATGTATGAGCTTAAACAAGCTCTTCAAGCCTGATATTTCAAAATTGATAAACATCTAATAATTTCTAGATTCAAGAAAAGTTTTTTTTATTCAAAACTTTATGTTGGAAGAAATGCTAATAATGTTGTAATTATTGTTGTATATGTTGATTATCTTGCCATCACAAGAAACATAAACAGTAGAATTCACTATGAATCAAACCAGTGTATAGATTTTAACATGTTTGATATAGGCCTCTTACACTATTGACTAGGAATCGAGTTTTGGCAATCCTAAAACTCACTCACATCTTCATGGTCCAACTCAAATATGCCACAAGTCTTTTAGAACATTTATAGATGACAGATTGTAACTCATCTTCTACACCTTTGGAGGTTGGGCTAAAGTTATTGGCCCAAATTGATTAATCCATCTACAAGCAAATGGTAGGCAGCTTGATATATCTTACAACCACTAAATAATATCTCTACTTTGTTGTTAATTATCTCTCTTAGTTTTTTGTCAAAACAGCAACTTTCTCATTGGATAGCTATAAAGCAAATTTTGCAATATGTCATAGGTATTCTTGACTTTGGCATAATCCTCCAACAGATGGCAAATTTTGGTTTGATTGGATATATTTTCTCTTTAGGAGCAAGAGTAATTTCTTGGCAAAATAAGTTTCAGTAAACAATAACTCTATCTTCCACTAAAGCCGAGTACAAGAAAGTTGTAAGTGCTAGTTATGAAGAAGTTTGGCTATGTAGAACTTTAATAGATTTTCAACTTCATCAACATCCTCCAGTCCCATTTTTTTGTGATAATCAAGGGGTATTGAGGTTGATGACGAATCCTTTATATCATGCTCACATCAAACACATCAAGATTCACCATCACTATATTCAGCACTTATTAGAGTATGCAGATATTGCTCTTCATTTCTGCACTTCTCAGAAGCCACCTCTTAATTTAATAACTAACTTGATCTTGTTCATTTCCTCAAAATTTCAGACAGGCTTGCTGTTGTTTCTGGTTTTATCATTAAGAGGGTTTATTAGGATAAGTAGTATTATATTTTATTATAATGACAATAATACTGTAACTGATTACACTTATCTTTTTGCTTCTGCTCATTTGTAACTGACATCTATTATTAGACACTTCACAATAATATAAGGTTGCCATCTCCCCCTGAGATGATCAAGCTCCTCTCTGTCTCATTCTTCTGTTTATACCAACCGATGTCTCATGGCAAGACCTGGTTCAGTCCCAACAGTTCTGTGATAAGGAGATGTTCCCAAGATTTCCATCAAATGATGAATTCAATTTCTAAGCTTGTTGCTCAATGCAGCTACAGATTTCTTATTTTTGCATTTCAATTCAGTTCATTAGTTTGATTCTCAACTCTAGCTTCTAAATTTCTAACTTCGTACTTTGCAGCATGAATTGATGAATGAAAATCATATTACAGTTATCAAATGGGTTATTCGATCAATGGATTGTCATAAAAATTTAGCGATATTTACTCTTCAAAATTTCAGCTTCTTAAATTCTTTTAGTTTTATAGTTTCTTAAGTTGTTTTTTAATGTATTTGTATTTTAAAACTAAAAAAAAAAAAATTATTTGTTGATTTAATAGCCATCCCCAAATTTCAGGATATTTTGTGCTGTTGCAAAATCCAGGAGATTTTTTGTCCATCCCTAAAACCATGTCCCTACATTATCAAAACTCAAAAAAACACTCTGTTAACTTCATAAAACACAAAACAGGTTTTCTTAACCATGTCTTGTGGCCATGTAAAAACAAGGGTTACAAGGGGGCATGCACCCGCCCCCCACCAAAACCGGCATCCTTGTCACTCCCAGTACAGTGGGACAGCGCAGGACATTCCCTGGCTGTCCCCTGGGAAGCCAGGAATGCTTTCCACAAGACAGCTGGCAGCATTTGAGACATCCCTTAACTGTCCCAGTTATGGTCATACATCCCCCCAGCAGAAAAAATAATTTAAATCACCATACAAAGAGAAAATGTGTGATTGGATACAAATGTTGAAAGTCAGTGAATAACTTTGAAACGATTGCATACAGCTATAGAATGAAAGTATACAACTGCTCAACAACTGCATGAACTGCACGATGAAAGTGTGATGAAAACATAAACTTTTTTATCTTTTCATCAATGGGAAATTATGTGACCCCATGCAACTATGGAAAGAAAATTTACAGTTGTTGAACACATGCATACAAATATGGCATGAAAATATACTCATGTCGAATGCCAGCATACAGGTGTTACCCTTTTCATCAATGCGCAATTCTATGACTATATACATCTGTAGGAAAGCAGAAAATTATAAAATGAGAGTACACAGGTGTAGAATGAGCAAAAGTGTGATGCCATACAGTTGTAAAGTGAAATCATACATATGCCAAATCAGAGCATACAGTTGTAAGAAAAGTATGATAGTCATTACACTTCCATGTATGATTTTGTATCCTTCAGACCACCTCTAATAATGAAAACACTGAACAATGAAATAGAAAATTTATATTTTTTATTGCTGCTATAGCATGTTATATTGAATATCAAATTTCATACATTATATTAATATCTATAGTTGAATTTTAATGTCATGTATTCCCCATCCCCAAAATACAGAGGAACATAGGTAAAACAAATTCTTGTGTTTAGGCTAAGTATCCCATACTCTCCTACATTCATTTATCAAACCCTAACCTCTCCGGAAACACAAAAATGAGCAGCCTCCAAGCTAACATTGATCAAGTACTACTCTTGAGGAGGTAATGTGCTAATACCAATAAGCACAATTAACTAATAGCAAAATGAACTTATCATCCTGCTCCTAATAGATTCTTGCTAGGAATTTATTGTCCAAAAATGGCCATACCCTGCATATCAAGGGGTTTGTAGGAGGATGCAAAAAAAAGTAATGCTATGTGTGATCTATTAATTGCCTTTTTGGATTCTGTCAAGCAATGTCCAGCATAAAAATCAGTGAGACCCTAGGTCGACATCTATATAATGTTGCATGGGATCTTTTTCATGAACTACTGGAATCAAAGAGTTGCACATTGTCCTAATTATGCTGAGAAGCATAAACTACAGTGGTGGCAGGGGGGAGAAGCATCTCAACAAAGGTAATGCTAGGTGTGATATTGATTGCCTTTCCAGATTCTGTCAAGCAATGTCCGACATAAAAATCAGCAAGACCTTGGATCGACATCTATATAATGTTGCACAGGATTTTTATGATGAACTAGAGGAATCAATGAGTTGCAAATTGTCCTAATTATGCCAAGAGGCGTAAACTACAATGGAAGCAAGGGGGAAAAGCATCTGATGTCATTACTGTGAAAGAAAAACTATTTAAAGTCAACATTTATTCATTAAATATAAAAACATAAAAATTATAAAATATATATTAATTCCTACAATGAAACTATTGGAAGAATAAACCACTTACATTATTGCAGGGATGTTCTACTAACTTCTGGCACAATAAGGGAATTGTTGATTTTGATAATATTTTTGAGTCTGGGCATCCAAGAAGCTGGGAGTATATCAAGACAAAATACTCACTACTTGATCCATATAAATGAACTCTCTCTATTATAATAAAACACTGCCAAATGTTAAGTTCCCAATGGAATTGACCTTCAATACTGAAATTTTGGAGAACTTACAGTGGTAGGATGGTACTAGGTCTTTAAAAATCAACTTCTTCAAGATCTATAACATACTTACCAACTCCCAACTGATACTTGATCATGTCAAAAAATGTTGGGAACATTGATGTACATAGGAAATCCCAGGCTAAAGATTTTTAAGTGGTGTTGATATAAGTCTCTTGAACCTAAGAAATATTGTTTTAATGGCTTTCAAAAATTAAGAAATTGCTTGTTGGTTCTGTTGCTTTTTCTGTTCCTATCTCTTGCAAAATCTGTGATGCCCCTGCAAATTTTGATCTGAAGAGGTCCTAAAGGATCTCCTCCAAAGGGTTTAGAGGATTTCAAAGATTGATATGAGAGGGGCCATTGGTTATACAAGTAGAATGTTGAATCTCCATAATATCACTTATCAAATAATAGAGGAATTGCGAGGTTGGTTAAGTTCCTCACTTATAATGTTGAAAGAAAATTGTATGTGCATAGCAATATGTACCTATTCCCCAACTCTAGTCTCTATTATGCAGTTGATCAAAATGAGTTGCAGTACTTTACAGCCCAAAATTAAGATCATTCTTGGGTAGCTGTTATTGTTGTGGGGTGGAGAAGGGTGGAGAAAGGTGGAGATTTCACTACCATCCTACAAATCAAAAGAGGGCCTAAGAATTTCTCTTAATGATGGTTTTGGCACCTTCATCACAACCAATAGATTTTGGCATGTACAAACCACGCAAGGAAACTTACTTGGAACAAGAGGAAACAAGAAACAAGTTGATTGCTAAAATATTGGATAGATTCATATTAGACAATAAATGGCTCATAGAAGGTCCTCAAAGCTGCCACTCCAGAGTTCAGACTATCAGACAACTAATCTAAATGGCTTTCAACAAAATGAAAAAACTGCCCTCAAAAGTTGTGCTTTTAAATTCAAATTCTTGATTTTGAACTTCCTGATGTGAAAAGAGAAATAGAAGAATGATGGAATATCAATGCCCCATTAAAAACTAGGGATCTAAGATGAATAACCTAGCACAAAAACTGAAGCATCAATAAAGAATTAAAAGATTGAAACAAGATTGTCTTTGCCAACATAATTAAAAGAAAAGAAGAAAGGATTGATAATTCTTCATTTGAAGTTACTGGTTGTTAAAACTGTCACCAAGCAGGTCAAAATAGAGGTTTACAAACCTTTCTGACTAGAAAATTGAATTTAGTATTTATGTAAATGTATAATTGAATAATTTAAATAGTCAAAGACTCAAAAGTAACAGCAAACTTCAAATAATTCCAAATCTCTCGTGAAATTCCCCAAACAGACTGTGGCAATCAATTTCTTAATAAAACTACATGAAACTAAACAAAAAAAATGGCACACCATTTCAAGTTCAAATGGAAAAATTAAGCCAATTTTAAATCAGATGTTCTCATTTGTTCACACAGGTTGTGCCCTTCAAGGCAAGGAAACACTTTCGCATTGATTCCTACAAAGAAATAAGCATCAATCAGCACAAGGAACCATTCCCCAATGTGAGTTTGTGCCAATTGTGTGTCTGTCAAAACAGGGAAAATATCTACTACATCAATAAGCACTGAGGACTTTTTTTCCTGGAGAAATGGAATCTCTGCAACAACAACATTGGAAAAAATGGATCTGTGTAAATCAGTTCAGGCCCTTGTCACAAAATTGAAAATAAAAGAGTCAAATATCAAAATATTTTTAACCTACCCACTATATTAGAAATTGTGCCTCAGTGATCAGATAACTATAGAAATTTGAAATTTAGCAAGAATAACTGCCATCAGCTTCATATTTAACAAAGTTTGCACTTGACACATTGCACAACTAGTGAAAATTCTTCAACAGTTCTCATTATATTCTCGCTACTCAGGTAATAATTTTACTGCTGAATTTCTGATGTCTTTTCCCTTCAAATTCAAAAGTAACTATTGAATTCAAAAGAAATAAACAATTGGAAAATGTCAACTTAGTTAAAATCCAAACTGTGTTTCTCCAAGCCGATACAGGAAAATGAAATATTACTTTGGTAGTTAAATCATGATCTTAAATGGCATTTTATACTTAAAACTGTATGCTAATCCTCCTTGCTGATTGATTTTGTGTTTGATTGTAGACTTGATTGTATATGAAGAAGACAGTGTTATCAGTCATACTGAATTGCTTGAATATTAAAGTCATTATAATTGTTTTCCTCCCTAAAATGCAATTTCATTAGTGCTAGAAATCCCATTTTATAACTACAATTATTATAGAGGAATTTTCCTTGTAATGATATGTGTCGACTCCTTATTTATTGAGAAAGCAAAGCAAGAAAAGAAAATATATTAATGTCCACAAAGACCAAAAGTAGGCCAATGGGACTCAAGAGTACAGCAGCTTACAATAAAAAGTTCTAGGAAGAGAAACCTAGAAAGGCCCCACAACAGAGAAGAACAACAACAAAGAAAATACAAAATAACAAGGGACCACCAACACAGGAGGTCAAGAAACTAGTACAACTAGCCAAGAAGGGTGAACATGAACCCCAAAGTGCAAACACTGAGGAAAACTAGAGATCATCAAGTATCACTGTCTGGGCCAAAAATGGTGGAATCACTAGTGCCATCATCAATAACTGTGAAGGGACATATACAAGGTCTGATAATGCTCATCAGAGAGCATTGAAGGTTGGGCGGGTTGAGCAAGGTACCCCTAGGATCACGCCTATAACATTCAAGGCTGAAGTTACCCTTTTATTAGTGAAATAGCACATAATATGCATCTGCCCCTATGGCTGGGGGATGACCGGAAAGGAGTCAATCTCTGCCAACAAGAAGAAGTTGAACCGTTCCATCAGACAAATGCAGGACCACAATGCTGAGGGAGAACATGTTGCAGAAGAAGTTGTGAGAGATGTCTCACAGGTCTATCCACATCCATTTGATAAGTATCAGTATCCAACGGCCATTTAGAGCTGCCAGTCTCCTGGATGTGAGAGAGTTAAGGTAATAAAGGTTGGTGATTGTAATTCAATGTTTCATGAAGCAGAAGATTACTGTATGGCTGTTATGCTTTTTACTATTTTAGTTTATTTTTATTGAGGAATAAATTGCAGCATGGCAACAAGAGGGAGATGGTGCAGAAGAGAGACAGTTCATCTTCATGTTCTAAACTTGTTACTCCTTTTAAACTTGTTACCCTCCATTACTGTAATCAAAAGTGCTGAAAGTTACAACTACATAAGAGAGTGCAACAAAGGCTGCAAAATGATATGCATAGATTTATCAATCAAAATCTAAAAAGCAAATGAACCTATTGAAAGGGGAAACTGTATCTACATCTAAATCCAAAAAGCCATGGAGCAGAAAACAAGGGGAGTAAACCATGAATAAATCAGTATAATAATATGAACAAAACCATGTAAAACAAACCAATCCCATAAAACAAGAACCCTGTGAACATTTATCGTTTCATATATTTATGAATGAGCATGAATTTCAACAAATATAGCACTTATGAGTGCAGAACTACAGAGAGAAGAAATCATTAAAAATGAAGTGCATTGAAATATAGCAGAAATAACAAACCTTCTTTCGTTCTGCAAGGCGTTTCTCTCTTTCTTTCTTTTCTTGTTGCTTTTCAGCTAGCTTACGCCTCTGCTTTTTCCTCTTGTGAAACCCAGTAACAAACTCCCTAAAAAAATGAATAAGCTTTAAATTCAGCATAAGTAAATTGAAAAGAGATACAACAATTAAAAATGGTGGAAGTTAAACAATTAAAACAAAAAGTTAAAGCACACAACAAAAAAATTAGTTGATACACTTCCAAGCCTCGACTGTTCTCTAATGCATTCCACCTTAAAAATAGAACATTAACAAAGCTTAACTTCTTCCATCCAATCAGATGACAAAAGATATACTTTAAAAACACAAAAATGGATGCAGAGAAAATCTACCATACATGTGTTATTGTGTTTTAGGATTAACTTGATAGATAACTTTTAATCATCCATTCTACAATTATAGAGTTTTCATCTCAATATTACTTACTGTTTACATATAAGTACTAGTTGCAACAGCTAAGCATTTAATGTATACAATTTTTGGGGAACACTAATTGGAAATAACCCTTCATTTTCCTGTTCTTGGACCATTAAGATCAAATGCCAAATAATCTGATCCAAAAGGAGCCATGCTCATTCCTAGCCAGGAAACAGAAATTGGACTTCTCTAAACACCTTTATATACTTATGCAACCTATTTTCTTAAGTTTTCATAGCTTCAGGTTGGACTAGAACAAGGCCCAGATAGCTTATAGTTGGAAGAGATGAATATAATTTATTATTTCATTCTTAGCTATAAAGAATTCAAATTCATAAATTTTTATTTCATGCCTCTGCACATCTTGTCATGCGCCGTCACTCATGCCCATGTCATCAATTTTTCCTAGACTTTGATTCTTTCAATGTTCAACGTTTCTCATGTAGCTTCTTCATCCAAAGGAAATGCTTATCTGAACCAGCTCCGTCTTTTCAGGTACTCTTTATGTGATCTTTGCCATCTCCTTCCAGGGAAAGAGCTGCTTAACCAGTCTGTCAGAGAAGGCATTTAATGTCAGTACATTCAGGTCCTTTGGACCTACCCTCTAGATTCTCATTCCCAAAGTAAGATTTTATGCTGTGTATTTCCTACAGATTGTGGATGGAGTCATTGTTTGGTGCATAGAAAGAAAACTCAGCCAAGCTTGCATGGAATCACAATTTAAAAATTGAAACAAGTGACTCATATGAGACTCTTGCGCCAAGTCCAGCAAGGTACTCACCAAATCACAGATGAGTTTCTTGCAAAAACTGGTGTGATTCAGACAAAAACTCACTACTCATATGCCTGCACTCACCTACACAGAAAAAATAAATCCTAGATTTTAAAACATGAATTCTTTCTATTTTTTCACTCATCTTCCACAAGTGCAAACCAAACTAAGAGGGAGTGATTGGTAAGCATATTAAGGTCAAAATTGAAGATTGAATCAAGTTTGGAGTGCATTTGACAAAGGTATTATTTATTATTTTTCCCCCTTTTTTTCAAATTTCAACTGTTAAATGTTGAAAACCATGCTGTTATGCTGCCCTTTTTTTGTTTTTTCTCATTTCCCAACCCTCCCTGCTAGTGCTGTGTTCTATTTATCATTTTAATGTTTTCCCTTTCATTTTTTTCACAATTCCACTATCAAGATTCAAAACCATACTGATTTGTTCTATTTTTTCTATGTACAAAAACAGCAATAGCAAGTTCAATGAAAGGCAGCAGCAGGAAAGACCTTGCATAGAAGCATGGCATGGTGGGTGAGAACAAGGGCACAATGACCTGCAAATTTTGCAGGTTTACTATGAGAGGGGGAACCAATAAATTAAAAACCCACCTTGCTTGACTTTCTAGACATGATGTGAAGGTCTGTTCTCAAGTGCCTGAAGAAGTAGAGAAATGGATGCCTTACTAGTTTTGATATGAAGAAAAAAGAAAGGTAGAGGACAAGGAAAGCAATGGCAGCACTGATGAGTTTTGACTACAAATCATTTATAGATTTTTTAATTGGACCATATATTCAACATCCACATTCCTCCAATGATGAGAGTTCTAGTTATCTTTCAATCTTCACCATATTTATTTGTTCCTCATGTTAAGCCTGGGAACATAATTTCTTAGTAGGTTGCCACTCAATTCCCACAGAGGATTATTATGCACTTAGTCTCTATGGTGTTGATTGGAGCAGTGAATTTTTGTACCAATGATTTTCCATTTTGATTTGGATATTGATAATGAACACATAGAGACTACCAAATATGCAGCTCAGTAAAACTTATGAGGCTATGGACATTACCTCTCGTTGATCATACTTTTGCACTTGAGTTGTAATTGAAAACCTGAAAGGGTGGCTTACAAACTCTTCCTATTAAGCTGAAATCCTTAAAAATTAAAAAAACAGCTTAATGGAGACCTAAGTCACAGGGTTCGCTGAATTTTGGCCATGAAATTCAAAATTCAGAAAACTCAAAAGAAAACCTAAAACTTCGTTCTAGTTCCAAAAAAATTGTACAAAACAAGGCTTAGATTTTTCTATCAAAATATATTTCTTTAAATGAGTCTCTGGGTTAAAACTTTGGGTATTTATAATCTATATCGCCTATGATTTACCATACAATTTTCAAAGTATAAGATTACAGCATAGACTCAAATCCGATATGCACGTACTTTTACTTTGATTCCCAATCACAAGCAATATACTTGGATCAGGCTTTTAGCTCAAGCTGTCTAGTTTCTGATTAAGTTTTACTCTTAGGGTTGCGATGCTTTTATTTTAATTTATTTTTAAATAAAATTTAATATTTTTATATTTTGTTTTTTAAATAAGTCGATTTGTTTTTCTAATTTTCTTTTGTATTCAATATATTAAAATTTTAATATTTAAAATGTTTAAGTTAGATATTAATTATAATATATTTATTATTTAATATATAAAATTTAATATATTTCTTGTTTATATATTAATATTATTTAAATTATACTTTAAAATATATTTATATTATAATAATATAATGTTTTTAAATTTATTATAATGTATTCAAAGTTAACATAATATTGTTTTTTGTATTAGATAGAGTTGAAACATTTATAGAGCTTTTACATATTATCACTAGTATAAAATTTAAATAAAATTTAATATTGTTTTAATTTTATCGATTTATTATTTATATTTTTTATTTCAAATTTAATATTTATAGAAGGCAAATTAATAACAATTTTTTTTCCCTTCTCGAATGTCATCCGAATTTTATCATCGTTGAACACAAACACGAACTCAAACCTTGTGACATAGATGACTCATGATCAAAATCAAAGAAGGCATCATTGAGTTGTGCATAGATTCATGAAAGTTGTTCTCCTTCCGGGGAGCCTTTGCAACAACTCTCCACTCTCACTTTATAGGGTAGAATATCAGAATTCAGATTTTGAGTTCTTTGAGGTACTTGGAGGAACATCAAGATTCAAATTTTGAGTCCTTTGAGCAGGGAGAAACATTGGAATTCAAATTTTCCATTAAGAATTTGTCATTGCAACATATTGCCACTTATCACAATAGCATTTCAACAAGTTATATTTAGCTTAGTGCCTGAACACTTGAGATTGCACCCTTCATTTAAGTTTTTGATGACTATGCATGGAGTGAGATCATCATATACCTTCATTTTTATGCAATTTTTCTTGGCATGGGAGTTGTTTTTTATGTGTCGACATGATTGTGGATGGCAAGAGGTTCACATTTTCAACTTGATAAAAACTTATGTCATTCCATGCATGCTTTAGCACACTTTTGGGTTACTCACGGGCACAATCAGACAAGGTTATCTAGTTTTCACATCAAGCAATGTAGCTGGCACACTTTTGGACTACTCATGGCCTCAATCAGCTTAGGTTCTCAAGTTTTCACACACAAAAGTGACAAAGACATATGTTGAACAACCTTTTGCGAAATTCATCACTCAGGACATAAAATGATGGTGAAAATTTTCCCAACAGGTGTGGTACTTTCAAAAATGCAGTGTTCCATAGAAACGCGTTTCCCCCCCAATCTGGTTGTGTTTCGGAAATGGGGACATCTTGAGGACAGGGAGACGGGTACTTGGCGTTTCCCGTCTTCCCGCCACCACCGCTGGTGCTCCACCGAAGACAGGGAGACGTCTTTGCATCTCCCTAGGAAACTTGGAGACATGGAGACGTCTCCAAATTTCCTTGGAGACGTCTCCAAGTTTCCTTGGAGACGTTTCCACCACCGCTGGTGCTCCACCGAAGACGGGGAGACGTCTTTGCGTCTCCCTAGGAAACTTGGAGACATGGAGATGTCTCCAAATCTCCTTGGAGACGTCTCCAAATCTCCTTGGAGACGTCTCCAAATCTCTAAGTCTCCTGGGGAGACGTCCAGGCGTTTCTCGGGAGGCTGGGAGACGCCTAGCCATCTCCCGTCAAGAGATGCGTCAATGGGCCGACATAACACAAAAAAATTAAATAAATTTTGATTTTTATTTGTTTTATTGTTGCCCTAGTTTGGCGTGGGCCCCACCCCTTCCTCCAAAACAAGTTAAACAACACAAAACATCTTCATTTTATCATTTCAATCACATTTACAAAGAATGATTTTTTTTGCAGCCAGCTAAAGAAGAGGAAAAACAGTGAAGAAGTTTGATTGAAGGAGTGAAAAAAAAGATTGCAAGTGTGATAGGAGTGAGAAGGAGCAAGAAGAAGAGGAGGAAGAGGATTCTACTTCATTTTGGAGAGATTTTTCAAGCACAAGGTAGGGTTTTTGAAGTTTTTTTCAAATTTCTTGTTGTTTTTGTTTTATTTTCTGAATTTAAACTTGTTTTTTTTTTTTTCTTATTCATCTCAAAGACTCAAAATCAGATTTGATGTTGAATCTTGAGGGAAAAATGATGAAGATGAATGAATCATTCATCATTTTGCCCTCAAGATTCAACATCAAATTTTTTATTTTAAAATTTTAATATTAAACTTGCTTTTTTTTCTTATTCATCTCAAAATCAGATTTGATGTTGAATCTTGAGGGCAAAATGATGAATGATTCATTCATCTTCATCATTTTGCCCTCAAGATTCAACATCAAATTTTATTATTTGTTAATTTAATATTTTTATTTAAATTTTTAAATAATATAAAATTATAAATTGTAAATTTTGTTTTCAAAATTAAAATTTCAAATTTGTATTTCATTGTTTCAATTTGTTAAAGTAGGTTGATTTTATTTTAATTTTGTGAAATGCAGTGTCACTTTCACAATGAGCACCCAAAACGTGAGTGGGGATGACATGGAAATCCATTCTCATAGTGAACATGATTCAGATTTTGAACCTGAGAATGAGGGGGATGACCATGGGGCTGATCTTGCAGCCCAATCTAGTTTCATGGCGAGTGCACCAGCTGGTACAAGTTGCCCTTCAGAGTTGTTGGCAGAGTTGGCTAGGGGTGTTTTTGATCCTAAGTCTCCTCTCAAACTATTTGCTACAAGAATACAAGGCACATCAAGTTCAGGTGGGGGAACAAGGAAGTGGAAGTGCAACATTTGTGAGATGGAATGGTTTGGTAGCACCACTCGAGTGAATGCACATTTTCTTTCTTGGACAGGAAAAGGTGTGGAGCTGTGTAAGTTTTTGAAGAATCCTAAAAATATACATTATAGAATGGAGTTTTACAAGCTTTGGGGCATTCCAGAGGACACAAATATTTCAATCCCTACTACTTTGTCTGCTAGGGCAGCCCTTCAGCAAATCCATCATGCACCACATACTTCTCATGCTTCGCAGACAGGAGGAATGATGTTTGGATCTTCATCCACTTCCACTTCTAGTGTTGCTAGGGGGACAGCCACAGGGAAACGCAAGTTGCAGACATCGCAAAGTAACCCCATAGCTGAAATGTTTAATGTGCAACTGAGAGATAAGATAGATGAATCGATTGGCAAGTTCTTCTTTGCCAATGGCATTCCATTTCATGTTACACGGTCTCCTTATTATAGGGAGATGATGGCTATGGTGGCAAAGGGAGGAACATCATATGTGCCACCAGGTGAGACGAAAATGAGGACCTCGATCTTGGATAAGTGTTATTCCAAGATCAATATTTTGATGGAGAAGATGAAGGCATGTTGGGTGGCATCTGGGTGCAACATAGTTATGGATGGGTGGACGGACATTAGCCATCGTCCACTCATCAACATCATGGTCACATGTGCAAAGGGCCCATACTTCCTTAGAGCAGTTGATTGTACAGGGCATCGCAAAAATGTTGATTTTGAGTTTCATGTCCTCAGGGAGGCTATTGAGGAGGTTGGGCCACAAAATGTGGTCCAAGTAGTCCCAGATGCAGCCCATGTGTGTAGAGCAGCAAGGAAACTCATTGAGGCAGCCTATAGACACATTTGGTGGACCCCATGTTGTGTGCATGCCATGAACAATGCACTCAAGGACATGGGGAAGATTGATTGGATTAGAGGAGTGGTCACCGATGCGAGAGATGTGCAGATGTTTATCTGCAACCACCACACTTCACATGCACTCTTCAGGACCTTCACGAAGAAGGAGTTCTTGAAACCGGTGGAGACCCGATATGCATCATATTTCATTCTCTTGGAGAGAATGATTGAGTTGCAAGAGGCATTGCATCTCATGGTTATGACTAATGAGTGGAATAGGTGGGCTGAGGCCAAGATAGTGCAGGGGATAAGGGTGAAGGAGATAGTGAAGAGTGATGTGTTTTGGACTAATGCGAAATTCATTGTCTCCATCATTTCTCCAATATTCCAGGTTATCAGATAAGGGGATGGGGATGCACCTAACCTTGGAGAGGTGTATGAGTGCATCGACTCTATGCTTGACTAGATGAGGATTGTTGTGTGAGAGAAGGACCCCTCTCTAGCATTCTACAATGAGTACATCCGACCAATCACTCAGCGCAGATGGGACAAGTTGAACACTCCTTTGCATATGGCTGCCTTTGCCTTGAATCCTAAGTTGTACAAGGCTAGACCGGGTAGAGTGACACCGATTTAGGATGATCAGGTGAAGGCGGGTTTCTTTAGGTGCATAGAGAAGATGTATGATTCTAGAGATGCCGGCACAATTCGCACTGAGTGGACCAAATTTGCCACTCTTAGAGGCTATTCAGATGCTGCAAAGATGGATATAGAATCTATGGCATAAGAGGACCCACTTTTGTGGTGGAATTGTCATGGTCCGAAATTTTTGACCACCACTCTAGGCATCCGTCTGCTATCCCAGGTTTCCTGTTCTTCAGCTACTGAGAGGAACTAGTCTACATATAGCTTCATCCACTCTCTTAAGAGGAACAGACTTACCTCTAAGAGAGCAGAGAAGCTTGTGGCTGTACACAGTGCTTTGCATCTCATGGACCGCAAGATAGTTGGGTACAAGGAGAGTCCAGCGGCACGATGGGATGTGGAGCCAGAGGAGCCTTCACAAATTGATGAGGATGATCCTACCACTTCAGATGCAGGGCTGGTTGGTGTGAGCTTGAGGGATGTTGACCTTGTGGAGTCCAGCAGTTCTAGTAATGAGGAGTTTGCAGATGATTAGAGGCCTCCATTCACTACATTTTGAGTTTTGACATTTTGCTATTAGTATCTGTATTTAGTTTTACTACTTGCCATTTGGCATTTGCTACTCATTGTAATGATGAATTATGTAATCATCTTTATAGACTTTGTGATATCTCATATGACATCAGATATTCATATTTTCGATATAATAGGAATCTCCAATTTAACAATTTCATTTGTCAAATTTTATTTAGCAATTAGCATTCAAGATATCTTCGTATTTAGATTTAGTATTTCAAATTTTGCTATGTTATAATTTTACTAATTTCCTATAGTTTCATTTGAAATGCAATTCTTATACCGTTATACATCTTTTCAAAACTAGTTTTTCAAGTACTATAAGTATATGTATAACTCTATCAGCACCACCACCCCGCCACCCCCCGCTGTCTCCCCGCTGTCCCCAAACTTAGGCCCTTTGTCCCCCGTCTCCAAAACGCGTCCCAGATGTCCCCCCGTTTCCCCGTCCCCAGGCCCATGGAACACTGCAAAAATGGAATATAGCATCCTAGAAACCTTGATTTGACTTGAGAAAACAAACTCAGATTTTTACCAACTGCAATAAATAAAAAGAAATGGATTTTAAACTTAATCGACGAGTGAAAACAAACCCTAATAGGGTTTATCAGCCAATGAAATAAATCCTAAGTGCGTGCAATTGCAGTGCTGGTTAAGATTCCTCTCATTGATTTATTTTTCTGTTATATATCTATATACTAACCCCTTTCCCGATCCCAAAAAATAAATTTCGAGCAAAATTTTGCAAATTGCAGGTATAACGGCAACTGCTTTCAAAATAGACGAAAAAAAGCGTTGGGAAAACTGTTTTAGTCTTGTAGATTTTTATAAAAGCAAAATATCAATACAGGTAAGAGACTAACCTACGATCGTTTTCATCAAAAGAGATGATAAGGGACTTATTTCGCAAAGCCCTTTTGGAGATGTGCCTTCCCAGCTGCTTCTCCTGCTCCCCGTCCTCCATATCCCAAACGTCGATGAGCTGAAGGTGAAGACCTTTTTCAAATGCCCATATTTAACGACTCGATACAAATCAGAAATCGGGCTAACAATTCAAATACTTTGACCCATTATTGACTATAATACTCGGTGTTACAATGGGTAATAACATTGAACGGTGTGAGGATGTGCATCGTTTAGATGCTGTTGGGGTGTGTTTTCTTTGACAGATAAGGTGGTTGTATCTTTGGGGGTTCTTGGTTTTGTATGTTTGACTCTATTATTTTGCTATAAGTTGTTTGTGATTTGATAGTCTATTTTGTTCTTTGCTAACAATTATTTTGTGTTAGCGGTTTTCCTTCTTGTAGATGTAACACCTCTCAAACATTTAGGGCATTGTGTTTTGAGGAGTTGGATCATTATCTAATTGTGATATTTATATATTAGTAGCTTCGTTAAGACAGTAATATTAATAATTGAAGTAGGTTTTATTAGTTGGTAATAAATAAATTAATAAGAGAGTAAAACTAAAATAGTTTTAATAAATTTTTTAATATATATTTTTTTCAAATCTATTTTTAAAATATCAAAAAAAAAAATTATTTATTATTTTATTGAATAATAGTTATGATGTATTATTAGTGTGATGTAATTTATTTATTTTAACTATTTATTATTCATAAAATATTTTTTTATTTGATTATATTTATTAAAACTAGCAAGCACATCTTGTTGTACAATGGGTATGTCGAAGAGGTTTGGAGGGTCAATTAGGAAAAATTTTCATTTTGCATACATTTGTACAATACGTGAGGTCAATTGGTAGACGATTTAGCAAATGATGTTGTTTGTGCAACAAAGGTCTCAATGGAGAAGTGATAGCTTCAAATCAACTATTCATCCACTTATAGAGATCCAAACACGACTGAAACAAAACCTCTAAATTAGAAAGACAATCAAGCTTCATTACCGACAAGATCATTTTATGTTTGCAATGGGGAGAGAGGGAGAGAGAGATAGGGATAGAAAGAGGGAGATAGAGGGGGTAAGAGAGAGAGAGAGGTAAGGAGATAGAGATGGAGATGGAGATGGATAAGGAAAGATACGGAGGAGAGGTTGAGATAAAGAGATAGACTTGAGAGATGAAAGAGATAAATATATAGAGAGGGAGAGATAAGGAGAGATAGAAAGATAAAGATATAGATTGGAAGTGATATATAGAGAGAGGGAGAGATATAGGGGTAGAGAGAGATGGAGAGATAACAATATAGAGATAGAGGGAGAAATGGAAGAAGAAATATGGAGAGATTGAGATAGAGAGGCAAAGAGATATAGATATAGAGGTCTAGGAAGAGGGAGAGGGAGAGGGAGATGGAGACATGTCTAGAGATAGAAGGGGATAGAGGAAGATAAAGGTAGAGATGAAGATAGAGTGAGAGAGGAAGAGGGAGACAAATGGGTGGAGAGAGAGAGAGAGAAGGAGAAGGAGAGATAAAGATAGATAAAGATAGGGAGATAGAGAGGGAGAGATAATGAGGAAGAGATGGAGAGATATAGAAGAATAGAGAGAGGGAGAGTGTAACAGGCCCATTGTTCTCCCTAGTAAATCTACTAAGTTTTACCCACATGAAATTATTTATGCATCTAATGTAGAGCAATAAAAAAAATTCTATTCAATAATAAATGCATCATTTGAAATATAATTTTATCCAAACATTTCCATTGCATAATTAAAGAATTGTTACAATAATATAAGTATGATTTAACTTTACATAAATATATTCAAGACAACATTTCACATTACAATTTCCATAAAGATGGACATATGATGCATACATAGCTTAAACAAGCTCACATGAACTAGATATACAAATGGTCCAGAATGTCCTTCTTCCAAATCTTGGCCACCAACCGCACGAGGAGAAGCATCACTCAAGTGCTTTTATGTCATGGACTAACTACAATCCCCCGCACATCTACCAAACTTGGTAAGATGGCCCTCCCTTCAATGAAGAGATTAGTTTGGTAACCTCATCCTTCAAATATCCTTTTTTGAGCATAGCGATGTGTCCTACATGTCTAGAGCTTACCATAAAGTTAATCTATAATTCTATGATATTCTTAGCGTAGCATGTATTTGGATCGCAGTGAATTGACAGTGTAGATAGCGGCTACCTACACTACTTTGGCCAAAGATTCAACACCCAGTACTTCGAGTGAGGGTCATCTATATTCATCACTACAATTACCCGATTTGTATTTTGACCATTGGTATTCTATTTTATTCTAGGTTATTCCCTTTCCTGTGGATTATCCTAACCCAAGGAATAACCTTCACGTTGACTCACACTAACTTACAAAGCAATCAAGTATCTCAAAGTACAACTCTATCTTATGCTATGCACCTAGAGTATAACTATACTTTGTATAGTTCCAACATTCTACATATAGTACTAATAGTAATTATAAGAATACAATCATTGTATACATATCTATATGAGTATATATGAAAAGCAAGGTTTCACAAAAAAGAAACAACCAAGTGATATGAAAGCATATCCTAGCATCTCATACAAGTAAATGATAATCTTTCAACATGACAATAAAATAAACAATCTTTTCAACATAATAATAAAGAGGTAGAAATCATCATGCATGTTTAAAAGCTTCCAACTGAATAATCCTCTCCTCAAGTTCTCTTGCAACTTCCACTACGAACTACCCAAATTCCTCTACTAGCTTCACTCTAAATCTCTCAAAAAAACAAATAAATTCAATAATATAACTCTCAATCTCACAATCTCTCAACCCACTTTTCACTAAATTTGCAGCAGAATAACTCTAAAAAAATCAGATTGATAAGTGATGCATTTGGTATAATGAGCACCTCTATTTATACAAATTTGTGAGCAACCAAAGGCTACAAACAAGTAAGTATTTCTACCACCTTTCATCCTTGTGCAACGACTCACTCACAGGTTTGCAACACATCAAATTCCTCAACATTTGAATCGCTGAGTCGACTTGATATATGGGACAAAAAGCTTAAAACAAGTTTTGTAATTTGAATTCCTCTACAAAATGTTGCCAAGTTTGCACTGGACTGAGTCTCTATTCTATTTGCAAGCTCATGTGTAATTTGAAAACCTCTTAAGCATTCCAACCTCTTAATAATATGGCACCACCTTTAAACATTGGCGCCCAAGTTTATGGTGCGGCCTTGACTGATTCTAAGGCATTTAAAATAGTTCAAACTTCATTTTTAAAGCTTACACAATAGTGTATTATTCATATGTGCTTTCTTTATTTTGACTTGGTCTTTCATACTCTATGCACTGGCGATATTCCTTATAAGTTGTGCCATATGTATTATATGCACTTTGCATTTTTTTAGCGCTTCACTTAAAGCAACACTATGTTATGCGCTTTGGAGATTATTACAATAACTATCATACACACACACACACATATATACATCAATATATATATTAATTTATATATTTATTTTATAAAGTTTATCAAATACATTTAATCAATAAACAAGTATATATATAATATATAAAGAATAATATTATGTATATGTATATATATATATATGATTATATATAAACATACATATTAATATATATGTTACTATATTAATTAACACATATATATTAATATATATATACTACATATATATACATATACACAATATTATTTTAATACCTTTATAAAAACACTCATACACACAATTATGTCAATTGACATATATACATGGAATATATATATATATATCACCTTAGTCTAATTGGAATTCTCATGCATGTGGGCAATCCATCCATGAGCATGCATAGGTATGTCTTCCGACATATACTCATGTACGTATTTGTGCTCATATGTATGAGTTTACCATAAACACGTACATATATACCTATATATACATTTTATGCATATAACTCATCGACATAACAATAAACATACAAGGAAGGATTCCACTTATCATCAAGACTTCGTCACATACCTCATTCCAATCATTCATAATTAAGATGGTAAATCAATATAAACACACACATCTACACTGAAGATCACATACCATCTACCCGACTAGCTTGACTCAACTAATACCAACTAGGGTGTGAGTGTGTGAATGCTTAGTAACACTAAATTAGAGGTTACTAGACCAATTTCTTCTCCTGATTGATACTTCCCCTCCCTTCCAGAGGCTTGAACCTATTCCTGCATTTCAACTTAGTTCTTGCCTTAGACTCCTCACTGTATCCAATAAAGATACACTTCTCACTTTTGTCATCTAACTTTCTTCTCATCTTTGCAGGTACATGTGCATATGCAACACACCCAAAAATCCTCAAATGAGATACACTGCAACTCTTACCACTCCAAGCTTCCTGGGGAACATGGTCCTTCACACTCTTAGTCAGACTCCTATTTAAGATATAAACTAAACATATAACTGTTGCTCCCCAATATTCATTTGATAAATGCTTCTCCTTTAGCATACTCTGAGCCATGTTCATAATGGTTCGGCTCTTCCTTTCAGCTACTCCATTTTGTTGTGGAGTAAAACGAGTAGTAAACTGTCTCTTGATTCCATGATCCTGGCAAAACTCCATGAAATCATTTAGCATATACTCACCTCCTCTATCTCATCTTAGAACTTTAATATATTTTTCAGTCTCTTTTTCAACCAAGGCTTTAAACCTTTTGAATACACCAAAGGTTTCAAATTTTTGCTTCAGAAGATAAACCCAAGTCTTTCGACTATAAAGGTTAAAAAATAAATATTACTAGTCAAAGATGGTGTTTGCATCGGTCCACACAAATCTATGTGTACTATCTCCAATGGACCTTTTTCTCTATACGAGATTCCATAAACAAATTTATCTCTATGATGCTTTGCTAGTATGTAGCTTTCACATGAACTTGTTGGTTGTTGACTACTAGGCAACCCTTTCACCATCTGCTTCTTCTGCAACAAATCTAGACCACCAAAATGTAAATGGCCATACCTTAAATGCCATAACCAGGATTCATCTAAACTCTTAACTTTATAAGCATTCAAAGAGTTAGATAGTTCATTTCTTAGTGTAAGTGGAAACATCCTATTTTTTGTCATCGCCACTCTTGCTATCAGCTGCTTACTCAGATACTTATCAATGATTGTACATACCTCATTTTTTAAGAACACTCTATACCTTTTCTCTATCAGCTTTCCAATGCTCAACAAATTGCATTTTAAACTAGGTACATAATACACATCATCTATTGTTCTTCTTTCACCATTCTTGGTATACACAACAATAACTCCTTAACCATTAACACTCACCTTATTATCATTACCCAGCTTTACTTCAGATTGAACACTGGTGTCTAGACTGGCAAACATTTCTCTGTTTCCAGTCATGTGATTGTTGCAGCCACTGTCCAGAAACCAAACATCATTTAAACTTGCTTGAGTCACATTGCAAGTCAAAAACACTAGTTTTTTATTATCTTCAGACTCCTTTGTGATGTGTGCAGACTACTTACCAACATCTGCTTGCTTCTTCCAACACTTGTTAGCAAAATGACCATGCTTTTTGCAATAATAATATTGTACCTTAGACTTATCATACCTTTGGTTTCCTTGCTACCAAGTTTTGTTGTCACTCCCCCTTAAATTAGGAGAGTTCTATTGATATTTCTCCTCAGCTTCTGAATTAATTTTGTTGTCTCTTTGATCAACAATTATGCCTCCTCTTCCTTTATTACTAGACCTTCCTCTACCTTTGCCTTTGGTAACATGTAGCTGAGTTTTGAAGGAATTCTCTGATGGATTATCATCATATTTGGACATCTTGGATTCATGAGCAATCAGAGAACCAGTCATCTCATCAATCTGCATTTGACTAATGTCTTTAAACTCTTCAATAGGTATAACCACAACTTCAAATTTCTTTGGAAAACTTCTAAGTACTTTTTCAATCACTCTCTTATCTGAGAGGTCCTCTCCATATTGTCTCAACTGATTAACAACATTCATGACCTGAGTCATAAAACTATCCATAGTTTCATTGTCCTTCATCTTCAGATTCTCAAAGTATCTCCTCAAGTTCTACAATTTCACATTCTTCACCTTGGATACACCCCGGTAACAAGTTTCAAGAGTGTCCCAAGCCTTGTTTGAAGGTTTTGTAGTTGATGCTTTTTGAAATATGGATTCATTTAAGCCTTGATGAATAAGGCCAAGAGCTTTGTTATCTTTATTTTTGTTCTCCTTTAACAGATTTTTCTCTACATTTGTTCGATCCATTTTTGTTGCATGGTCAACTAGCTCTAAATATCCATCAATAACAAATCCCCAAAGTTCATGAGAACACAATAATGTTCTCATTTTGATAAACCAAGAATCATAATTCTTCTTAGTTAGCATAGGAACCTATGGCTGAGCCAAACTATTGTTTGAAGCCATATTGATTGAAATTTCTAATATATGTAATCTTTAGGTGGAAGGGAAGGGAACTTTAGAGTTACAACAATCTTTGAACTCACTCACACTCAACGTAGCTCTCCCTGAATCTCTAAAGCTCTGATACCAATCTATAAAATGCAAGGGAATTAAAATAAAACAAAGTATGCAAACTAAAAATAGAGCATGTAGATAAAGTATGTTACAACATACAAACAAATCTTCTATTGATTGGAAATAAGCATATACAATTATATGAGACTCTACAGAGATCTGAGATATTTTAATCTCTAATACAATATCTTAAAATTGTTGCATAAAGGTGGATTTATAGGTACCACCATAAACGGTTAATCTCCTACAGTCGGTGAGTAGAGGCAATGGAGATTGGAGATAAAACCAAAACATATCAGATTGTAGGCAGCATAAAAACTTGCAGTACACGACAAGTTAAAGATAAGGCAAAAAATAGATTTTTGTGGATAAGCATAAATCAAATTTGTGGAATCTGCCTTCAATTAACGGAGGGAGAAATTAGTGTTTATTTTAATAGGCTTAACCCTTTTTGACTTGGATGATTTTTTGAGCTATTAAAAAATAACGATCTCCTTTGGCATCAAGCCACAACCATAGTTTTTCCTTGCCACTCCAATGTAGCAAGTTCATGAGCCCCAGATGCAAATTTTGGAAGCTATTGGTTCCACCAGTGGTCAATCAACTTGATGTTTTTAGTGAAAACCAATAAAAAAAGGTGGTAGAGATCTGAGCTCGTAAATCCTTTTTTTCCTTTTGAACTTCCATGTAGTGTTCTATCATTTTAGTGAAATTATTGAGCTACCATTTCACTAGATCTATGACCATAACACAGGTGTATTAAAATAGCAAGAATTTCTACCTTGGAAGCTTTTGGAAAGCTGCTCGTCCAACCAGAATATCGCTTTAGAGAAATACTTTGTGAAATTTGTGTGGCAATACTTTGGAGCACCCACAATTTGAGTCTTACCGAGGCTAATATTCCATAGCTTTGATACATCACCCACAACCACCAGATTGGAGTCCAAATAAATACACTCTTCTAAACTATTAGTTACGTTGTCCTACAAAATAAACATTACATTTCACATACTATCATCTTCCTGTGTATTCCCGTGAGGGAATTACACCCAATCCCACTTTGATACCATATTGGAAATTTGATCAGAGACAAAAAAAAAATATATGCACAATAATTATATTATTTTATTTCAATATCATAAGTCGTTCAATATAATACAAACTTATATAGGATTTTAATCTCCTACATTATAGGAACCAGTTACTAATAATATGAGTTGTCCTAATAACTCACATACCTATAATCTCTCGTACAACTAATAATATATTATCCTATAATATTCTAACAAACCACACTAACAATATTATATTCTAACAATAATATTATGTTGAACTTTTCAACAACTTTATAGCTAACCTAAATGTTTATGTGAACACTAATTCCCAACACAATAAACCCCATTTGTATGAAATTATGTTTTTTCTATCTTTTTTCATAAAGAGAAACTTTAAAAAAGTATCTCGACTCCACTTTTATATGGTTGAGAGGTTGAGTTATCTTTTCAAGTGGGCCTAGTCTATCTTTCTTCTTGTGCTTGCCTTATCTTAATTATTTTTATTTAAATTAGTTTGTAATTATTTGGAATATTCAAAGGTTTTAGAAAATTAGTTGTATTCAAATAATAAGAATGATAATCTATTTTTTATTATATCATTTATCAAAGTTTAATTTTTTGGTATGATTTATCTTTATTTGACCCCTAATAATTTTGATGGATTGGATCATTTACTTGTGATATTTTTACCAAATGATAACCTCTAATTTATATATATATACTCCCTTATAGTATTTAATCTAACGTATAAAAAAAAAGATAATCCAAACAATTTTTGTATATACAAAATA
Organism: Sequoia sempervirens; assembly: GCA_007258455.2. Classification (NCBI taxonomy): domain Eukaryota; kingdom Viridiplantae; phylum Streptophyta; class Pinopsida; order Cupressales; family Cupressaceae; genus Sequoia; species Sequoia sempervirens. The sequence continues at coordinate 447,142,140 of VDFB02271358.1, read as the reverse complement.
AATTATATTTATCTATAAATCATTATTTTTCCCTTGATTATGTATATCAATTATTTTAATTTAGTTAAAATATGAATTTTAGAAAATAAAAAATACTTAACAATTAAGTAATTAAAATCACACTACAAACTAAAGAGTTTCAAATATTTTGTAATGAAGGTAAAATTATGATTTATACTATAAAATAGATTTCCATCATTTGTTTCCTTAAAAATTATTAGCCAATAGACTACATATAGTGTGAGATTTGAACCTGAAACAAGTTTGACACCTGTAAACCACTATTGAGTCATCAGAAAACAAGTTTCAACTATGGTGACATGGGAGGCGCCATGGGAATGACCTTCCCTATGGGAGGGGCTCGCCCCATGGGAGGGGGATCCCCTCCTCCAACAAGAAAACACAATTTAATTATTATTATCATATGTTAAGAAGAATAAAACAAGTTGTTGGGCATTTACCATTCGATCATGAATCACCATAAATTGTTTTAAACAGTGGTGAGCATAACAAATGAGAACAAATTTGTATTCAAAGTATATAAATAATTTGAGATTATATATAAATATGGATTTACAATCTGAGTGCTAATAAATTTAATTTCAAACAAACATTTTGGAAATCTGGAAGAAAATAATAGACGTAAACTGAACTATATATTTATATATGTGTGAATACTTGTATATGAAATTTATACAATCAAATAAGTAAATAATATCCTCTGCAATATCCTCTTTTGTGTGATCCTTTTGAAGACTCTATCTACACATAAAGAAATATATCTAAGCAATCGAGTTAAATCAACCTTTTATATATAAAAATTGTAGCTTCCATCTATAAATTAAGAGGGGTTTGCATCAGATCGAATCAAACTAGAATTTATATCCATATTAGCAACACAAGAACAAAATTGAAGGACCAAATGGAAATCTATAATAAACAAACTATTTCAATAGAACAAGTTTGAAAATAAAATATAAATGATCACCAATAAGGGATACTATTTAAATGAAAACCAAGTAGTTGAAGAATCGGTTAGTAGTTAAGGGATCTAAATTTATAGTTTATGGGACTTGTGTTAAAGCCAAACTCAAAATCATAAGTTAGTTAATAATATAAGGAAAATTAAAATCTAGAGAAGTGATTAATTTATAAATAGGAAAATAAATCCATAACGATGAAATTGCCAATTTTTCATAAGGCAAAGGAATTAATACAGTTAAATAGAGAGCACTGAAGATGCAAGGCTCATAAAAGAAATCTCCAATTAATATTACACAGGTAAATCAAAAGAAAGTGATTATTTTGTAATGTGATTGAGAATATTACAGTTTGAGGAAAAATCATTAAAATAAAAAATTTAGAAATTCCCTTTTTAAACTATTTGCAACAAAAATCCTATCAAATCTGGAAAACCAATGTGTCTCCAACCTCTTTCCTTGAATCCTTGCTTGCAATCCCAAATTATAGTGAAGTGTTTAAGCTTGCAAAAAAGGTAGAAACTAATTTAGTTCAATCATACGATGAAGCACAAGGGAGTTTAAGGGAAAATAATAAGTTAAAAAAAAAAAATAGTATAAGGTTGTTTCTATTTAAGAATTTTTAAAATTTGAAAAATAAAAATTAAGATAAATGGAATTCAAATCAGATAAGAATTGTATAAATAGAATAAATCTATTAGTTTTAATTTAATTAACTTTTCTTTAACTTAGTATAAGGCATTAATTTTAGTTAAAAAGCTTTGGAAAACCTACTTTTTAGGCATTACTAAATTTTAAAAAAAACATGTTCTTTTATTACTACTTTTATTAGCCTTGAAGATGTAATATTGAATTTAGTAGATGGAATAGAAAGGTAGTAATTGTGTATGGGTTAATTCAATCTATAGTAGTAATTCATAAATGCATATCAAATTATATCAAAATATAAATAGATATATTGTAAGTAAAATCACTTGATTGAACATATAACTATTTTGACCTTTCATGCTAGTTCTAGTTAGTAATAATAATTTAATTTGATTTTGTGAAGAGAGATCTTAAAGCAACGAGTTTCTAACATTCATTTCTTAGGATTCTAGAAATAAAATAGACTAAACAAATAAAAAGGAAGGAATGTTGAATAGATTGTTGCAAGGAAGAATTGGAATTATAATAGAAACTAATGTATCATTTTAATTAAAAAAATGCTTAGTAATGAAATATTGTTGGTGAGTTTGAGTTCTAAGGAAATTAATAAATAGTTTAGGAGTTCAAATAGTTTAGGTTATATTAATTAATAAATGAAATTTAATACTGCTCTCATTATGAATATGAAGAAGAACATTTGTTTTAGCAAGTGGCATTAAAGTGTGGTAATTATCTTCAATGTGTAAAAATCATTTATAGAACTCTTAGTGTGTTCGTAAAGTAGAATCTCTTAATGGCATTAGTGTATTTAGCCATTTTGGGAAGTGTTCTTAGTTTTTATGTTGTTAAAAACAAAAAAAATGTCGTGTTTAAGCGAGGTAAAATTTAGGGCATGACATTTGGTATCAGAGCAGGGTTCTAACACTACGAACTCTGGGGTTGTTAACTTATTTTTCTTAGGGTACCATTGTGTGCAATTTCTTAATTATTGAGTAAAGATTTGATTTATGGATATTTTGGGGTGAAGTTGAAGATAAGATCAATTAAGTGACTTTGTCCTCAGTCTTGCAATAAAAAAAGGGTTAAAAGCAGTATATTAATTATAACTTGCTAAAGCTATATTCTCTTATCCTTGAATTCAAACACCTTAGATTCTTAACAAGGTTGTTTTGATTATTATCTCATTGTCCATGTTAGGAGCAACTTGCTTTTGCTTTAAGAAGGGAAGTTCTATGAATCACTTAAGTTTATGAAAATTTTATTTTATAGGAGTTATTTGAAGAATCTTTGATGCTAACTCTAAGTGTTCATTCCAATGTCTCTCTTTATTTGGATTCTTGGTTGAATATAGTTGTTCTTGAATTCATGTAATACTAATTAGAAAAAAGTGATAAAATTATAAGGAGGAAAAATAATAATATGAGGTTGATCTTTGGTTTTAAGAATATTAGTCTTGTTCGTGGGAAAATTGGCTCTTGAACTAGTTAACCAAATCATAATTTGCTTAAAATAAGTTACCTATGTTCATCGAATTTAACTTCCTTGCTTCATAATGAAGATAAATGCTCATTAAAATATAGATGAAGGCTTGCAAAGTCATTTCCTTGAGCAATCATTGAATGATTGTTGTGGTAAAGAGGGTCATGCAATTTAGATATTTATTTGGCTGTGCATTGCATTTTAATACAATTTATTAATTCACCATAAACATGTGCTAATTATTAATCACATTGCATTCTCTAGATGATAGTATTTGTTTATTGTCATAATTTAATTATGAAAAATATCTAGTTGTGTTGTTGATTTTAGACAAGTGTGACCTTTTGTTATGAATTGAGTGCAATGTTATGAACATGTTGATGGAATGCTTGAACGATCTGGAGAATCTTCGCCAAAAATTGAAGTTTCTCATTTCTCTCCAGAATCAACATCATCATAAAGTGGCCAAAATTTTGACTCCAACGCAATTCGAACAGAGTCAAACGGAGCAACGGAGCCAAAGTTATGCTTGGTCAAAGGTTGGTCAACTAAGGGGCTCAGGCAATGACAAGGTCAAAAAATAAAAGTTGTCAAAAGTGGTCAATATTGGTGTCAATGTGAAGAGCTTGACGCAAGCTTTTCGACGAAATTCGCTTTGCGCAAATCAGAGTCCGTTTGTAGGAGATATGAGCGGTCAAAGTTGGGTTGACTTTGCTAACGTCAACATGGTACAGTCAACATGGTACAACTCACTCAGCAGTATCGGCCAATCACAAGTTGACACGTGTCATCATCAAACAATAGAAAAAAGGTTGGCACATTGTTGGGTGCCACATGGTGGGACACGTCATCAGCCACGTCATCGCACAATCATCAATACAGTTAGCATACACGTCAGCAGTACACGTGTCGTCCATGTCATCATGTCGGTTGAGCCGTTTGTTTTAATGAAAAAAGGAGGTTTCCCCAACGAAATAAGCGCCCAACCACTAGGGCACCACAACCATTGACACTATATAAGGAGTGCACATTTCTTTTACTGAAGAGTTAGGCAGATTTTAAGGGGGAGGTGGTTTGAACCGCCGACCCCTCACTTCCTAAAATGTCTCCCTACCAATAGCCCATCGAATGGTTTTAAAATATTTCGACCCATATCTATTTTAATTAGCTTTTTAACCTGATATCCCTTATTTAACAAAAATGAACCCCTTTAAAAATAAAACAAATTTAATAACCTCCTAACTACTATCCCCGAAACCTTATAATTTAAGGTTATTATAATTTGAAGATTATGTAAAACGATACTAGGGGATTTTTAATAAAAGATTTATGTGTAAATAAGGGGATTATATGATTACATTGTAAATAAAGGGAGTTTTGAAGAATTATATGAGATTTGGGAGAATATTGTAAAATCAATTGGTTAGTAACCAATTTGGGTAATTTTTGTGTATAAAAAGGGGATATTTGGCATTGTAAGGAGAGGTGTTTTTGTTTAGCTAAGTGAAATTTTTGGTGAACTAAGTTTTGTATTTGGGAGAATTGTGAGAAGATTTCCAAGTGAGAGTTAGGAGTTTTGATAGTGAATTTTATCCTTATGCATTTGAAGTTTAGTGAAGCTTGTTGCATGTGAGAAGGATTTTCTTTTGTAATTCATTATCATCTGAGGAGACAAAAATCTTGTAACAAGTGGAAGACCTTTTGTAATCATTTTTTGGTATTAATCGAATCAGTCGCTCTTTGGAGAGGACCCAGAGACGTAGTCGTTTTCAACGGTGAACTTCGTTATCAACTTCGTTTGCAATTCTCTCTTCTCTCTTGTTCTGAATCACTTTGTTATTTCTGTTAATTTAATTGTTTTGGTGTTTCACATAAGTAATTTGGATTTTAAATATTGTAAACATTAAGAATTCAAATGCAATTAGTCTAGATCCTAAATCAGATCAAATTGGTATCAGAGCTTTTGGTGACTATTATTGCAATTGGTTTTGAATGCTAATGAGATCCATGATTCAGAAGGGAGAAGGAAAGCTTGAGAAATTTAATCCTAAGATCGGGAAGCGAAGAACTTTTCCGAAAATGTTTGTGTTTGGAATGGAGGTACCTCAAGAACTCAATGAGTAGGAATTTCAAAGAGCTTTCTAGCAAATGAGAGCCGCATTGGAGATGCTTCTCAAAGAAAGGGAACAACACATGAAACTTGAAGAAGATAATGCTTTGAAGCAAGAAGATCATGGAGATCATAAAGGCAAGAAGAAGCAACCAGGAGGTGGTGATGAACCCCCAAAATCTCCTCCATCTACTCCTCCTTCTTCTCCTCCTTCTCCTTCTTCTACACATTCTCTTTCTGCTAATCCTTTTAAGGGTGTAAATAAGCATAAGATTAAATTGGATGTAAAATTTGAACTACCTAAGTATAGTGGGGAATTAGATGCTGAAAAACTAGATGATTGGATTCAACAAGTAGAAGTGTATTGTAGAGTCCAAAGCCTCTTTGATGATTCTTCTAGGATCAAGTTAGCTACTCTTCAGTTGGGAGGTACAACTCTCACCTGGTGGGAGAGTAGGACTAGAGCAGAAATTTCACAACATGGTAGAGTCAATTTGTCTTGGTCAAAATTTGTTAGTGCTCTTAAAAAGCAGTTTTATCCCCTAGGCCATATGCAACAGTTAATGATGAGATGGCAAACTTTTAGGCAAAGGAAAGGATAGTTTGTTCAAGATTACACCCACAAGTTTCGTAAAAGGGCTATTGCATTAAATGTACCTTTGTACACCTAGGATACTTTGTTAAAGTACATAGGAGGTCTTCACTCATATCTCAGACATTCTATTTTGGTCTTGAACCCTTGTAATTTGGATGAAGTGTTTGTTCAAGCTACACACTTCGAGTCAAGGGGAAATGGTTCTTTCATTGATAATGATAACTCTGTAAAGAAATATTCTAAGAATGTAGAGACAAGGAAAGGAAAGAAGACAACTACAGTCAAGAAGGATGACAAGATTTCTTGCTCTCATTGTGACAAGAAGGGTCATGATGAAGATCATTGTTGGAAGTTGCATCCCGAATTGAAGCCTGAGTGGGATTAAAAATAGAATCAGAAACATAAAGGTAAGGAGAACGCCACAAATGTTGTTATGGATCTTGGTTCCAATTCTAATGATGAAACTAAGATAACAGCTATGGGTTTGAAAGGTAAAGCTCCTCTTTCTAGTGTTTCTTTTGATAGTTGTGCTTCTACTTTTGAAGTTAATGATGTCTCTGAAGATAAGAAAATAAATGAGCTTTTTCATTTAAGGGTTGTTGCTAAGAATTCTAAAATTGGTGCACTCATATATAGTGGTTCTCAAGTTAACTTAATCTTTGAAGATGTTGTAAGGAACTTGGGATTGAAAACTACACTGCATAAGAAACCTTATCCACTAGGCTGGATTTGTGAGAATGATAAATTGCAAGTAACAATACAATGCACTTTGAGATTCGCAATCACTAGTAAGTTTGTGGATGAAGTAAAATTTGATGCGGTTCCACAAGATATCTATGGGATAGTTTTGGGTAGCCCTTATTTATATGATCGAAAAGTTATTTTCTACAAGGAAATGAATCATTATCATTTTTTTAAAGATGACATACAGTATATTGTACATTCTCACAGGATTAAGACTGGTCGTTCTTTTGCAAACATAGGGAAATTAAAGAGGGCAATTAATGCAAGTAAAGATTTAACTCTTATGTTTGTCAGTACAGGTGGTTCTAGACATGAACTTGGAGTAGCTAACCAGGGTCAGATGTCGCAAGATGTACCCACAATACAACATGAGGGAATGGTGATTGAAAGCATTGATGGTCCCTTGGGTAAGAATGTTTCTATTGTGGGAGATCAATCATATGTTGTTGATTTATTCTCTTTTATATCTGCATTATTGTTCAACTTGATGCTAGTCAATGTTTGTTGGTTAGTGCCTACGATAGTTGATGTAGATGCTTATGGAAGTGATAGAATGATGTTTGTGTTCAACAATGTTGTTGCAGTCTTCATTGTGATTATGAGCTGGGTATACAGATGTACAGAGGATACAAGACAAGTGGGGAGGCCAAGTCCTCACTTAATGTCTAAATAGATGTCACTTTTGGAGGTCCAAAAGTTCTCCAGTGGGGAGGACTGATCCGAAGGATCTTTTCCAAAAATTGAAGTTTCCCATTTCTCTCCAGAAACATCATCAGAAATTGGCCGAAATTATGACTCCAACGCAACTCGAACAGAGTCAAATAGAGCAACGGAGCCAAAGTTATGCTTGGTCAAAGGTTGGTCAACTCAGGGGCTTAGGCAGTGACAAGGTCAAAAAATCAAAGTGGTCAAAAGTGGTCAAGACTGGTGTCAATGCGAAGAGCTCTTCACAAGCTTTTCGATGACATTCATTTCGCGTGAATCGGAGTCTGTTTGCACGAGATATGAGCAGTCAAAGTTGGGTTGACTTTACTGGCATCAACATGGTACAGTCAGCATGGTACAACATAGTCAGCAGTATCAACCAATCACAAGTTGACACATGTCGTCATCAAACGATAGAAAAAAAGACCATGTGGCACATTGTTGGGTGCCACATGGCAGGACATGTCATCAGCCACGTCATCGCACAGTCATCAATACAATTAGCAGTACACATGTCGTCCATGTCATCACGTCGGTTGAGCTATTTGTTTTAATGAAAAAAGGAGGTTCAGAGGAGATGAACTCTTGACCTTCCCCCAGCGAATAAAGCGCCCAACCACTGGGCCACTACAACCGTCAACACTATGTAAAGAGTGCACATTCATTTTATTGAAGAGTTAGGCGGATTTTAAGGGGGAGGTGGTTTCAATTGCCCACCCCTCACTTCCTAAAAATTCTCCCTACCAATAGACCATCAAATGGTTTTAAATTATTTCAACCCATGTCTATTTTAATCAGCTTTTTAACTTGATATCCCTTATTTAACAAAAATGAACCCCTTTAAAAATAAAACAAATTTAATAACCTCCTAACCACTATCCCCAAAACCTTATAATTTAAGGTTATTATAATTTGAAGATTATGTAAAAGGATATTAGGGGATTTTTAATAAAAGATTTATGTATAAATAAGGGGATTATATGATTACATTGTAAATAAAGGGAGATTTGAAGAATTATGTGAGATTTGGGAGAATATTGTAAAATCAATTGGTTAGTAACCAATTTGGGTAATTTTTGTGTATAAAAAGGGGATATTTGGCATGTAAGGAGAGGTGTTTTTGTTTAGCTAAGTGGAATTTTTGGTGAACTAAGTTTTGTATTTGGGAGAATTGTGAGAAGATTTCCAAGTGAGCGTTAGGATTTTTTATAGTGAATTTTATCCTTATGCATTTAAAGCTTAGTGAAGCTTGTTGCATAAGAGAAGGATTTTCTTTTGTAATTCATTATCGTCTGAGGAGACAAAAATCTTGTAATAGGTGGAAGACCTTTTGTAATCATTTTCTGGAAATTAATCGGATCAGTCACTCTTTGGAGAGGACCCGGAGACGTAGTCATTTTCAATGGCAAACTCCATTATCAACTCTGTTTGCAATTCTCTCTTCTCTCTTGTTCTCAATCACTTTGTTATTTTCATTAATTTAATTGTGTTGGTGTTTCACTTACGTAATTTGGATTTTAAAGATTATAAACATTAAGCATTCAAATGAAATTAGTCTAGATCCTAAATCAGATCATTGAAGATTGGAAATATTAATTTTGATTGTTTGAAAATGAAAATTTTAGTTATGGATGAAACTCTTGTTTTCTTTACTTGATGATAGTAACTTGAATTTGTCCAATTCAAAAGATTTGATGGTATAACATTGCTAAATAAAATGAAAAATATTATCATAATTATTCAAATAGAAAAATAAAATGCAATAGCTATGCGTGAAGAAATTTAGACTCAGTTATTAGTAATTATCCTTTTTCTAATAGTAATTCTTAAATTTGGTGCAATGAAACTATAAGTCGAATCATGTTTATCCTTAGTGGTATATTGTGTTTTGATCTATGGTGAAAGTATTTATTGTTTCTATGCAAACAATGTTTGTACTGAGTGTCATGTTGGGGATTGGGAATGATGTGGTCCCTTGTGTTATGTGTTGTTTCTTATGTGCTTTCTAGGGGACTTGACCCCCTTCTTGTGAAGAGGAGATTTTGGGTCCTCCATGTGCAAGGGGTTTGAGTGGGCATGGATCGCACAATAGGGGCATCTTTATTTTTGGGTAAGAGTACCCATGCTTATCTAGGGATAAGAGTATCTCGTATCTTGTGAATATTGGCTTGGTTGGAGGGATAAGAATGTTGGATGGTACATTATGGAATATGGAGTTGATGTGAGACTGGCTTTTGGATAAATGTGACATATATTTTTCCCTACTAGGTAGAGCCCCTACTCCCCCATGTGGAATTCCTTCCTAGGACCTAAGTGGAATTAACATGTAAATATGACCTAGATAGGTTGTAAACAAAGATTTTGGCACCTAGATGTCTTTCTAGCCCTTCTAGGGTTTTTCACCTAAAAGGGGAAAGATGGGCCAAAATGCATTGTAAACATTCAAAGATTAATGTGATGTGGGTGTGATATGCCTAGATGAGATGAACTAAATGCATAGGATTGATAAAATAGATCACTAATTGAATGCAAACTAAGAAATGCAAAGTGTTGGCAAACATAGTGTTGTATGCAAACATGAACTCAAAGTATGGACAAATCAGAACATAACTTAATGAAACTAAATGAGGTACACCTGGAGCTTGAAAGCTGATGTTGAAAGGTTTTGGAATGCTGGAGAGATTAATGTTGAAGCTCACTGGGACTCATTTGCCACAAATGGCGAATTAGTCCTGTTTCTAGTAAAATCTGCCAGAACAGGTTTTAGGATGTTGGGAACATAGAACTTTAGAAAACACTATTGGGCGGGTGCATGAAGTTGGTCACACTTTTGTGGCCAAATGGGAAAAAAAATTGGAAAGACATAACACGCTCACGTTATAACGTGAGCGCGTTATGTGATTTTAAAAGAAAAAAAAGTCAAATGTGTATCATTTGCTCTTTATTGCTTCTCAGCTCTGCCCGCGGCTAAAAATCTTCACTTTCGTGCTCGCGTTCTAGGAGGAAGGATTTCTGCAAATTTCATCAAGAACAGTTGGATTTTGTTTACAAATATGGCGCCACAACGATGAAGAGATGCGAGAGGTAAGTATTGTTTGCTATTTGTTTTGAATTTATTAGTTTGAAATTGATTTTGTTTGTTTTAGGTTAGATTTGATTATTTTTTAAAAAATTTGTAGGAAATCCTGCAAATCCTCAACAAGAAGAGGAGGTAAATCCTCAACAGAAAAATCCTCAACAAAATCAACCTCAACAACAAAATCAACCTCCCCCACCATTCTCTCAATTCCCTCCTGGCACTCAAGAAAATTTGAGGAGTGAAATTGAGAACAATAGAAAACAACTTAAGGATCTTATCAGTAGGTTGAGTGATCCAAATGCTTCAACCACAAAAAGAATGCTTCTAGCAAATTCAATGAAAGACATGTTAAAAAATGTAGATGCAATCACCCAACAAATATCTGGATGGCAAGATAGGAGGCAGACAGCCAGGGCATATTATGCAGACAAATTATCATATAAACAAGTAAAAGATTTAAAAATTACTAAAGGTGATTTGTGCTCTCTATTCACTGACCCTAAAACAAATCAAAATCTTACCCTCAATGCAAAGAGGTTTCCTATTCATTGGTGCCACCACCAAGAGATTAAGAACCATTTTTATGAAAGATGGTATATGGTCTTTGATTACCCACTGTGCAATAATTGTGAAGTCCCCCAATATTTTCTTAGGAAACTATACAGTGAGTTTGTATTGAACCAAATCCCAAATTATTTTGATATGAGGGAGTTCCAGGGGAGAGGTGGGGGTCAGCTCAGG
>VDFB02271358.1:447019692-447130959 GCA_007258455.2 Sequoia sempervirens | reverse complement strand
AATCAAACCCTTGATAATGAAATGAAATAAAGAGGAAATGATGAACAAATAACATGCAATGTCATAAACTCACCAAACCCTTGATGTTGAAGTTTGAAGATATGCTACTCCAAGATGCTTGAATGCTTGATTGAATGATGAAAATGCTAAAATGCTTGAATGTTATGATGCATGAATGAATTATGTTGATTGGGTGAATGGGGGTTAAAATGAATAGAAAATCATGCATTTATACACACTTATGCCCTAATTTCTCGAAAATACAAGATCACAGGATGAACTTAGGTTTTTAGGAATAAAAACTTGCCAGTGATTTAAATTTATTTTGATTTTTGTGCCAAGAGGGACTCATTCACCCCTAGTGGCGAATGGGTCCCTCTCAAGGCATGTGAATGGGTGTCGGGAATTAAGTTGTCTTAAATGATGTTTGTCAAGTTTACATTCAAAAATACACTTAATTAAGGCATGTAAGTGCATAAAGGGGCCAAATAAAGCATAAGAAAGGTGTATTTGTTGATGACAAGTCTAGAAAAGTGTGAAAGTTTGTTAGAAGACTTCACAACACTTTAAAATAAGACTTGGTAAGTGATAAAATGGGTGTATGTGGGTGAATTATAATAAGAAGAGTCTAGAAAAGTGTGAAAATGTGTCACAACACTTCACAACATGCTTACAAGACATCATAAAGACTCAAGACCTAATGTGAATGTGTGGGCCACATTGCAACATCAAATCAAGGTGAAATAAAGCCAAACAAGAACAAGGAGGGACAAAACAAGAAAAAGTAGAAGCATTACTTTTTCTGTGTCCACAGTTAGCCCCCACTTTAGTGAGAGGATGAACTTGCTTCAAATTCACACTAACGTATCCAAACATGCAATCAAGAGGGGTCTAAATGCACTAATGCTTGATGAGAGGAGACAACATCAATCAAGAAGGATGATCAACCCCTAGGATCAAGATCCCATGGAAAACCAAACATAAGCACAAAGGAACACACACGAGAATGATGAAAGAGAGGAGTTGAGAGAAAGTTGGATCAAGCTTCAATTATTTGTCCAGCTCATTGAGGATCATATCTAGGCTTCTTTGTCTAGAAATAAAATGCATACTCACTTTGGGGCAACATAACTCATGGCTTTCCTTTAGGTGAAAAATCTCAAAAAGGTGAGAAACCTACACTCATGGCTGGTATGTACTCACAAACACAGGTGACTATGGGGAAAAGTCATGCCTCAGAAAGGGCTTCCCACTCAACCATACTAAAGTTATATTTCCTGATAACTTTAATAAGGCACCACAAAGGACAATGTTGTTTCATGCTTCATGAGACAAGCAAAGCTTCATATGCTTAGAACTCATGAACAAATGCAATGGAACCACAAGCATGCAAGCTGTGTTATGCAAGTTGGCCATGTAAATGTAAATGCAACATGCAAAGAATGCTCAAAGGAGTCTTGGTTAGTTCATACGAGGTCTATAACTTAGGGAACATTGTGTCTAATGTCTTCAAGAGAGGACCAATCAAAGAATAAAATATTCGCAACTTGGGGATGTAGTGTGTCGCATTAGGCTGCTAAGAGGAATGTAATATGATAAGATAGATCATGCTCATGAAGGACACTATACCCAATGCCATCCACAAAGCGATAAATGCATCGTATGGAACAAGAAGGTTGCACTAAGAACCAAAATAAAAATGCAAAATGAATAATGCCAATGCATGACCCCACTTTAAAGAAATTTCTACACATTGTTCTATGAGCAATTACTTTAAAGTAGCAAATGAAAAATGCAAAAAGAAACAAGACATGAGAGCCAACTTGGAAAGCCCCTATGCCAAGTCATACGTTTTCGAGTAAGGTTGCATCATGCAAATGAAAAAGGAACAAAAGAAATAGGGGTTTCCCCCAAAAAGGAACACACCAAACACATAAGGGATCTATGGATTTGGGGTTAGTATGTTTTTTGTTGCAATGTTTTGATTAAAGAGCTCGAAATTTTCATCATTCCCCAAATACACATAGAACTGGAAGAATGACACAAAGAGAGCCAAAACAAAAGAAAAAGAAAATCCATTTTGGGTCAACATGGAAGAGATATAGGATGTCTCAACGCTTTGCATCGTCCCCAAAAGGAAAACACAAGCAAATGAAAATGAAAAGGTGAAAGAAAAAGAAAATATTTTGGGTCAACATGAAGGAGATATTGTGGTCTCAATGCCTTGCATCATCCCCAAAAGGAAAACAAAAAAAAAAGCAAAAAATAAAATAAAACGACCTTTTGGGTCAACATGGAAGAGACATAGGGTGTCTCAACACTTTGTGTCATCCCAAAAGGAAAACACAAAACAAAAGTGAAAAAGAAAATAAAAGACCTTTTGGGTCAACATGGAAGAGACATAGGGTGTCTCAATGCTTTGTGTCATCCCCAAAATGAAAACACAAAACAAAAGCAAAAAATAAAAAGTGAAAGAAATGCACGACATATAGAAGAATGAAGGTACAAATAAATGAATTGCACAAAGAGAGAGAGAGAACATCAAATGTCACGTCACACATGCAAACATAGAAGAAAAAGAAAAATAAAAAGAAAATGTAAAAGACTAGTAAGGAAAATGGAGGTCAATCGATGAACAAGCCATTCGCCTCCCAATCATGTTCAGGATATGCCGAAGGTAGTTGACCAACCAAAGGGACAAGTGCAAGTTCCGAAGTAGGGGAAGTACTAGGTTCTACACTTGTTGTAGGATATTTTTTGTTTAAGCTCATGGAAGAGGAAAATAATGTATTCAGATCATTATGCACCTCTTCATCAATTTTATTGATCTCATCATCGTCATCTAGATTAATCACGACAAGAGGGTGGATGGTAATGTCCAATGACAGGTGGATTATGAGTTGTGGTTGTTGTATTGGATCATTTTGTTATGATTGAGGGGAGGGTCATCATGTATTGCTTCTATCAAATGTGGATGTTGATTTTCTTTGTTGTCTTTAGTTTGTAAATGACGAGCAAGGAGACGACATCAACACCTATGCTCCCTAGCACCTCAGTTTCTTTTGATTATATTTTGAATTTGTGTTGGTGTAAGAGCGGGTTGATCCACCATAGGCTCCTTTTCTTCCCCAAGGGGAGGAATAGAAGGAACTATCTAGGAGGTGGGTCAATCACTTTCTCTTTTACTTTATAAACCTGTTTTATACGAGGGGGCATGATGGGGTTGGTTTCATTATCCCTTGGGCATTTGGATGATGAAGGTGAAGTGTTTATTGTTGGTTGATCTTGAGTTGCGGGTGTAGACATAAAAAAATTGTCCTCTTACGATACCTTGTCACAACATTGCATCATTTAGACACCTTGTATCATGTTTTGCCCTAGGTACCCATGTCATCATATATTTAATTAAATTCATAATCATTTCCATCCATTCCTCTAATGTTAATTAAATAATTTATATTATTTAATTAATTAAATCATTTATATCCCTTCCTCTAATGTTAATTAAATAATTTATATTATTTAATTAATTAAATCATTTATATCCCTTCCTCTAATGTTAATTAAATAATTTATATTATTTAATTAATTAAATCATTTTCATCCATTCCTCTAATGTTAATTAAATAATTTATATTATTTAATTAATGAAATCATAAATTCAACGTTAATTAAATAAATCCAAAATTTGTTTAATTAATAAAATCTTAAAAGGATCTTCTCGCTTTCTTTCCAAAATCTAAACTCATGTGTATCTAATTAATTTATTTAATTAGATAATTCATCAATTATCCTTCTCATCTTTTTCAGGATTTATTTCCTTTAAAATATAATCAAAATATTTCTATTTTTTTCACATCTTATCTTATCTTGTTTTAATTCCTTTAAAACAATAAATCAAAATCTTTCTATCTTTCAAAAATCTTATCTCATCTCATTGTTTTTCCTCTTTTGACAATAATCAAATCATTATCAATCTTATCGAATCTTATCTCTGTCCACATCAAAAATCTATAAATAAAACCTTTCATAGGCCATTTAGATCGAATCTTCAGACATCCTTATGCTGTCAAAATCATTCTTCCATCGAATCTTCTTCTAGCATCTTCACTCTGTCAAAATCAGTCTTCAATCGCCATCTATCATCTTCATCAGGTTGTTATGCTGCAGAATTGAGCAACCAACATTCCTCCAACAATCAGCCTTCGAAATCTTGCATCCTTGTGCAGGTGGAGAAGAGTAATAGAGATAAATCGAGTTAGTGCGGAGATCGATTTGCATTTGTGCTTCTTATTGTGATTTTTGTGTTTGTTTCGTACTCTATTGTGCTTGATAGGATTTAGTCATTTATTGTTTTCATTACATTAAATCTAATTGATTTTATCCCTATCTACAGCGGGTTCAGGTTTAGGTTGAAGCATTGTTTCATCTAGGATGGGAGTGTCGGAAGTGGATGGGGATATGTTGTGAAGAGACAATTTTGTTATTTGTTTGGCTTTGAATTTTTGATAGGCAATGAAAAATAAGTCTTTGCGGGGTGTTATGGGTTTCATGGGGCTCATGCCAAAAGGATTCTAAGGAAAAGTTTCCTTTAGAAGACAATGGGTTAAAGCCACTATGGTGAATAGTGAATATGTCATTTTCATGCATAAATTTTAAACATTTGTGCATGACTAAAGGGACAACTTTCATCGAGTGAAGCCATGGATGGCCTACCGCAAACAAAACTGATTCGACTATGGAATGATAGAGAATGTTACATCCACTGTCTTAGGTCTTATCTGTAATGGAAGGACGATTGATCCTATTGTAGGGCATGCAAAACCACTGTGTTTTTTGATCCATGCTCTCAGTTTTTCTTAGGTTGGACCTTACGAGGGATAATGTCTATCGTTCTGAACATTTCATTCATAGGATTAATAGTAGTGGTATGTGGAATAGGATCAGGATGCTCAATAGCTGTATGAACATTCATCACATCATTTTTTTGAGTTTCACTAGCTTTGACAAATAACACATTATGTTTGGGCATCAGATTGGTAAAAATTTACAAATTTTGATTGGGTGGGGCAACATACGTATTACCTTTAACATTAACATTGGAAACAAATAGATGGCCATAATCAATGAGGTCTTGCACTATGTGTTTAAGACGCTTACACTATTATGTGTCATGTCCATTTTGTCTATGATAATGGAAATAAGTGTTGGGTTGAAAGGTTGGAGGAAAAGGCTTAGTAGGATCTAGTGGTTTAACAATAGGTAAAGTAATCATCTGTTGCTACAATAATTGGGACATTGTGTGATGAAGAGTGTTTGGTAAAGGTGTAAATTATCTTTTTGGATGTCCATAAGTAAAAGGTATTGCGGCTTTAACAACTATTACTTGGTTGTTGACGGGTTGAGGTGGTTGTTGAGGAGGGGGGTTGAATTGTAAAAATCATTTGTTTGGTTTTCTAAAAGGTTGTGAATTGTTTGGGTTGACATGTTCAGATTTTTCAGTTTAGTTAGTAGTGGACTTGGCATCATGACTACTAATCAAATTGTGATTGTCACAAAGGGTTGTACATAGATGCATGAAAGAGGGTAATTTCATCAGGGTCAATTTATCTTGGATTTGAGTTTGTAAATTTTCAATGAACATGTTTTGGAGATGTGGATCAGGAACCTTGACATCGATTTGGGCATAAAGTAACTAATAGCGTGAGATGAAATTGGTTACTTTTTCATCCACATTTTGTTTACATCTCATTAAATCAACCAACATATTTTTGGGATTCATGTGCACTTGAAAATGATTTATAAATTCATCAAATAGTTCATTGAATGAATAAATTGAATTGTTTGGTAAGGATGAAAACCACTCCAAGGCAGTGTCCTAGGAAACAGTTTTTCCAACAGTTTATCATCAAGGACAAAATCACTACATAAGGTGGTATAGGCATTAACATGATTAGTAGGGTCACCCTTCCCTTCATACTTCTCAAATATAGGTATCTCAATTCCTTGTGGCATCAATGTTCCTAATATTTCCAAAGATAATGGGTTGCTACAGACATAATAGGTGGGTGGGGCATTTTGACTTTGACTTATGGTGGATATTTGTTGTTGCATGGGACAAATGGTTTGGAAGAGTTGTGTGATGAGAGGTCCAATGTAAGTGGTATGAGGTGGAAGGGAAAGCGGTGATGGAATGTATGTAATAGTAGGGCAAGTGAATGGAATGCTAATAAATGGTATGGTAGAAGAGGAGAGAACATTCGATGCCACAAAGGAGCTAGGAGTGCTAATAGGAATACTGAAGGAAGGAGTGACATTACTAATAGATTGCATGACTGTTGCAACTTGGGGAGTGGTGTAGGTAGGTATGGATGCTACCGTTGAAGGGGGAGGAATGTGAGGTCCTCCTTGGATAACCAAAATGTTTGCTGGTTGAGATGTATTTGAGGTGGAAGGAATATGTTTATGATAAATCTCAACAATTTGTTTCATAACGTCTAAGCCTTCGTTACATTCAAGCAAATGATGGATTTTGTCTATAGCAGGAATTGCGGTGGTTGAAATGTTCTCAAGACACATATTTTGTTGCAAATGTGCTAAGTCCTCGTGAATGTTAATGATCTTGTCTTGCAGAATGTGATCATTTTGTGGATCAATGTGCATGTTTCTGGAAGGAAAAGCATTGCTAAAGGTGGTGTCCATGCCTAATGCACTATTTTCAATACCAGGAGTAGTAGCTCAAGACAACCCAAGGTCCATAATGAGTGTGTTATCGCGGGATGCCATGAGTCATGAAATTCTCACTAAAGTATTATCAATAGGGAACCAAACACTCATACAAGGGCTACTAAAGTGGGGAGGATGCAAATGAAATGCAAACTAGGAGAAATAAAATGCTAATAACAAATTTTTTAAAAATTGTAACAGAGATGCAATAACAAAAAATAGAAATACAAAAAATGTACTGAAAGTAACAAAAATTACAGTGCAAAATATGCAACTAGACTAATTCACCTAAGGTGGCGAATGAGTCCAGGGATAACTTTTTTGAAAATTTCAAGAAAATTTAAGATGATTTATATGCTTTTTAGATTGTCCGATGCAAAACTATGATGTAGATACCAAATTGTAGTGTTTCAAAATGTTTTTTAAATGCAATAATGAAATCTAAATGATCTTTTCACTAATGCAATTTAAAAAACCCTAGGATGCAAAACAATGCAAAAACTAATGCAATGTTGATGCAAGCTATTCCTAGGATGTAAATGCACTTGAAATTAGAAGTAAAAATGTTCTAAAGATAGGTTCACCAAAATCTACAAAGATTTTGGCACCGAATGTCTTTCTAGCCCTTATAGGTTTTTTCACCTAAAAGGGGAAAGATGGGCCAAAATGCAATGTAAACATTCAAAGATTAATGTGATGTGGGTGTGATATGCCTAGATGAGATGAACTAAATGTAGAGGATTGTTAAACATATCACTAATTGAATGCAAACTAAGAAATGCAAAGTGTTGGAAAACTCAGTGTTGTATGCAAACATGAACTAAAAGTATGGAAAAATTAGAACAAAACTTAATGAAACTAAATGAGGTGCACCTAGAGCTTGAAAGCTGATGTTGAAAGGTTTTGGAATGTTGTAGAGATAAATTTTGAAGCCCACTGGGACTCATTCAAAACAAATGGTGAATTAGTGATGTTTCTGGTAAAATCTGTCAAAACATGTTTCAGGGTGCTGAGAACACAAAACTTCAGAAAACACTTTTTTTAGCCTGACAGTGGGACTCATTCACAACAGATGGAGAATTAGTCCACCTACAGGTTTTTGAAAAGTAAAAGGTTAATTCTGTGGGTCTTGGTTTGCACTTTTTTGCTTGACAGCTTGCCGAATCTAGATCTGGAAAATCTGATGGGAAAATGGTCTCCAAGCTTCAAATAGGGTTATGTTGACTTTGATGAATTTGATAAATTTTCAACACCTTTTCGACACCTTTCTCTTTGAAAAATCTGCCTACAAGACCTGCAAACACACATGCAAAGAGGGGAAAAAGGGTTAAGGGTTAGAGTATGGGGGTTTGCCTTGGTCAAACCCCAATTTGGTAATAAAACCCTTGATAATGAAATGAAATAAAGAGGAAATGATGAACAAATAACATGCAATGTCATAAACTCACCAAACCCTTGATGTTGAAGTTTGAAGATATGATACTCCAAGATGCTTGAATGCTTGATTGAATGATGAAAATGCTAAAATGCTTGAATGTTATGATGCATGAATGAATTATGTTGATTGGGTGAATGGGGGTTAAAATGAATAAAAAATCATGTATTTATACACACTTATGCCCTAATTTCCTAAAAATACATCACAGGTTGACCTTAGGTCTTTAGGAATAAAAACCCACCGGTAATTTAAATTTATTTTTATTTTTGTGCCAAGAGGGACTCGTTCGCCCCTAGTGGCAAATGGGTCCCGCTCAAGGCATGCGAATGGGTGTTGGGAATTAAGTTGTCTTAAATGATGTTTGTCGGGTTTACATTCAAAAACACACTTAATTAAGGCATGTAACATAAAGGGGTCAAATAAAGCATAAGAAAGGTGTATTTGTTGATGAAAAGTCTAGAAAAGCATGAAAGTTTGTTAGAAGACTTCACAACACTTTAAAATAAGACTCGGTAAGTGATAAAAAGGGGGTATGTAGGTGAATTATAATAAGAAGAGTCTAGAAAAGTGTGAAAATGTGTCACAACACTTCACAACACCTTTACAAGACATCATAAAGTCTTAATGATTCATAAAGATTCAAGAGGTCTAATGTGAATGTGTGGGCCACATTGCAACATTAAATCAAGGTGAAATCAAGCCAAATAAGCACAAGGAGGGAAAAACAAGAAAAAGTAGAAGGGTTACTTTTTCCATGTCCACATAGGTAAAACACCTATTTACACCAACACCCCCCCTTAAGTACAACTTAGGGAGTACTTATGCAAATGACACAAAGATGGGTGTCGAATATGAGGCAATTTTAGATACCCATGTACAAATGAAAATACAATCTCTCATAAACAAAGAAAAGGAGAAAACCAAGTGGGACAAAACTCCTCCCCAAAAGAGAGAAAAGATACAATAATGCTCTCCATAATAGATGAGAGGAAAAAACCCCATTCAAGAAAAAATACCCCCCATAAGAGAGATGGATAAGAGACCATTCAACCCCCCTCAATGAAAATATCCATAAAAAATCCAATCAATCTCCCTCCATACAAAGGATGATAAGGGAGATTGGACACAACCCCCCATAAAGATTTAACATGCTGCAGAGAAGCACTAGAAGCACACTTGTAGAGTAACATTGGAATCCTTAATTAGGAAAGCAAAGGAAAGATCATTTTGATGCTAGAAACCATATTAGAGTTACTCAAGGACTTAGGTCAAAATCGTGATAAAGCAACAACATACTTGATACCAAGGAACACTAGAAAACTCACAAACTAGCACAACCCTGAAATCTATAAAGAAACAGTTGATTGACAAATGATTTGGAACTAAAATGAAGTGTAAGGATCAAAATTGCACCCTCCCAAATGTCCAAATATCCAAGTAGTCTCTAGAACACCCATCAGGCCAAGCACTACAATAACAATAAACCTGGGATAGATACAGAGAAAGTGCATGGATGGCAATATAGAGCTTGTCAATACCTTTCCAATGTCCCAAGAATCACTGAGAGAATGTGGCAAAAAGTTATGAGATCGGGAGCCAAAAATGAAGATCCGATTTCAACTAGTAATAAGTGCTATAAAACAAAAAAAATTGAAAATAATCTACACCACTGCAAAATTGACGAAACCAACTTTCTGACAATATCTTGTTTGAAATTTTTTGCCTCCTAGATTGTAAGTTATGACAAAACAAAAAAAAGGCCTAGAAGAGGACATTCACAGACTAATTAGGCACAAAATTTAAGCTCCCTTGGGGTTGGTGGCTGCTCCGCCATGTGACTAGGGTCGACCAAAGTCAAAAAAAATTCCCGCCGCTAGGGCGGTGGTGCCATCCGTGCAGTGGGGTAGTGGCAGGCATGGCCACGCCCCTTGACGAATAGCCCTCACTCGCTCACAATAAACCATGGGCTGCATGAAATAAACCATCAGCCGATAAAAAAATTAAATCAGATTTTTTTTAGTATTAAAAACCACCAAGACATTAATTGAAATCGTACTGCTGTGGAAAGGACATGTGATGTGACTCGATGAAATGACAAGTAGTATGATCAATCCACAAAAAAATATGATCAACCAATCAGGCGATGAAATCTGATGAAGATGATGAGAATATGCCCTACGATAGTGCTGACCTTTCTGCAGATGTTGCAACCGTATGAATTGCACGACTAATCACAAATCTATACGACCATACAACCTAATTTTTTTTGCCTCGTGCCTTGACAAAAAATCTTAGATTCTGATGTTTTGAAAATCAATCCATAGGTTCTTAGGCCTTCTGGACATAATGGTGAGGTCAGTTTTTTCCCAAGCTACTCCAAAAAATCAACTACCCCTAGATTTGACAATTGAAACCCTTCATTCAAACCCTTGTAGATATGTCAATACATGATGAAAATTGATGAAACAAAAGCCAAACCTAACTTTCTTTGACACCTTGGATTCAATGGCGAGGTTATCAAGACCTAAATTCACACCTAACAATTTTTTTACGCCAATATAAGTCCCTTATATTTGGGAAGAAGTTTGCAACAATAAAGCTCTGATACCATGTAGGAGTTTATGATGAACTCCTCAACACCCCATGATCACCTGCAAGACAAAATATCTTCCACAAGAGAGATGGAAGAAATATTATGCACTATGATTAAGGATGCAAGAATGTCATAATGGCAACCAAAATAAATATGGCAATGCACATATGAGGCCTTGCTTATGTAGGAAAGGTGGGACATAGGATTAAACAAGATCATGACAAGTGTCTTAATCCTATCACATGAGACAAATAACTCATAACAACCTAGGACATAAGAATTAAATGAATTCCAACTAGATAGGATAAGTGACAACTAATGGTTAACTAGAAAGATTCCTTCCTAGGACCTAAGTGGACTTAACATGTAAATAGGACCTAGATAGGTAAAACACCTATTTACATCAACATGTGTGCATGTGTGTGTTTCAATTTAGAACTTATCTTTTTTTATTGTTTCTTTGCTTATATATGTCCTTATGTGATATCATGCATATGTATGTATGTTTTTTTAGTTCTCCTAGAGTACCCATGCTAATCTTGTAAGTAAATAGATACATGGAGAATGCCACATTGTGTCTTTCTCTTATATGTACCTCATATTCTTATTGTGTAAATGACCTCTTATGTTATCTTATTTTGATTTTGGGGATAATATAAAGCATGATGACATTTAGGTCCCCATCATGCTAACCCAAAAATTCTTAGGACAAAGTTTGTGTCTTTTTCATATTAGTTTATTTTCCTTGGGAATGATGAAAGTGTTTTGGTGTTATTTGTACATAATCATGTTGACTCAAATGAAAACAACATATGTTTTCAATGTTATTTTATGTTGTACATACATTCTTCTATTATTATTTCATATTTATGTATGCCTTGAGGGATGATGATATTTTCTTATACAAGCTTAATATGTTCATAAACCTATACTGACCTTGATGTAGGTAGATCCCCCTACGTGTTAGATTGTGATGTGATATTATATGTGACATTGCTTTCCACCCACTTATGTCATTCCATGGACATTATTTTGGTGTGCCTGTCCTTTGAATACCAAAAAATTCACCATATTTTTCCTATTTTTTGGGGTAAAACTAGTAACCTTAGGGGCATATAATTTAATGCATGAGTCTTCTCTTGATTGCATATTCCCCTTTCCTATACCATAAAATACTTGCTTGCACTACATTTTAGAAACTATTTTAAGGGAGGCATATATCTGATACCTAAACACTTGACATGCTTCTAGAGCATCACACATTTGTGGCTCCAATTATAGATAACACTTAGATATGACCACCCTTATTAGGATTTCCTAGCAACAAAGTACACTTGTACATGCAATTCATGATGCTGTATTGTGAATCAGTTGGAAACAAAGTATGCTAGCGATGTGTTTGATGGAATTTTTATATTTTTATTAGCAATAGACCATGTTGGATATTGAACCATATTCACATTTTTCTAGCAACATAGCACATTGGGATTATGTTCTTTTTTCTAGCAATAGAGTATGCTAGAAAACCTTATGCTATTCTTGTTGTTGATGCATATGGTTTTTCATGTTTGTGCATGTTTTTTCTAGTGTATTTTCATGTATGACATGTGTCATGTGTATGTTGGATTATGTAGGAGTTGTTGGTATGTTTACATGTTTTAAGTTTTAGATATTCTTGAATTTTTTTTGTGATACAATTTTTATGTTTTCTAATGTATTTATGTTGTAGGATTTGTTTTTCTAACATGTGGTTTTGTAGATCTTTGTCTAGGGGCATGAGTTCTTCCCTCAAATATTGTAGTGTATTATTTTAAAACATATTTGATTATTCATGCATTTAATTTTTTGTATTTAGTTTATATACTTTAGCTAAGATTTATCACCTAGTGTCACAAGCTTGCCAAAGTGGAAGAAAATGTTGATAATAATTGCATACTCTACACTTTTTCCATTATAGGATTGTTCTCATTTTAGTGTTCATTCCTGTAGCATGTTTTTAGGACTCATTTCACTATCCTTGGCCTTCTCTCCAATTTAGGTGCCAACAATTTCTATGTCTAGATTTTTTATGTGTTTAAACTTATCTCACATGGTCATTTTGATTTGTACCTTTATGTTATAACACTTTTAATGATTTTTCCTTTAGATGACAGTGTAATTACATGGATGTCTACATAATTGCAATGTTGTGTTGCAGTAGTATAACCATACAAATATGATATAACAACCATTTCAGTTTGCAACTAATGATTCCCTGACCTCTGGACCAAGAATGATAATGTTAGTGATTTATTCTCTACATACATTGAACTAGTTATATTTTGAGCTCTTGGTTGGTGTGGGACCTTTTCTTGGAACTCTTTGAATTTTCTAAGCTTTACTACAACATTCTTATGTGAATCTAGAGCTACGATATTGCTACAATTCATTGAACATTGTGAGATTGTATTGCTTGGTATCATGTTTTTGTTCATGATTTCTTATGTTATTTCTTATGAGCTTGTAGGTTTTTAGAGGCCCCAATTATTCTTTGTGGCTGGATATTTCATAAGGAAGATAGTTTTCAAGACAACACCAACCTCTCCTCATCACCAAAGGAAGATGCATCTTCTTAGCTTCTTTGAGCTAACTTGGTATTGTTGTTGTCCATACTCAACCCTCTTTTGTTTTCTAGCTCTCTTTTACTCTTTAATTTCTAAGTTCATTTAGATTTTCATAAGGCTATCATTGTATTCTCTATATTCTTAAATACTAGTGTATCATGTTTCCAACCATTTTACTTTAGAGTATACGAAGTCTACTGTTGACACTCTTAGATTCTCCACTCTCCATATATCTCTCCATACATGTGGCATTTAACATCTTTGTAGACTCGAGTTATAAAATGTTTGCTTTCTAAGCATTATTATTGTTCTCTAATTCTAGATACACTTAAGATTAGGAACTCACACATATTACTTAACTTCAATTCATATTTCTATTAAATTATTTGTGTGGAGATTGAAATACCAAATAGGGGCTTGATCATTTGGCAAGCTCCCCAATAGTCACTCCCATTCTTTTTGTCCAAATATAGTTACCATTGGTGAATCAATTACATGAAGGTGTTGTGTCCCTAACTCTCCTATATTTAATTTCCATTATTTCATTCTTAGATCATTTCTTTCATCTAACACATTTATATCATTCTAGTTGTAGTTTAATAACTTTATTGCCATCTTTTAGTACTATTGTGTGTGTTGCATTGCTATTGGAACATGTTTATTATTTGTTATCTATATAATTTAATTTACTTGTTAGCAAAAATAAGAGTTTTTCATCTAGGATAATAAACATAACTCTTAATTAGGTAAGATCCACATAGATCAAATCACTCTACTTGTTACTTTGCTATATATATTACATTAATGTGTTTTGTTTCTATCTAAGGAAATAAGGAAGCTGGAATAAATAATAATCAATTTAACTTATTTCATACCCTTCAACTTCCTCTTAGCTTAGTGATCAAGATGCCTTCGGTTGGGATGTGCAAGATGAACAAACTAATGATAGTGCTCTTACAAGCTAGTAGCCCATATTGAATAGTTAAGGTAATCTTGATGCATAGACTAGATGACGATGACCCATTCCATGCTATTGATTCCATAACTATTGGTGTTTAACAACTTATTATATTTTCTCTTTTAATATGTTGTCTAAACTTACACCTTAAATAAATTATAGGGTGTGATATTTTCCTCCCACCTTTTTTATAATATATTATATTTTAATTTTTTAATATAATTAATATAAATTACACTATTTCATTAAAATAAAAATTATACACAATAATAATATTATTTTTATAAAATATTTTAATTATTTAATTACAATTTTAATTGCTTTCCAATGTCCATTACTATATGCTTTGAATGTTATGAAAAAATTAAAGAAAATATAATGAATTTCTCGTTAAGATTATAACTTTATGAAAGATATATCTCATTAAAGAAAAGGATCCTTTGAATTGTAAAAATAAGATAATATAATATTTTTATTTCAAATTCAACAATTAAAAAAAATAAATACAAATCTCATATTTATATATAAAAAAATTCCATTTAAATCTCATAAAGAAATAAACCTTAAAAGCACATACATACATACATACATACATACATACATACATACATACATTCAAAAAAGAAATTAAAAATTCTTAGAAATACAAATCTCACAATACTTTTCTCAAAGTTATTCCAAACTCCATTTTAAGTAAAAGCACATACATACATACATACATACATACATACATACATACATACATACATACATACATACATACATTCAAAAAAGAAATTAAAAATTCTTAGAAATACAAATCTCACAATACTTTTCTCAAAGTTATTCCAAACTCCATTTTAAGCAGGCCTGACTCAGTGAAGGTAGAACTCATGTTGTTAGGCAACATTAATAACCCATACATAGATTTTAATGGAGCTTTTCTCTCATTGGTAGGCTTCCAAGGATGCAAAACATACATTCAGGAAAAAGGCATTTTATTTTGCAATAGCAAAGGCAATATCTTTAAAAAAAGAAGACAAACCTCCAATTACAGTTTGTGAGTTAAAAGATTGCCATTTTCCCTTGGGTAATTACTACTTATACGGGGTTATCCCATAAAACATCTTCACAGTTGCTTGGTTATCAGATTTCATGGTGCAGTATACAGATGAAAACTTAATCTCTAGCATGCAAAAAGATGTCAATAAGTCATAGATTGGTTCTGTGGAGGGACAAGAATAGGCCTGCCAACCAAAGCCTCTTCTCTCATCTTCCTCATATTCAATTCTCTGTACTCCTGACAAAATGCACAGGACCAACAAAAACAATGCACTAGCCAATCTGGGAGAGGCTTCTCTGGGAGATTATATCTTTCCCTCAGTTTTGTTCTAAACCCAAATGAATAAATGCATCCCAAACAAGCAATCTGTTGTAAAATGTACCACACAACCGAAGCTGTGATGCCTGAAGTTAGCCCATCATCCATTTCCTCTGCTAATTTCCCAAACAGAATACAAGGGCAGAAGAATCCAAACAAGCAGGTGGGCACATCCTCCTCACAGTGGGAAATCCCTGTGCTCCAGCCTTGCTCTATATATGACAAAATGGGCACTCCATGGGCAGGAATTGGATCCATGTAGTGCTGGTAAGAAGTGTCAATTCCATAAGTTACAGAACTCTGGCTGATATCACTGGGCTCACTTTCATGGTCTTGGGGTAAAGGAGGGGCACTGGGTTGGATGCTTGGGATGCATTGGAAGGGCATTACAGGAAATGGGTTTAGATTCTGACAATGCTGGCAGTGACCACACACAGGAGAAGTTCCACCACCATCTATGATTTTCCCCTTTCTCCCCCTCTTTTTTGACCATTTTTTAGCTTTCTTCAGTACCCACATATTCTACTTTACTTAACTCCACAAGCAGCCTGGTTCAAACTAGATCAGTGATATATTTAAGCAAAAGCACTCAGCTGAAAATCTTTCAACATTGCCAATTCTAGGCTTACCTCTTTCTACTTTCAGATTACAGATGGTCTAGCCTGAGACCCTGTCACAGAACATGTAAATATACTGCAATGAATCAGGATCCAGGACTTATTTCATTCAACTATGACCTCTTCGAATTCACAAAAGTATACATCTATATGACACCCACAAAGCTGCTTTCAGTGAATAATAACAATTTGCAACTTGATTTGGAATCTATGATACTTACATTAGCAAGTGCATGGTCAATAACTTGCTTCTACTCACTCTGATATACATCAAAGGCTCACCTCCCCTGCTGTTCTCTCAGATAGCTATGTAGTAGCCATACAAGCAATAGGGTTCCATAAATATGTTAATGGCAACTTTGGATTCCTTTTCCAATGCAACCTTGAAACTGATGATTCTGATAACCGTTCAAACCTCGTGTAATATGGATCAGGCACCGCCCTGTGTAACGGTCAAATGGACCACTTACGCGGCTAAATTTGACCAGGCTCAGATCATACGCAAATTGCGCTAAATATAATAACTTTGACATGGATAGAGGTTGAATAATCTAACATAAAATAGTATAATAAAGATGTCTTTTTGGAAAAAATTGTCAAAAGTCAATAGTTAGAGACATTAGATTTCCACACTTTATATTGATAAGAGTGTTTTTTTACTATAAAAAAAGAGTTGTAAGAAAAAAATCTAGTTTTTTTTTTTCATCTTGATGATGGATCATGGACTCTGATCCGAAGTGTTGATGCAAAAAAAATGCTTAGTTAAATAGTTAATAGATACAAATATTTAAGTTTGTAGTTTACGGTTTGGGTCTCATGGCGGCACAATCTATTTTGAAAGAGTAGGGATCTCATGAAGCAAAAAAAACAAAATGCTACAGATTAATTATAAAATTTTTGTCAACAATAGCAGCCCTTACTTTTTAGTACAAAAATTTAAGAAAGTGCAATTGGGGTGGGGCTATAAATTGCTCCACTAGCTTAGGCTTTTTTTGTCACTTGTCAATCATATAGGATTTTAAAATTTCCACCAATTATTATAATTATTTAAATATTTATTACTCTGTTGAATTGAATATGCAAAATAATATAATTCATGAGACCCCATCTTCCATAAATTTAGGAGCTTAAACTTCTAAACTTAAACCACACTACAAAATTTATGGAACCATCCATTTAAAATAATCCAAAAAGATCTCAGCAACACCTATTGAATTTTTTTAAGAAGCCCCTCTTCATAAGACCCCACCCTAAGTATTGTATTTTTAAGAGTTATTTTATGCAGTGTTTAATTTATATAATTATAAATATTTTGTTAGTTTTAAAGAGTTTCAAACATATAATACCTAACTTAAGAGATTATTGATAATTTTATAGGAAAAAATAATTTTAAAAAATTTTAATTTTTAAAATTGATAGTTTTTAAAGATATTTAATAGCATCATAATAAATATTAATTTATATTTTAAAGGTATATGTTTTTCAATAACATTATAGTTTTTTAAAAATACAATTCAAGATTTTCTATTTGTTATGCTTGTGGACATGAAGTTGGCGCATTATCAAAATTCTACCCTTCTAACAAGATTTAAAAAAATATCTAGCACACCTTGCTTTGCAATAAACTAATTCAAGATTTATACTTGTAGAATGGACTACTCTACCACCACTTTGGCCACTTATGTATTTTGCATGATGTAGAAAGACAAGTTAATTTGGGGGGATCATTTTAGAAAGTATGGATAATTTGGAATGGAAAATATCTTTGTGGTGTTGCATATGTACTTCTTTTAGCTACCCCACAAGTTAGATGCCTACAAATACATCAAGTCATGTACCACATGAATAGTTGCCATGGTCACTAAAAAGTAGGGTATGTACACACCTTTACTCATTCTAAAGAGAAAATGGGAATTTGTTTCCATGGACCTCCTCTTAAGCTACCCTTTAAACAACATGGTAATGATTATGCTTTTGTAGTGGTTGATATATTTTCAAGAAAACTAAAACAACTCTAAAAATAACTCACTTGTATTTTTAGAATGTTTGGATCCATTTTGGAATCCCATAATCTATCACTTCAAATAGTGATATTAGGTTCTTGAGTAGCTTTAGAAAGTACTTTGGTCTATGTTAGACACAACATTGAATAAATCCATTGCTTTCCAACCCCAAATAATACAAAAATAGAAGTTAAAAGTACGAGTGTATTTTCTTAGAGTGTACAATTTGAAGAAGCATCACACGTGGGATGAAATTCTTCCTTTAATTTATCATAGCTACAATTAAGCTTTGTAGAACTCTATAACACATCATAATTTTTAGGTTTTCTTAGGTTTTTGACCATACTCATTAATGTAGCTTATCTGGTTCATCAATCAATAATAACAACTCCTTCAACTCAAAAGGAAGTTGAATTTTTTTAGTTCATTAAGTAGATTAGGTCAATAAGTGAAAACCATTTTGTAATCTAGGCTAATGCAAAGTACAAGAAACACCATGAAAAGATTAAGATATTTCACACTTTTCAAATTGGTAATCGAATTTGGTTACATCTATAGAAGGAGAGATTCATAGGGCCTTACCGCAAAATTCATCCACTTTAGTATGAGCCCTATACCATCACCAAGCAAGTTAGAGGAAAAATATTTAAGTTCAATCTACTTTCTTCCCTTGGGTTACATCCATTATTCAAAGCACAACTCTTGTGTCCATATTTTACTCCTTTGTTGGATTTTTTCAGATGTTACAAAGACACTTTAGTAGACATAGATCAATCTAGAATATAATATTTTCAGCAAAATTGGAGAGTCATTACCACTAGGTCAAATGGGTAAGGAAACAGGGGATCCCTCTCAAGTCTAGGTCATCAAACCAAGTTAATTTCCTTCTTAATAAAAATGGCTCATAGAAATCATGTAACAGGTTAATTTTTGCACCTTTAACTCTACTTACCTATAATGGGGACTATTACTCTTTAAGGATGGATGAATTATCTAGGTGGATTTGGGCCACTCAAACCTACTATAAATATTCAATATTGCAAGGTGATCTATGTGGTTTCATCAACATGATCCCCATCCTAGTTAGTACCCTATTTCCAAACCATACGTCATAACTCCATGTTAGAAATACTATATAACTCAATTTCTATTGGTATTTGTGAGAAATTGTGATAGTTATAAATGGGAATATAACCATCACTTTATGTGGGAGTTGTGGGGTTCAATCATCAACTCCAACACTCAAAATTTGTGTTCTAGGTGGCTTACATGCTACCAATAATATAGTGATATGAATTACACAAGCTAACAAGTTTTGTTGCTAGATGGTTTATAATCTATCAAGGTAGGACATATGAAGGGCACATAGACTAGTAAGCTATGTTTATAGGTGGCTCATATTCTACCAACATTGTAGGGAGCATAACAATGATGTGAGGTGTGTGCGAATAGATGACCCAATTTAAAATAATTGTATGAATATAGAGAGTGCAATTGATTTTGAAGTGGAAGACAAAAAAAAAAACTATTACAAGGAAGAGGCATAAAAAAATATGTTGTAAGCACGAAAATACAAAATTATGCTCATTGAATGACATCATGCTAAATAGGAATGTCACATGGAAACACTCAACATCATATGAAGCACATAAAGATATCTAATAAGCTTAGAGTCAATTTGCATATATAGGAATAACCATCATCATGAGAAAGGGAATGAATTGTAATCATCCCCCAAGCCTATAAAACTACAATTTATACAAAGGAAGAATGAGACATAATAATCAAATAATATTTTCGGTCAACATGGAAGAGACCTAAATGTCTTAATACCTTACATCATCCCAAAAATATCCCAAAAGAAATATATGACATATAAATGAAAGTAAGAAACATATAGAAACATGAAATGACATTGAATTCCTCTTGTAGACATCTAAATTTGACCACTTCCATATGGTCAAAGACGTCTCCTTAATCATCCCTTTGCTCATTTACTTCATCCTCTTTGCCGGTATTAATTAAATCATTCATTTAATTAATATTTCATGTCCTACATAAGGTTTCCAAAGTATTTAATTTAATAAATATTTTTCCCCTTTTTCCTCTCTAAATTAAATAAATATATCACTTTATTTAATTTAGTCATATTACCTTTTGGAATTTTAAAATTTATTTTTAATTCCTCACTTTCTCTCTCATTGTCACATCCTCCAACTTTTGCAAGTTGGTCTCTAATCCCTCTTAACCATCATAATTAATTTATGGTTAAGATGTGCACACCCCTAATCATCATTAGGGTCCCATCCCCCATAATTTCCCAGTTGCCTCTAATTTGTCATTAATTTGTCTAATCAGGTAATTGCACAACCTTGATCACTTAATTAGGTCAGCCTAATCCCCATGACCTTTATGTAATGTGTCCTAATTCAACCTTATTAAAGGCTTTCTCCTTTTGGAGAAGGCACTCCATTCTCCATGTGAATTTTTAATTCACATTTAATCCCCCAATGCATTTCAAGGAATTTTAAATTCCCTCTCTCATCCCCATGTGGATATTTGAGGAATTTTTAATTCCTCACATGTCCTCTCACCCACATGGGGACAAGGACCTCCTTTATGAGGAGATCTTGTCCCAATCCCAAGGTACTATATAGTACCTCCATGTCATGTACTCTCCTTCCAACTCATGTACACATCATCCTTTTCAAACCACTTCACATGCCACATGTCAAGATGTGAGGGCTTGTGAGTTCTCAACTCACCATAGCCCTACATCTTGGCCTTGTTGGTTTAATCTCAGCCATCCATTTCTTTAGAGAATTCAAAATTCTCTATAAATACCCCCTATTTTCTCTCATTTTGGGAAGAGATCATTCATGCTAGCCAAACTCTTGCAAAATTTTCTCTTGAGCCATACTTAGCCAAATTCTTGCATTTCCATCCATTTTCACCTATTTTGTATCCCCATTGCATCTCACAACTTGCATCTTTTGCCATCAAAGGAGCATACAACATCAAAGATCGAAGGGCCAACCAAATGAGAACTCAACAAGGTAAAATGTTCCATTTTGTTTTGTTAAGTTAATCATTTTCCCAATCTTGAGGTGTAAGGTGTTCACAGTTGTTGTTTGCACTCTTTTGTTTGCTGCTCGTTTTCTAACAAGTATTTTCGCCCGTTCACATTTATGGAACGCTCGGTGGGACCCACAAACGGGTCGGTATCTTTCACGTTTGTTGTTTTTTCACTTTTTGTAGGTGTAGGTTGCAGAGGGGCGGACCTGACCTTCTAGGGGTGGACCTGACCTCAAGGGGCGGACCTGACCTCTAGGGGCAGACCTAACCTGATAGGCAGGCAGACTTGACCTTCCGGGGTGGACCTGACCTTGTTAGGGGCAGACCTACCCTCCCGGGGTGGACCCGACCTTGTTAGGGGCAGACCTACCCTCCATAGACTCCAGAAACTTGTTTTTTGTAAACTTTTCACAGACAGGCGGACCCGCCCTCCAGACAGGCGGATCTGAATTGGAAATTTTTTTTCAGAAGGTAAAATTTCATTTTTAGCACCTTTTTTAGCTGTTTTAAGTGTTTCTAACCCCCTAACGTGTCTTGTTTGTGTCTATGCAAGCATCTAATCAACACTTGGCAAGCAACAAGGAGAAAAATAACTAACAAACTTTCCTTGCGGGGTTATCTATTTATTGATTGCTGCTTGTTTTTTTTGGATAACTTAGGCACATAGTTTAACTAGGGGTGTAAATTAATCTTGTTTGTCATGCTTGTTGGTAAGCTATTTGATGTATCCAATCCCCTTGTGCCATTTGACGATCCTGGGTGACGAAAAATTGTAGCTTACCAAGTTTTTGTGTCACCCTCTTTTTTCTTTTCTTAGCGGGACTTGCTTGGAGATTTCATCACCCCAAGGGACAATTCCAATCACACGTACTGGTAGGGTATATAAAGGAGGGAGAGCAAAAGATGTACCTCAATCCAACCATGTTTTAATTGATGAAGCGTCGGGATGACATGAAGAGTTGGTTCGAGCCTTTACTATTTCGCTAAGATTCCCGACTCACGCTTGTAACGGGTTGGTGTTCACGGTTTGGGCCTCACGTACTGGGTGTATATTGAGGACTCCTTAGCAACCATGTTCATCCTAGAATAGAAGACTTTATTGGCCATACCCTTTCTACTAGTCTTAGGATTGTGCTGTCTGAATTGTATTCTTTGTGCAATACCAGTGATTTTTTGTTCAGCCATATCCTTTTGATTGATGTTTGTTGTGTTTTGGGTCCTTTGCCTTAGTCATCTTTTCAAAAGTCAAGCTTAAACCTCCCGACAGGTGAACCTACCCTCTAGGGGCGGACCTGCCCTCAAGGGGTGGACTTGACCCATCCAAGGGTGGACTTGACCTGTGAACCAACCCTTTTGAGCCTATTTTAGCCAATTTTGACCAAATTTTGCTCCATAGGCTAACCTGCCCCTCTGACAGGCAGACCTGACCTCCAGAAGCGGACCTAACCCTTCACCAGTCAGTTTTATCATCCATTTCGTCATTAGAGACACCCGTTTCACTGTTTCGCGCACTTGTTTCACTGTTCTGATCATTCATATACTAGTTTCAAGAGTCCATTTTCCATCCTAAACATTCATCCCCTCAGTTCGAGCATCCATTCACCCATTCAGAGTCCTCATCTATCCGTTTTGAACTCAGTCGTTCTCCATGTTCTGGATATCGTTTCCCCGATTCATATCACTAGTATTTCTTAAAACTTCGTTAAAGCAGTTATCCAAATTGACCCAGGTGTTCATCTCTAATTGTCATCTATCACAACTGACTTAGGATTGTCATCCATCCTAGGTCGGTCATCCTTGTCAGCCCAATCAATCCACTTCTATCACAAGTTGGATTTGGTGTCGTTATTGTACATCCACCCTTTAGTCGATTAATCGACACCTAGCGTTACCAAGGATCACTCTTAAACTTGGTTTTGGATCCACGGTCATTATCATTCATCCTAATCGATCATCAATCCAAATAAAATCCTCATATCATCGAATCTAGGTTGACCAATTGATTTCCCAATCAACTCAATTTGATCTCATCAAACAAATCCACTTAGGTCAAATCAATCATCCAGATCAATCTTATTAAGCCACATCCTTGACGGCTAATCCATCATTGAATCAAACCAATCCTTTCATCACCAAGGTTAGCTTAGCATCCTAGTCCATCATATCATCTTGCATGCTTGTTTAGACCCGGTCATAGACAAGGAAAATGGCTGAGCAACAAGCCCAAAATTCCCAACCAAACATCCCTCAAGATCCCAACAACCCAGCTAATGTCTCACAAGATCCCAATAACAGTATGCATATTCCTCAAGATCCTCATAATGGTACATCATCACAATCCAACATTGATGGTCAAAACACATTACCACTCGGGGATGAGAACATGGTCAACCAACCCGAACTTACATTTGAGAAACACTTTAGTAACCCTATAAATGTGCAAATGACAGATCGCCTTCTTGAAAAACATGGGGAAGAAATCTTGGCCCACCTAATTGGAAAAGATGTCAAGCCTCCATTAGGTGTCGACCTATCCAAGTATGGCAGCTCCACATCTAACATACCCCAAGGCTCACAAAACACACCAGCTAGTTCTCACGTCCCCAAAGTTCTTCAAGTGGAAGGTTGGCATCAACCTGAATTCGACAACTCCATTTTGTATCACATTAACAATCCCCCACACCTCGCAATCTAGGTCATGGGAGCTCCTCAAGCGACTGATCCCAACGATCCTTTTGCCTACGACATGCCGCAAAATGTTCCACAACAGCTACCATTAATGCTAACAACACCTCCCCTTTCAAATCAACCTCTTGTCAATGATGGGGCACCCCTTTTACCGCATTTCCTCCACCTCCTGGGGCCACAAACCTGCCATTGCCTTCGTACACATCTCAACAGCTTCCCTAATCTAATATACCACCTCCATTATTGCCACAAGGTACCCCCCAACCAAATGTCCCCTTTGGTACCCAACAACTCCCGTTGCAGAACACATCTACATTATCTCAACCACCTCATCAACAACAACCTCTGCATAACCCATTTATCTCTTTGCAACAACTGCCACACCAATCCCAAGGCAATCCATCCCGACCTCCCGCCCATACCATATCCTCGTTCCTTGCATCCCTTCTATGTCCACAAGTCCAATCACAATACAATATCCCATCTAGGCCCACGCAACACCTCACATCGTATCAGCAACCTCCCCAACATTATTATTATCCTAACCAATAGCCACCTTATGTGGCCTCCCAATAGTTGCAACAGTACCTTCAGTACCAGCAAGCCAATCTGCAACATCACATTCAAGATCCTCAGCATCCCACCACACACTTGCATCAAATGAATCCATACTATATCCCACAACAACAACCCCAACACCAACAAAATCCCTCGACATACCAACAAGGGATATCATCATCTCACTATTGAAATCCATACCTCAACCTTCAGACACTCTCTCAGCAGGATCCTTTATCATCCTACCACCCATATCCATCTAACCCATCCTTGGCTCTCGCGCCACCAGTCAACTCAGATCTGTTAGAAATCAAAGCCGCTTTGAAAGATCTTTAAGCTAGGACTGGCAAACAATCGTTCAAATTTGAAGACATATGTCCCTATCCATTTGATCCCTCCATCTCATTGATCCCCTTCCCTAAACTTTTTGAAATACCAAAATTTGACATATACAAGTGAAACAAAGATCCTAAGGACCATTTGCAAGAGTTTTACTCCTAGTGTCAGGAAGTCATGCACAACGACAACTATCTCTTGCATCTATTTCCACGGAGCATGATTGGAAATGCCCTAGAATGGTTCACGGGTCTAGAATGAGGGTCCATAAAATCCTTTGAAGATCTTTCAGAAAAATTTGTTTCTTACTTCTCCTTCAATTTGGAGAAAGACACTGATACCTTGGATCTCAAAGAGAAACAACAGGAAGGTGAAACCTTTGCTAGCTACCTTTAGAGGTGGCGTGCACTAGCGAGCCGAATTTAAACCCCTCTCAAAGAGA
This sequence comes from Sequoia sempervirens, assembly GCA_007258455.2. Lineage (NCBI taxonomy): Eukaryota > Viridiplantae > Streptophyta > Pinopsida > Cupressales > Cupressaceae > Sequoia > Sequoia sempervirens. The sequence goes on along the minus strand of VDFB02271358.1, from coordinate 447,105,562 downwards.
AAGATATGGTCACCCTCTTCGTGGAAAACTCTCATCCTGACATGGATCATAATTTTAGATTACATTGTGTCACCACATTCACTGAGATAGTAGAAAAAGGACCCATCCTTGAACATGCCCTTGTTTCCAAAGGGCACATCAAGATACACAACCATGACAAAGAAAGGCCATCCGATGATAAGTCTCACTTTTGGAACAAGAACAAAAATGTAGTGAATGATGGTGTCACTGACACTAAACATGTTCAGGTAGCCAATACATCCCAGCGACAACAACCATCTGTACCTAATTCTATATCCGTGCCACAGGGGGCATCTCATCCTCCTCAATAGTCAAACCAAAACCATCAAGGGAACAAAAAACACCAGTATGCTCAATTAGGAGAACCCTTGAGTGTTGTCTTCAATAAATTGCTACAGGTCAACTATCCGATCACGTATCCTGTCACCAAACCACTTGACGAATCCAAACCAAAACCTGCATGGTTTAGGGAAAATGAATATTGTGAGTTCCATAAAATCAAAGGACACACTTTGAATAAGTGTTAAGGTCTCAAAAACTATGTCCAAGATCTTATCGATCGAGGAGATATCCAAGTTGACACCAGTCAAGCTTCGTCGTCCAATGCTCAATTGCAAATATATCAAAACGCATTCCCTAACCATAATCAAGGAACAAGCACCTCCAACAGTAATCCCCAAGACAACAACACAAATAATATAAGCTATAAAAATGTTCCCCTCAATTATGATGGCATTGTCCATTACATTGAGCAGGTAGAACCCCGTGTGTCTATGATACATGTTAAAGCTAAAGATCCTCAATGTGTTGTTACTACACAACGATCCCGCATTACTATCCCGACAGCCTCCACATCCACTCAATCAAATCTTGTAAACTCTCGGTACATCCTTATTCACCTAGGAAAGACCCCTGCTCAAATCTCAATCTTGGATTTGCTTAAGTCTTCTCCTGTACATCAAGAAATCCTCAATAGAGTCTTACAGGAAACCCATGTACCTAATGACATCAATCCCACATGATTGCAAGCCCTAGTAGGACACCTGGATTTGTCTTACCAGCTACACTTCAGCCAGAACGATGTGCCAAATATTGATGCCAATCACAACAGTCCCTTGCACATTGAAGTCTTGGTTGCTTGTCATAAAATAAAAAGGGTCCTGGTAGATAATGGCTCTGCCCTCAATCTATGCACTCTAAAATTCATAAAATATGTGGGGTATACTCAAGTGGATTTGAGTAACCAAATCATCACAATCAAGGCTTATGATAATGCATAAAGAAATTCAGAAGGAATTATCAGTCTTCCTATCCAGGTTGGACCTGTAGTTCAGTACACTACCTGTCATGTCCTTGATCTGGACTTACCATATAATCTCCTCCTTGGCCACCCATGGCTCCACGCTATGCAATTTGTCCCCTCCACGTACCATCAATGCCTAAAATTTCTGGTTAATGGAAAAGAGATCACCATTTATGCTGATCCACAACCATTTGAATACTGTCGCACTTTAGAGGCATCATTTCCCCATTTACATTATTGTCCTGGGGTTGAAATGGGGACATCTTAGTCATCATCTGCTAATCCACCCTCCACCATGACAACCACTCCATCTTCTTGTTGATGCTCCAAATGGCACAACAACATGCAAACAAAATATTGCTACTTTGTTTCTCCTGAAAGAGAAAGACAACACATGGATATCTTAGCTCCCAAGGTCTTTGTAGTTGGTTCTCAACTGTGCTGATGTTGCTCAATGGTCGATGTAACATTAATGTTCAAGGGGCCTGCTGGTGTTGAGCTTCTAGATTGTTTTGAGATCAAACATAAACTTAAACCTACTCTAACCAGGGTTTTTAAAGAAATGAAAAAGATAGATCAGAGCTTTGGAACATAAAAGAATGTTAATTCATCCAACTTAACTAGACTTGTTACCTTTCAAGGAATTCCCAACTAAAACTGCAGAACAAAATTAACTTGTGATTGACACACAGTTTCATTCATTCACAGTGCTAATTTCAATAACAGGATTGCAAGTTACTATTTAAACAAAACATAGAACCAAACTTCATTCCTTGAAATCTTCTCAAATCAGATGATCAACTTAAGACAAATACCATTTAGGAACACAATGTGAAGTAGATTAAGATCTGGTTGCTTCTACTGTCAGTGAAATAGATAAGCAACATTTACAAAGTTGGCATAATCACTAGTGTACAGAAAATCCATTGCTCCAAATTGTTTCCATTTATACTAAGAAAACTGGAAAATAAATTACAGTCTATAATGAATCTAACTCCTAACTAAGAAGACAAAAGAAGCTCCCATTACAAAGAATCAGGATGCAGCTCCGTCTCCTCTACTACTGCTAACTTCTATGTATCTAAACTCTCCTAAAAACTAACTCCTATTTCTAACTATCAACCTTCTAACCCTTTACAAAGAGGCAAGAATGCCATATATACAGAGTGTACCAAAAAGAATGCGTTGTCCCCTACATTAGGGTTTACAAAATATCTTCTTTCAGGAGGGTCGACTCTCAGATTTTTCTAAAGAGAGTAAATGTTGCATTCAATGTGAAGCCCTGCTATCCATGTCGGTGACAGTTTGGCCTCAGGAGAAGCCTTAAGATTTTTTGTAGCTGCAACATTTACTCCTGATATTCGTGTCTATCTTTCAACTCCTTTGAAGGACTGCCTTGAATGCCCAAAAATATCGCCATTAATACCAATTTGCCTCCTCGCGAGTAGACCACACAGTTGTCCTTGATACTTGTGGTTGTTTCTTTCCTTCGGCCTTCATCATGCTCTAGACCCTTCTTTTGTTGACTATCTTCTAGAAGCATCATCGGGTCTCCCTTTAGATCTGAACTTCATCACCTGAGCCAATCCATCGCCTTATGATCTCAGAAGGGGTCCATATCATTTGCATTATGTTGATCTTCTTCAAGGTGGTAGTCAATCAGTCAAATTGTCGCCAGTCCGCCTTCTTAGCTCCTCCTGATTGGTTAGACATATGCCATGCAAGACTTTCAGGCGGGTCAAAAGTTACTCGAATGGCATTGCATGTCGGTGAGACACTAATTGTGTCTCCCTGATGCGATTATGTCTCCTCTAGTAGCTATCGGCGTAGCATGTGATAGTCGGTGAGACTTTTCGGCGAGTTGTAGAAGTCATATCAAGCCCACAAAGACTATTGGCAAGGCAGTTACTAGTCGGCATGACCCGATAGCGAAGCCCCTCCCCTCTCGGTGAGCATATTCTGTATCGGTAAGATCCTACCGGGTCGGTGAGACTTCATGGTGACTTCCTCTTTTCTCCTCGAGCTCATTCTTATTCCCCGAGCTCAAGCTCCTTCTACTTCGGCAAGACTCCTTCAAGTCGGTGGGATGTCACGACGAGGCTCAAAATCCTTTGGCGAGCTCATTTTTTTTTTATGTCGGGGAGATCTCATACCAAATTCAAAATATTACACCGAGGGCACAATCCCTTCGGCGAGACCAACAGCCATCGGTGAGACATCTCACCGAGTTCATTTTATTTCGGCCAGACTTTATCTCCTCGGCATGACATCACAATCGAATCCCCTTATCCTTCGGCGAGACACCATCGGGTCGAGCAAACATCATAGCGAGCTTAAACCACTTTCCCCAAGCACAAATCCTCTCGCCGGGACCAGCAACCATCGGCGAGACCTTTCGCCGAAGAATCTTTCTTTCGCTGGGACATTTCAGAGTCGCCTAAACTTTTTGCCAAATGCATTCATTCTCCCCAAAGGCACATCCCATCGGTGAGAAATCTCCTAATCGCCGAGACCTCATGGCGATGAAATCTTGCTTTGCCGATGCTGTTTTATTTCGGCAAGAGTTCACCTTGGCGGTGAGACTTTTGCTGAAGCCATCCTTCTCTCGGCGAGATCCTTCTGATGAAGCCTCCGTTTTGCTGAGACTCTAATGGATCGATGAGACCTTACGCCGATATTACCTCATGTCGGCGAGACATCTTTCCTTCACCGAGACATTTTTTTGAATTCTCTTCTTTTCGTTGAGAGCTCATGTTACTTCGGGGAGACCTCCCATAGTCGGCAGGACATTATGGCGAAGGGATAACCATTGGGCGAGCTGAGACCATGTTGATGAGACTTTCCCATATCGGTAGGACATCCCCCCGAACCCTTTATGTTATATCGAAGACCAACCCTTCGGCGAGACCCATGCTAATCGACCAGACCTCCTATCGAAGGCAAAATTATCGCCAAGCTTAAACTTTCGGTGGGATCTCCTTCTGTCGGGCAGACTCCTGGCGATATCACTTCCATGTCGCCGAGACTCTAGCACGTCGACCAAACTTTATGCCGAAGGTGAACCACTCTCCTCGAAGACAAACCCCTTCGGCAAGAGTCCACCATGTCAGTGAGACCTCTTGCCAACGCTATTTTTCCGTTGCGAAGACCACTCCTCTATCACCCAGACCTCATTGCATCGGAAAGACATCACCACGGAAGGGGAAAATTTACCCCGAAACCGCTCGGCCTCGGCGAGACCTTTCTGCAGTCATACCGATCCTCAATATTACACTGAGAAGTATCCTTTTGTCTCATTCGCTTCGCCATGACAATATCATTCTCTCACCGATGAAGCAATATGTCGGTGTGAGAAAATGGGTTGGCAAGACTACAAGACCTCACACCGATAGAATCCTTTTGTGCTTTGTCAGTGAGACCAGATGCACTCGCCAAGAAATCTCTCCGCTGGAAAAGTTTCTCATCGAGATGTATATCCTTATCGGTGGTCAGCAAGACACAAAGCATTCGACAAGACCACCCACTGAAGACACAACTCTTGCCGAAGTGTTTGCTCGTTCTGTGCTAGTCGGTGAGACACGAAGAATTCGCCGAGACTTCTCCCCGAAAAAAGTCTCCTATCGATATGTGTATCCCTCTGTTGCCGGTCGGTGAGACATAAAGATCTCGCCAAGACCTCACTCCGAAGAAGATGCCGATATGAACTATAATGTGAAGTATTCAGACTCAATGGAATTTATAGTACTACATGGCCAAATATGGGAAAAATATGCTCATGGTGGGACTTATTTGAACAACATGTAGAATCATCAAAATTTTATAGTTCCAACACCCCCTTTGAATTTTAAATGGACAGAGCCAAGCCACCAGTCGGCAAGACATCTGAAAGGTCCCAGCGACCTTCCTCTTGAGGAGTTTTATGTTGAATGTGATTGAGGCATGCCTTTAGTTGGATTCCTTGAGAGATGTCCTCAGATGAGTGATTCAATCCTGTGAAACAAATGCCTCCATTAGCCCTCAGGAGAACATAAAATATATCATAATGAAATACACCATTGTCTATGATAATGTCATTCAATTCTTAGCAAGAAGAAAACCAATTCTGGCGGAGGCGAAGCCAAATCCGAACCACAAACGACACCCTCCTTCAAAACTAACGGGGGCAGAACCAAGAAGAAATCGGAACCGGGACCGAAGTCGGAATGGGAATAAGATACAAACCAAATGCTAACCTCTCATACCGTCATCTTGGCTCCACTCCCACAAAATGGCAACGATGCCAACAGAAAACCCAACACCTGACCAAGTGGTCGGAACCGAAGGAAAATGAAGAAACGAACCAAGCGGAGCCGGGATCGGAACAAAACCCAAACCAAAAACTTTTGTAAGTTTTAGGTTCGGATTCCATTCCGAACCCACCTTCGACGACACCCGAAAAAGATAGAAAAAGGACAAGAAAGAGAAGAAGAAAGGGGAGAAAAATACCCCACGACAAAATAGAAGGAAGAAAAGCAAAAGAACAAAACATGCGGAATTGAGATCAAAACGAGATCCGAACCAGAAAATTTTGCAAGTTTCAGGACTCGGGTCCAGTTCCGGTTCTGGGTCCGCCAGAACAACACGAAAAGACCCAAGGAAGAGGGGAAACCCCCAAGACACGAGACACAAAACGGAAAGGAAAACGACCAACCATAGAAAAAGACCAAGGGAAAGGCGGAGTCGGGGCTGGGATGGAACACAGATGCAAAACCTGAAAGAGTTGAATGTTTCAATTTAGCCCCAGACCTGGATCCGACAGAATAAAAGAAAAAAAATGCCTAAGGAAGAAAACCAAAGGCCAAAGGGGAAAAGAAAAGAACAAGGGGGACCCATTTTGTTCTAGAATAAAATGGGGTGGTTATGCAAGGCATAACACTTCTGTCACCAATCCTATAGTCACAAAAGTCCAGATCATTGAAAAGAGGTGTGGTGAATATGAAATGCATACTGCTCTAAATGTAGCAACCATGCCACCGTCACGACACGAATACGGTCAACCTTCATATGCTGCTCCAAAGGAAGACAATACTATCACCTTCAGTGCAAGAAACATTCCTACTACTACTCTCCGGTCCCCTAGTATTAAGATAGATGCGCCAGAAGAAGATATCAGTCAGTGGGTATACCATGAAGAACCCCAACCAGATCCTCCTCTAAAGGAATAATTTCAAGAAGTATACCCTTGGTCATCTAAGTTCGCAAAAAAGCATAACTACCAAGGTGGGGGCCTAGGTAAAGAAGAACAGGGGCGATTGCAGCCTATTGATATGTCAAAGCTATTGCACAACATAGGCATCCGATACGATAGAAAGCAGAAAGGCCCTGCAACATCATCTAATACTTTTAATAGTGTTGTTGTGTACGATGGCTCATTGGAAGACATACCCGAGGAGGAATCCATCATACATGCATACGATGACGACTATCACACAGACCTGTTATCCATGTTCGAATGCCTATCCATTTGTACCATTAGCCTATCCCTTTGTCATCCTGAGCTTATTGATTGGGACCTACGTGGAAACAAACCTATCAATATCTCCGTGGATACATATGTCAACCTCAGGGGATTGGGGGAAGATGAACACTCCAGTTGCAAAAATAAGAACAAGAAAAATAAAAAGCGGTCATCTAGTGAAAACCTTCCCGAGGCACTTCCTGACCTTGAAAAAGTAAAAATAAATGACGCATCCAATAGTGAAAACCTCGAAGAGGCGCTAGAGGATGGAGACATTCATCTTCCCCTTGTGGGAACTCAGTTATCTACTCGATCATCCATCCTAATCGAAGAAACTCAAGAAGTTAATCTAGGTATTGCAAAAAACCCTATGATCACCTATGTGGCAAAATATTTATCAGAGCAAGTGTATTCAACCATTGTTCAGCTACTCCAATATGGTATCATTAACTTTGTTTGGTCATACTCAGATATGCCAGGCTTAGACCCTACTTTAGAAGTTCATCATCTGGATGTTCACCCAGATGCCAAGCCTGTCAAACAGAAGCTCTGCAAGATGCATCCATAAGTAGCATTATTAGTCAAGAAGGAATTAGAGAAACTACTAGATGCTGGTTTTATCAAACCCATTGACTACTCTGAGTGGATCTCCAATGTAGTGCCTGTTGCCAAACCAAATGGAGACATTCAAATTTGCACAGACTTTCGAGATCTTAACAAGGCTTGCCTAAAGGACAACTTCTCGCTGCCCAATATTGACATGCTAGTCGACCTTACTGCAGGACATGGGATGTTATCCCTTATGGATGGTTTCTATGGTTATAATAAGATCCAGATTGCACCTGAGGACCAACACAAGACCGCTTTTATGACACCTTGGGGTACTTTCTATTACAATGTTATGCCCTTTGGTCTCAAGAATGCGAGGGTGACATATCAGAGGGCAATGACTGTCATCTTCCATGACCTTATCCATATTATCATGGAGGATTATGTCGATGACTTGCTAGGAAAATCCAAAACCCGAGCAGAGTATCCTATCATCATGAAAAAGATCTTCGAGCGGTTAGAACATTACAAGCTACGACTAAATCCAAAAAAATGTGTCTTTGGAGTCACATTAGGAAAATTGTTAGGCTTCATAGTCTCTTGAAGGGGTATTGAGGTTGATCCCGCCAAGGTGAAAGCTATTCTAGACATGCCACCCCCACGTAATCTGAAACAATTAAGAAGTCTCCAAGGAAAGATGCAATCCATCCGTCGGTTCATAGCCCAACTTTCAGATAAGTGTCAGTCATTCACCCATCTTCTAAAAAAAGGCTCCACCTTTCGATGGAATCAATAGTGTCAGACAAGTTTTGATAAGAATAAGGAATACTTAGCTCATCCACCGATCTTGATGCCACCTATTCTAGGGAAACCCCTCTTACTTTACATCTCCACCACTTTGGTCACACTGGGGGCATTGTTGGCACAACATGATGAATCATCGAGAGAAAGATCAATCTACTACATTAGTCAGACACTGGTCAACTATGAATTAAACTACTTTGCCATGGAAAAATCCTGCCTTGTAGTAGTCTTTAGTACACAGAAACTCTGACATTACATGCTCAGCCATCCGGTCAAGTTAATAGCAAAAATTGATCCACTGAAGTATCTATTATCCATAACCACTCTAACTGGTCGCATGACTAAGTTGGTCATGCTCCTAAGTGAATTTGACATAGAGTACGTGGATCACAAAGCCATAAAGGGACAAGTCATAGCTGATTAGCTGGCCGAGGCACCATTGGTGGATGCTTACCCTCTACTCACTGAATTTCTAGATGATGAAGTTTTCACAGTTACAGAAGAATCTGTCTGGATATTGTATTTTGACGGCTCATATACTCATAATGGGTCAGGTGCGGGGATTCTATTAGTTACCCCTCAAGGCGGTTACATTCCAAAATCATTTAGGATAGCATTCCCATGTACCAACAACATAGCTGAGTACGAAGCCCTCCTCATGGGTCTCCGAATTGCAAAGTAATGGCACATAACTCACTTGAAGGTCTATGGGGATTCATTGTTAGTCATTAGGTTAATGATGAATTCCTGACAAAAGATGATAAGCTATTACCCTGTAAGTGCATGGTGGATGATTTCAAGAAATATTTCACCTTCATACAATTTGACCAAATTCCTAGAGCATAGAACAAAGCAGCTGATGCAATGGCTACTATTGGCTCCCTAATCGACATGCCTAAAGATCGAACAGAGTGCAAGTTCCTTATGGAACAATTTTTAATCCTAGCATAGGATATCCCTGAGGCTGACATGGTGTGCGACATTGTGGGTCCCACTTCCCCATGGTACCAAGACATATATACCTATCTGCATGATAATATTCTACCCCTAGATCTTACATGCAATCAACGTAAATCCTTCGTTCACCACTCTTCCTGATACATAATCATCGATGATACACTTTATCATCGCGGGTATGATGGAATCCTCCTTAGATGTCTGAATGAGACTGAAGCCCATACTACACTAACGAAGGTACATAGTGGTGTTTGTGGGGCTCATTCAAATGGTATGGCTTTGGCCAAAAGGATTCTCCGAGTTGGATATTATTGGCCTACATTGGAGCATGATGCTTGTGAATTCGTGAAGAAATTCCTTCCTTGCCAACAACATGCAAATTTGATTCATGCTCCAACACAGGACCTTCAACCCCTCCTAGCACCGTGGCCCTTCTCTCAATGGGGTTTCAACTTGATTGGCAATATTTACCCACCATCTTTCGATGGCCATACATTCATAATTACTGCCACTGAGTACTTCACCAAGTGGGTGGAAGCAATGCCACTCTCACAGATCACCGGTACTCAAATTTCAAAATTTATCCTTTACCATATTCTCTGTAGATATGGTATTCCATCCACCATCCTCTCCGATAATGGGAAACCTTTTAAAAACCAGGCCATGAAACACCTCTGTGACACTTTTCATATCCAACATCGTTGGTCAACGCCTTATTACCCCAGGGTAATGGTCAGGCAAAAGCAACCAACAAGACCCTCATCCACATCCTCAAAAAGGTTGTCAATAACACTAGTCGAGATTGGCACCTGCATATTCATCCCACTCTCTAGGCATATCGTACCTCCATCCGCACCCCTACAGGTGCCACCCCCTATTCTTTAGTGTATGGTGCCGAAGCCATCTTGCCAATCGAAGTTGAACTCCCATCGCTAAGGATTTCTCTGAAGAACCTTATCAGTGAGGAGGATTCTCGTGTTGTGCGGCTTGCACAACTAGAGTTACTTGATGAAAGAAGAATCAAAGCTTATGATCATCTGCAAGCATAGAAAAACTACCTCAAACATAACTACAATAAGAAGGTTCGTCCTCGACAGTTCCAGGTTGGTGATCTTGTCCTTAAAGAGAACCAGCGCATGCAGTAAGACGACAATAAAAAAAGAAAATTTGAGGCAAACTGGTTGGGGCCTTACATCATAACCGCTAAATATGGATTGGGGGCATACGAACTTGCTACCCTTGAAGGAGAGCCCCTCAAGAACTTATCAATAACATGCATCTAAAGAGGTTCTACACCTAAGTCCGCTTGGTAACCCCACTTAATAAAAAAAAAATAAAAATAAAAAATAAAAATCAATAAAATAAAAAATAAAAATAAAAAAAATCAAAAAATAAAAAAAAAATAAAAAATCAAAGAAATCCAAAAATACTAAAGAGAAATAAATTTGTCTTATGGTGAAAACCACCTTTTGGTGGTGCCTTGGATAGGTACGGGTGGTGAAAACTTGGTCGCGGACATCATCCGTAGAGGGCTTACTCATTATCTACCTGGCGTTCTGGTTATTTTATGCTTTCATCCGCCCTATCATCCTCACCCATCCCATCCTTGACCACTTGGTATATCTCTTGATTAAGCATTGGACGATCCATCTTGGCTATCCTTCATCCTAAGCTTTTCGGTATCCCACTCTAAGCTTATGTCGTTCATATGATCGCCGGTCGGTTTGTATCTTCATACAACCCCCCCATCGTGTCAGTCTCCAGTTGGATCTCATCCTGTCGCGTCCTTAATCAAACTACGTTGCCCCTACGCTTTCATGTAGGTAAGGTTCATCATTTGATCCTCCCCCGGGGCATTTGTGTGTCATGTCTTGTGTCATTCATCATTGGTCACCATCATCTTCTTTTCGCTTTATCCATAGTATTTTCTTAAACTACGAGGGCTCTGTGCTTTCATGTAGGCAGGGCTAATCTTTGATCAACCCCCGAGCCCCTAGGTCTGTAGGGTGTGTCGGTCTGTGTCCTTGTCTGGCTCATTCTTCACAAACAAAATCCCCTAGTGTTAAGACATCTGGTTAATGAAAAACATCTTGCGTCAACTGGGTCATTCTAGTTCAGTATCCATCATCGGTCTCAACAGGATGCATCCTTCCTAGCAGACCACATCAATCCCATCCATCCTCTTGATCCTATGGCAAAGGACGTTTGCAATTGATTGCGATTTTTGATGCTTTTGGACTTTGTTTATCATTTGAGCTCCCTATCATCACTTATCAGGGTTGCCTTGATCCATCATATCATGGTGTGCTTTGACTCGTCAAAATAGGGGCATATCTTGGTCTTTTCTTTGTTGCTGTCTTTTTGGTTGTTCCACGTACTACCCACCAAGATCCCTAAGGTCTTGTGTTACACTGGGGCATCGTTGTGTGTTTGTGGTTATCCCAATGCCTGGCTCGACCAAGGTCATCGCGACCTTGGGGTGTCGGGATAGCCTTTTTATTTGTTGTGTTTGTTTCATGCATTAGATGCCAACTCGCCTTGGTCTTACATATCAGGGTATTCGGTATCTTATGCTATAGCAAAAATCAATGCTCTGAAGATGGAAAATTACGTTCTTAATTGCACTGCATTTCATTTCACTACATACACTCTTCATTAAGCCTTCTTCATGACCTATGACTTGTGATTTAGGTTGTGCAAAACTTTGACTCTTTTCCCTCTTGATTTTCCTCTCATGGTATTAATGGTTTTTTGACAGGTGCAGTATCACACCTATCGCCTATCCGCATTCTCATGCAAGTCCTTACTGACACTTAGGTTTGCATTTTAGGAACTTATCTTTCATTCATATTTCATGTTACATTATAGATTCAATATATTTCATAGTTCATAGACTGATTAGATTAAGCATCATAGTTTCATTTAACCCATACATGTCCATATTAACATTTACATAACACATGCATTCATCCTGCATTATCAACATTAATACATGCATAATCATCCATCCACATAAGCATGAAACATACATAACCAAATCATCCATCCACATAAGCATGAAATATCATATACATGTGCATACATAAACCAAATCATCCATCCACATAAGCATGGAATATCATATACACATGCATACATAAACCAAATCATCCATCCACATAAGTATGAAATATCATATACATGTGCATATATAAACTGAATCATCCATCACAAAACATATAATGCATAGTGTCAATAAGGGTTGTCGCATATTATAATCGAAATAATACAATGTACATCTCATCACAAAGTCTCAAGCATAATCTACCACATATCCATCATATATCATCAAATAAAGATACAAAATCCAGAGATGTAGAGCACCTATGATCTCTATCGATAAGTACTAAACCTCCATCCTATGTCTGTCAAAAAATTGGTATCCTGCCATCTGCTCTTTGACTGCTCTATTGTGTGCTTCCCATGTCTGATCTCTGAGGAGAGTTGGGCACTGGCCCTCTGTGCATGGGAGTCCCCTGAAAATCGTGGGTAGGAATCCCCTGGTAACCACCGTAAGGAGTCTGCCGATAGTCACTATACCCTCTGGTACATGTCCCTAATGACTGGGACGGTGCTAGCATCTGAGGTACCTGTTTGATGTAGTGCACTATGCGCTGTGCCAGATCTGAAACGACATGCTCATACGCACACTTCCAGTAACTCACCTCCTGCATATAATCATCCTGCTACACAGCCTGATGCCTAGCGACATTCCGCTCATGTCTATACTAGTCACGATCCCCACTAATGGCCGTCCGCTCCTGCCCCCAGGCCTTCTGTGCTAGTGTCAACTGCTATACGATAATGCCAGTACCCTGCAAGACAAGCATTTGTCCATGTCTAGCTGCTGCCATTGAATTGGTAGCTCGTCATCACCAAATACAACCTGCACGGACTCATCTAGTGCCTCGCTCGCTACCCAACACTCACTAACTGCGAGCCTTGCTATCGGGAGCCTCAAAATTTTCCATACATCCTCTAGAGTAACCGTCATCTCCCTAGTCGGTAGATGAAATGTCGATGTCACCAAGTCCCAGTGCTCTATCAATGCTGTCAACATGGCCCTGTGGGCCTTAATAGTCAGATAAGATAGCAAGTGGAATAGTCTCGCCTCTGCTAACCTCTGGTGATCTGCGCTCGTCATCGCCACCGTGCATCTCCTCAGTACCTCAGATTGTCTCTCCCATGTCCGAAAATTCTCAACATTCTACATCCATAACATAACCACTGTGTCATTTTTGTTTTTTCTTTTGTTTTCCCTCTCTTTTGTTTTCATCTTTCCCCCTCTTTTTGGTCCCCTCGGATCCCTGACCAAGCCCCTTGCTTCGCCCGAGACCTCGAATGACCCCGCCCTGGTCCTTGGGAGGACCCGCCTTGGCTCAGGTGGACCCGCCCGGGTCCCTAGGCGGGCCCTTGCCTGGCTTCAGGCGAATTCACCCGAGCCCTCGGGCAGGTCTGCCTGGCTGCAGGTGGGTCCACCCGGCTGCAGGTGGATCCGCCCGGGTCACCAGGAAGACCCGCTCGAGTTCCCAGGTGAGCTTCCACCCGGTTACGAGCGGACCCGCCTCGCTGCGGGCGGACCCGCCTGTGTTCCCGGGCGGGCCTCAGCCCACACATGGGCAGACCTGCCCATGTTTGCGGGCGGATCGACTGGGCATGGACAGACCCGCCCGGGCACGGGCAGACCCACCCACGTCCACAGGCGGACTTGCCCGGGCGCGGACCGCTTGACTCTTTCAAGGCCCGAGTAAGGATTCCCCTCCCCCCGTCCCTCCCGCTTGCTACTCTACCTTTTTTTCCATCTACCCATTTTTCCTACCTCTCCCCCAGCTAAACCCATATTTTCAATTTTTTTGAAAAAATTAAATGAAATGACAAAAATCACAAAGTTGGGTTTGAGGCTAACCTGGCGTGGCACAACACACTCGTTGAAGAATCGTCGCCTCTCGTCCCCCCGGTGGATGATGTCGGTATCGTACTCCGACATCGTGCACTTTCACTCTTGTCCTCTCCTTTTCTCCCTCTCCTCCTCACTTGAAAACTGTTCAAATGAGGAGAGGTAATTCTTAGAATTACCTTTTATAGCCTTTTCCCTCTCTTTTTTATCTTTTAAAATAAAAGGAATTTTTTCCCCCCAACTAATTCACTCATCCTCTATCTTCCCAAGGCCACCATTTGCACACCGTATATCCGTTTGTCTTTGTTCAAATGCCATTCTTCTTGGTTTTTCACGCTCTTTTCAACAACATATACCATTCTATACTTTCGAGAAGTTTCCCGAGGCCCCTTTTTCTTCCTCGTCCGCCTTCTCGAGGGGGCATACCCTACCATTCCCTCCCAACCTTCCGCTGTAAACCTTCTCTCGCGAGACTGGGGCATCCCTTTTATTTCCCCTCCATTCGGGTAGCTCATCTAAACTCTCCCATGCTAAGGTATCCGTTTCCTAGTCGCTTCCTCTATAGAGTCATCTGTATTTTATTTTTCTTTGAAACCCTATTATCCTAATAGTGTTTCGAAGAGGGGAAAAATGTAGACATCTAAATTTGACCACTTTCATATGGTCAAAGACGTCTCCTTAATTATCCCTTTGCTCATTCACTTCATCCTCTTTGCCGGTATTAATTAAATCATTCATTTAATTAATATTTCGTGTCCTACATAAGGTTTCCAAAGTATTTAATTTAATAAATACTTTTCCCCTTTTTCCTCTCTAAATTAAATAAATATATCACTTTATTTAATTTAGTCATATTACCTTTTGGAATTTTAAAATTTATTTTTAATTCCTCACTTTCTCTCTCATTGTCACATCCTCCAACTTTTGCAAGTTGGTTTCTAATCCCTCTTAACCATCATAATTAATTTATGGTTAAGATGTGCACACCCCTAATCATCATTAGGGTCCCATCCCCCATAATTTCCCAGTTGCCTCTAATCTGCCATTAATTTGTCTAATCAGGTAATTGCACAACCTTGATCACTTAATTAGGTCAGCCTAATCCCCATGTCATTTATGTAATGTGTCCTAATTCAACCTTATTAAAGGCTTTCTCCTTTTGGAGAAGGCACTCCATTCCCCATGTGAATTTTTAATTCACATTTAATCCCCTAATGCATTTCAAGGAATTTTAAATTCCTTCTCTCATCCCCATGTGGATATTTGAGGAATTTTTAATTCCTCACATGTCCTCTCACCCACATGGGGACAAGGACCTCCTTTATGAGGAGATCTTGTCCCAATCCCAAGGTACTATATAGTACCTCATGTTGGAAAATGTGCCTCAATCTCACAGGCTGAAACCTCTGAGAAATCATGGTCACTGTGACATTCCTGGTGTTTAGTCGATTGACAGTTTACCTTGCGTTTTGCTCATGTTGCTGAGACAGAGCTGATGTCTTGCCGGATGAAGTCTATCGCTGTGACCTAGATGTATTCACTATGACCTTTGTCGAGTGGAGACCTCTGGCCGACAGTATGCTCTTATCAGGCGTCGGGGAAACACAAGGGTCTCGGGGAGAAGTCCCAGCGACTGGTGAAAGTCTCACCGATAGCATATGGCTATCGGGGTAATCACAAGGGCTTCAATAAGATGTCCTAGTGAGAATGAAAGGTCACGCCGACGAGGAAAATCTTGGAGTCATTGGAGTAGCTCAAGGCGATCGGTATGATGTCCCAATGACAATGGAGAAGTCTCGACGATAGTGCTTGGGTCTTCGCGGTGACTCAAAAGACTTCGCTATGAAGTCTTGGCGACAGGCGTTTGTCTCACCGATGGTGTGGGATGTGTTCGGCATGACTCCTAGCGAAAGGTGGGCTTGGGGAAACCTGGAGACTTTGGTGAAAGGTCTTGGTGAAGGTCAAATGTCTTACCGACTCGGTAAGACATGGGTGCTCGATGTGAGGTTTCGACGAAAGACAAAATTCTTGCCGACTAGTGATTGGGGCGCTCGGTATGGCTTAGGACCTCGGTATGAAGTCCTGGCGAAAGCGATGAGTCTCGCTGACTGATGGATACTTCGGAAAAACATGAAGACTCAGTGAGAGGTCTTGGCGAGAGCGAAATGTTTGGCCGATAGAAGATTTCAGGGTAACTTGAAGGCATCGGTATGATGTCTTGGCGAAGAGTGATTGTCTTGCTGATGGGAATTCTGATGTCGGTATAACGTCTCAGTGAAAGCAATAATTCTTGCCGACTCGGTATGACATGTTTTTCTCGATGTGAGGTCTTGGCGAAAGACGAATGTCTTTCCGACTGTTGGGTGCTTCGGTGAAACTTGAGGAGACTCAGTGTAACCACTTGGCGTCAGTTGGATGTCTTAGCGATAGCGTTGGCGGATGAGTTCAATTGGAGGTCGGTGAGAGGTCTCACCGATCATGTTGATGAGGAGACTCTTGCTGATAGATGAATGCCGATACAATGGGTTTTGGTATGACTTGAAGGCTTGATGTGATCTCCTGGCGATAGCGATAGTCTCACCGATGTGCATGCTGAGGTTGATGCAACTTGTAAGCTCGTAGAACCTCTTGCCGATGGAGACGACTCTTGGCGACAACGTGTAAATGGGTCTTGTGGCATCGAGGAGACACTTCTTATATCTCACCGACATGCGACACAAGTTGATCATTGTTGATCGAGTGAAGACTGTTCGATGTGGTGCGATGTGGATCAATCCAAGAAAGCAGGATGTGAACCGTTTGCTGTGAAACCGTTGCGACCGTTTCTGTGTGGAAAGGGAAAACTCTACACGAGGAGGTGGAAACATCTTTGTTATGATGATGATGTTGAGCTGGAGTTTGCTTTCTTACTATTGAGAATGAATGCATATATGTATGCATTGGATGTTTTGGAAGTTAGTGCAGAGAGTGCATGAGAGCCAAAGTGGAGAGTGATAGAGAGAAGGCCGAGAGGCTGGCTTGAGGCCGAGGCCTTGAGACCGAAACAAAGGAAGTGATCAGATGCTACCAGTTGTAACAGAATGAACAAGATGTAATATCTGAAAAGGATATGAGCCTGAATTTTATTGTAACCTTCAGTTGCTGAAAAATACAATGGCTCGATCTTTGGAGAGTGGGGTTTTTTATCCGAGAGGATTTTTCCCACATAAATCTTTGTGTTTTGTTTTCTGTCTTATCTTTCTTCTATATTGATTCTGTTACTAGAATATGTTATTGCTTGCTGTTGAATTTGCATGTGCTTCTCTCAGAAGGATCAATGTGGGAAATAAACTATGTCTGTTCCGCTTTAGGACATGTTGACGTGGTTTTTGCGACTACACCAACATAGAATAAAGTCGTCAATGGATACTCTATCCTCTCTTGAACAAAGTTTCCTGCATGCTAAGATTGCGAGATAGATCATACATTTAACTCCAAGGTTCCTTAAGTGCGAATAGTCTCAGTTGGCTTGATGTGATTTTGCTGGTATTTCAAGGGGACTTACACAATTGTTCGACAGTTGACAGCAGATAGTGGACTAAGGGCTTTCATGCAATTCGAATGATTTGGCAAGTGAGCACAAGTTTCCTAATTCTAACCAGAAATGAATTGAATTTAAAAGAGTGTAGGGCCTAAGAAGTTTATGTTCTATCTAAATGCAAGATATGTGGAGTTCGACTTTAGCAGACTTCAAATGGATTTTACCTAACCTTGCATCGGACAGCTTCAACAAAATTGGTGCAATCTTCAAAGGAGTAACGAAGAATATTCGGATTATAATTCAACATACATGTACCATCACAACGATGCATACAAGCATACGAAACACAATCAAAGTTAAGTTTGAAATGATTTCCAGTTGACCACGCAAGGCAAACTCACCATCAATAGGTTGCTAGTGGTATGGATAAAGAGAAGCTACTTCGATCAAACACCACCAATCCACAATAAACTACTTGCATGAAATGAAAACTGCACTACTTCATGCTACTTTACGCTACTTGGAATTGAAAGGATGAAGAAACCTTGCTAGCTATCCATAACAAAGACGAATTTCACCATCAATGAAAAAATCTTCAATTATGAAAGTTTTACACAACAATCTCTTACAAAGTTTTCAAGGGAAAACTTTCCTTCTCCTCCAAACTATGCTAAACTATCAAGCTAGCTCTCTAACAAAACGTCTACTCTCTACTATCTCCTCTAATCTGACCTCTATTCTAATGAATTACAAATGAGGGGGACTCCCCCTTTTATAGATGGCCAAGTCCAATGGACGGCTTAGATTACAATCGACTAGATGGCCTAGATCGTGCCACCTCAGCCCTAAACAAGATTCACCCTAAAAACTACCACCAAGAGGAGTGGGGTAATAAATGAGCCATTAATGTCCATCATCCCTCTAGAAGATTCCCACTGTGAAATGCGTTCACACTGTTCTTTATCTTCTTCTTGACGTTGTTCTTCAACTTTGCTCGAGCTTCCATTCTTTTCTCCATCTTGAGTTTTGAAAACATTTCTTCTTTGTTACTAAGTCTCAACACTTAGCCACTTTTTGCAACTTTTCTTCCTTCATCACTTTAAGTCATCACCGCTTGGTCTCGACATTCCTCCTGCAAAACAAGCAAGGAGAAGAGCATTAGAACACTTCATAATATAAACATTGTAGTAAGGTCCGATTGTGATTACTAGCATTTCACATTTTATCTGAGTTGTTTATGCATTGTCATGACCTGACACCCGAGAGACCTTGTGGTGATTTTTAGCGATTTATTGTTGAAGATTATCTTTCAAGAGAGATAGAATATCATTTTCTGTCTGAGTTGTTGCTATGCAGAAAACACCATCAACAGATTGGCGCTAGAAGGAGGGCTTGAATGAGTACACTGGATCGTTTCTTGAACACCATCTCTCCAGAGAGATATAGGAGAAACACCAGATCTACCACAGGAGAGGAAGATTTACAGGAATTACAGTTCCCCACTAGGTCAAGAAGGACTCGAGAAGGGGGAGAATCATCATCACCCATCCCTTCACCAGCATCATCCATATCTTCACATCCAGAGGTTGAGGCCATACCCATCCCTGAAGCAGTTCCCATTCAACAGCCTCAGCCTATCATTAACCAACCACAACCACCACCCCCGCTTTTTCCAATGGCTTTCCTAGCTAATAATCCATCCCCTTTGTCTTTCAATGCTTACAATGTAATGCCCAAAAACCCTGAACACTTCTGTTCAAAGTTCCATGTTAATGACCCAAACAGGACTGCAGAAGAGCATATAAGGATTTTCCAAACCTGTCTCAAAGATAGAGGTATTGTGCATGAGGATGTTGCCTGTAGGTTATTTCCTTATTCATTAGGAGAAGAGGCCTTTTATTGGTATAATCACCTCCCTTCTGGTTCAATTCTTAATTGGAATGATCTTGAAACTGCCTTTTTACAGAAGTTCAGAATACCTATCAGTGCCAATGAATTGTATTTGCAATTCACTAGAGTCAAGAGAGAAGTCCATGAACCAATA
This sequence comes from Sequoia sempervirens, assembly GCA_007258455.2. Classification (NCBI taxonomy): domain Eukaryota; kingdom Viridiplantae; phylum Streptophyta; class Pinopsida; order Cupressales; family Cupressaceae; genus Sequoia; species Sequoia sempervirens. The sequence goes on along the minus strand of VDFB02271358.1, from coordinate 447,085,931 downwards.
TCCAGTTTCAATAATAGGTTTCACTGTGCGTACACCATACTTCAAGATCCTTATGTTTTGGATGACAATACAACCCTGAGAATCTATTACGAAGCATTGGATAGCCTCACGGCCACCTTTATGAAGTGGAGACCTAACCCTCCAGCTAACCTAACCGATGCCTATACAGAAGCTGTTAAGCTTAGCACAGATCTGAGACAACATGTGACTGTACCGTTGCCTTCTTTAGGACTAGTTGCACATCCCAATCAGGTTCAGGCAGTAAATTAGGCACTTACCAATCATACCCCAATCATGAATACAGTACCTCAATTACCTTTGGTGCCACATCTTGGTCTTCCCATGAGCCATGTATCTCCTGTGATGAATTTTCCCCAGCAGCAGGTTAACCAGCCCATGTACCAGCCACAGCCAAATAGTTTCCCTGCCTATTTGCAGAACTCTGAAGTGTTGCATTAGTCTATGGGATATGCTACAATGCCTGTCCCTCCTCAGAATAACCTAAGCTAGCTCCCTTATGTAGATCCAAATAAAGAAAGGATTGATGAAATGGCTGAGCAGATAAAGAAGTTGAACCTAGAGGTGACCTACTTGAGGAATCAAAACAACCAATTACAAGCCACTTAGAAGAATATACAATCCAATCAGAATAGGGAATTTCCACAAGGGAAAAATTTTGATAGAGGACAGTGTAATGAGAGAGGATTCCACAATGACAGAGGATATAATCAGGATAGGGGTTACAACAGTGATAGAGGCTACAATAATGATAGGAGACAAAATTTTGATAGAGGACAAGGTAGTGGATCAGGATTTGATAAGAGGCCATCACAAGGGCAAAGTAGAACTTGGAATACAGGACCTAACAATGGAGGAGTTCCTACTCCCTTGGATCAACCTGTCAACCAATCAAAAAACCAGCCAGTCAGCCAAGACAAGCCTCCCAGCGGTGTATATTTGGTTGAGGCTGCCCTATCAGGGTGGTGTAGGCTTCATAAGACAAGTTAGCATTCAGAGTTAGAATGTCCAGAATTCCAAACTGCTGCTTCCATTTTCCAGTATGAGGTGGAAAATAATGCAAATGGGCAGGAGATGGTTCCTTCTTCCCTCTATGATTCTACTGTGTTGGTATTAAATCATGCTCCCTTCCCAGTAAGTGAAGAAAATATTCCAAAAGAAGAATCTGATTCCCAGGAAGATAAAACGGATCAGATCTGCAATGGGGATGAAGTGGCTCAGTTATTCAATGAAGAAACAATGAATGATAATGGCCCCCTCGATCAGGAAGAAGCTTGTGTCGAAGAGGTACAGATGTTCCAGATGCAAGGTTTGAGAGACATGCCTCATAGGCGCCCATAGGCTGGGGGACCTTTCACTACCTCTATTCCTCCTAACAACTTCAGTACTCCCCCAGATCCTAATGCTAGCAATAATCCATCTTTCCCACATGTATCCAGGCAGTACCTTTCGAAGGAAAGACAAGCTCAAACTGACCTACAAAAGGAAAAGGTTGTTCAAGCAAGCAGAGACAAGGTGGAGGAACCTCCCAGGGAAGTATCAACTGACATGAGCGAGGAGCAAATGGCTTCCTATGTTGCTGAGGAGTTCAAGAAATTAAAGGTAAATCTTTTAGCATTTGAGTTATTAAGATTCCCTCCAATTAGGAAGGCAGTTTTAGGTACTTATGATGCACGTTCAGTGTCTTTGGATAAACCTTCTGGCGAGGGTATCAGTAATATTTCTAGTTCTCAGCCTATGAAGACACAAAGTCAGGCTCATAGTCAGACTAATTTTCCCCCTAGAGATAAAGGAAAGGAAAATGACAAGACTCAAGTGGCTCAAGTGGATACTCAGCCAACTTTGTTCCAAGGGAAGACAGAAACCCCACCATTTCTGATTTCTGTGCGCATATTCGGTAAGAATTTACATAATTGTTTACTGGATTCTAGTGCTTCCACCAATGTGATGCCATTTGGAGTTTTTAGAGCTCTAGGGATTACACCTGCTGATTCCCAGAAGAAAGTAACTCAATTGGATAGAACTGAAGTAAATGTGGTGGGAGAATTAAACATGATTCACATGCAGATAGCTTTGGACCCAAGGATTCAACAGGTTATCAATATTCAAGTAGCTGATATCCCAGATGCGTATGGTTTGATTCTAGGAAGAGATTTTACTAAGGATTTGAATGGTTATGTGTCTACTGATCACTCTCACATGTGGCTTCCCTGGAAAGGGGTGCCAAATTAGATCAGAATTGAGAGAAAGCCAAGAATGAAATACATGATTACAGAATACCAAAAGACTTCGATAGAAGTTTTGATATCAGAAGTTGGAATGGGAAGTTATATGTTGTCAACACAGTATGAGGAGTCAGACTCAGAGGAGGTGTTGATGCTACACATGATGTCTATCAATGCAGAAACAGGATCCGGCCATGTTACTATTCTAACAAAATCAATGGAGGAAGAAGAGGAAACTGAAGATAATCAGATCAACCTATTAGACAGCTTTCAAGAGTTCATCAAGCAGTGTGTTGAAAATCAAATGCACCTAGGAAGGAGGAAAAGCTTTGAATAATTACTCTTACCAAATTGGTGTAGAGTTCATAATGCTTCTCATTCAGAGTTGGAGTGTTGTTTATGCCAAACAGCAGTAGAACAAGTACAAAAATGCATGAATCCAACTTCGGCAGTTAAAACAGATATACAGAACCCTCAGGAAGAGTATCAAGAAAAGAAGTCTGTGTCATCCGAAAAACTATCCAACAATATTAAGCTGAAAGATGTGATGAAGAGGACTACCACTGCTGAATGCTGGACTCTTAGATTTGATGGATCCAAATCCAAACATGGAGCTGGGGCAGGGTTTGAACTGATCAGTCCAAAAGGTAAGAATTTCTCTGCAGCCCATAGACTCCAATTTCATTGTACAAATAATGTGGCATAATACGAAGCGTTAATTCATGGACTTCTTATGGCACTTAAGAAAAAGGTTAAGATTCTACAAGTTTTTGGTGATTCTGAGTTAGTAATTAAGCAAGTAAGGAGACAATATTCATGCCACGATAGAAGAATGACTAATTATAGGCATAGAGTGTGGGACCTCATTGAGGGATTTGATGCCTTCAATATTCAACTAATACCACGGCGGAAGAATCAAACTGCCGATTCTCTGGCTCAGGCAGCAAGCACCCTGCAACCTTTGTCTTTGTCAGGTTTGAAGAAATTCACTGTAGAATTGACTCCTGTGCCATCGGTCCTAGATAATGTTACCAACTTCTAGGTATTTGAGGATGATAAGCATATTCTAGATTTTATCACAAACACAGACGTTTTTTTCTCTCAAATCATTGATGAAACAGAGCTCCAGGAAGCAGAACTGGATTTAGGAGTGATGAATCTAAAGTCTAATACTATTCCAAGAGGAATGGTATAGTTGGAATGAATTTTTGATATGGATAAAATCAGAGACTAGGAACAAGAATCAAAGAAGGAGTCCATCAATGGACAGTGTGATACTTACAATATGGGAACTGAAGATAACGCCAAGAACATTTTTATTGGCAAAATATGCACTCCAGAAGAAAGACAAGGAATAATTGCAGCATTGCGTAGCTTTCCTGATATAGTAGCCTGGGGTTATGAAGACTTGAAAACTTATGATACATCAATCATAACTCATACTATTCCCCTGAGGCCAGGTGCCAAACCTTTTAGGCAAAGGCAGAGACCAATTAATGCATTATTGGAACCAGTCATACAGAAATAAGTTCGGAAATTATTATCTGCCAGAATCATATTTCCTGTTAGGCATTCAACATGGGTGGCAAACCTGGTTCCAGTGAGGAAAAAGAATGGAGAAATTAGGCTATGTGTTGATTTCAAGAATTTAAACAGATCATCAGAAAAAGGATAATTATCCAGTTCCTTCGTTAGATGAAGTGCTTCAAGTGGTTAATGGATCTCAGATGATGTTCTTTCTGGATGGCTATTCAGGATACAATCAAGTAATGGTTCAATATGAGGATAAGCATAAGAATGCCTTCACAACTAAATGGGGTACCTTTGCCTACATGAGGATGCCATTTGGACTCATTAATGCAGGGGCCACATTTCAAAGGGCTATGGATATTGCTTTTAATGATATCATAGGCAAATGCGTCATTATTTACATGGACGACTTGATTATTTTTTCAAAAAATAGAGGGGATCACATTTCAGATTTGCACAAAGTGTTCCAAAGATGTAGGGAATTTGGCATATCCTTGAATCCTAAAAAGTGTATTTTCGGAGTAACAGAGGGAAAGCTGCTAGGACATGTGATATCAGAGAAGGGAATTGCTATTAATCCAGAAAGAGTGGAGGCCATCCTGAAGATTCAGCCACCTGCTAGCAAAAAAGAGATGAAGTCTTTCTTTGGTAAGATCAACTTCGTCAGAAAATTCATCACTGGATTTGCTGAAATCGTGAAGCCACTCAATGCAATGCTCAATCAAGATGCTAAGATCAAATGGACTACGGAAGCCAAGGAGGCATTTGCAGAAATCAAAAGAGCCATTGCTGATGCTCCAGTATTGGTAAGTCCTAATTACAGTAAGCCCTTCTTCATCTATTCATTTGCTTCGGATCATTCGTGTGCTGGAATGTTAACTCAAAAGTCTGATGAAGGGAGTGAGCATCCTATTGCTTTTATGAGCGCACCATTAAAAGATGCTGAGTTGAAATATCCAAGTGTTGAAAAGCAGACATATGCCCTGGTCAGGGCAGTAAAGAAATTCATACATTATATCCTCAGGAATAAGGTTTATGCCATTGTTCCAGATCCTGCAGTCAAGTTACTTCTGATGCAAAACGAGCTAGGAGAGCGTAGAGCTAAGTGGGTGACAATGCTACAAGAGTACGATATTGAGATCCAGCCCATGAAGTTAGTAAGAGGACAAGGACTCACTCAGACTATGGCTGAAATTGGTCCTGAGCTGACTGTTCAGAATTATAATGTTGAGGAGGTTTCTCCAGATGGTTGGTATGATGACATAGTTTATTATTTGCTGAACCAACGATCTCCAGGTCATCTCAATGCTGTTCAAAGGAGAGCCTTACGACTGAAGAGTGACGGTTTCATGCTGAAGGGAGCTATTCTGTACAAGAAAAATCATGAAGGCCTTTATTTAAGGTGTCTTGGGAAACAGGAGGCTGAAAGAGTGATGAACGAATTTCATGAAAATATGGCACTGGCCATGGTTCCGCGATTGCCACAGCAAATCAGATTTTGAGGGCAAGATATTACTGGCCCACACTGTTTAAAGACGTCCACCATCATGTTAGGACCTGTCACACTTACCAGACTGCAGCAACAAGGGAAAGGTATGCGGCGCTTCCACTCCAATCAGTCATTGAGGTAAGGCCTTTTGCTCAATGGGGAATGGATTTTATAGGTCCCATCAACCCACCATCTTCTGTGGGACATAGGTACATTCTCACTATTACTGATTATTTCACAAGATGGACTAAAGCTTTTGCTTGTAGGAAATGTACATCTGAGGTGGTGATTGATTTTCTAGAATCTGCTATTATCAATCGTTTTGGATGCCCTATTTTTGTTGTCTGTGATAACGGTCCTGCTTTTGCATCTTTAAAATTTTCAAATTGGGCTTTTGATCATGGCATTATTGTAAAATTTGCGTCCAACTATTATCCCCAGGGTAACGATTTAGCAGAGTCCTCCAATAAGAACTTATTGATTGTCATCCGCAAACTATTAGAAAGGAACCCAAAAGACTGGCACACCCAGCTTCGGTTTTCCCTTTGGGCATATCGTACAAGACTTAAATCATCCATTGAAACATCTCCTTTTCACTTAGTGTATGGTCTGGAGCCAGTATTCCCAATTCAACTCAAGATCCCAACCTTGAAGTTTATAAATGAGTTTTATGATGAGGGGGATAGAAGGGAGGCTAGGTTGACAGAACTATTACACCTGGAGGAGAAACGAGACAATGCCCTTGAGAATTTTTCCAAACATCAAAGGGTAGTTAAACGATGGTTTGATAGAAGGGCTAAAGTCAAGGCTTTTAGGATTTCTGACCTTGTTCTGTATTGGGATAAACCTCATGATCAAAAGGGAAACCATGGGAAGTTCGACAAACTGTGGCTAGGCCCATATCAGATTGCTGAAATACTTGGAGATAATGCCTTCCGTCTGAAGACTCTCACGGGAGAAGATATTCCACTGCCTGTCAATGGGCAGTATTTGAAACATTATTTCTAGTCCTGAGCTGTTTTCAGCTCCCTGCTTTGTATATAGTTAGTTTAGGTTACTTTCTGCTTGTTTTGTCTGGTTAGTATAGGTTTCCTTTGCTTTGCTTGTTTTGTTTGGTTAGAATAGGTTTGCTTTGGTTTGTTTGTTTTGGTTTGCGTCGCTCTTGCTCTTGGTTCTTTCTCTTTTGGGGATCCTTGGTTGTAATTGTACGACGGTGGTAATAACGTTGGTCTGATGTTCTTGGTATTTCTTTTACAAACTCTAATCATCTTTCTCGGGCCTTATGGTATGAATTCCCTGTCCAATGTCTCTTATCTTGTGTTGAGGCAAGGGATTTTCTAGTCAGAGTGAACAGGAGTACATTAGGGTCTTATACTCTCATATTAAAAATACCTGAAGTTGCATAAGATCCTTATGCAGTTTGAACAAGTGAAAAATACTTTTTCTGCTCTAGTGCCACTGGGTTTCTCATCCCTGAATGTGAACTTCATTGTTCACAGGTTGAAGTGAAGGCAGTGAAAAAGACAAGCAGTATCCAAAGAAAAATATGTAAAATATATAGAATTCAACTCATCAGGGGAATCTGAATATCTCTACCGGGGCTATGGACGCCTGACTGGCAGTAGAGCTATGTTCAGGAGAATCACAGCGATAACCTCGTCGGGGCTATGGATGCCCGGCTGGCAGCGAGGCTCTATCCAGGTTACTTTTAGAGTATGAATCTTTACGTAGCTTGTTCAGACCAAGTTTGGTTCCTGCTGCTACTCAAGGAGGATAATGAATACATATGCACACACTTTGACCCTGGAGTAGGAAAGTTTAGATGACTAGGGGCATCTTTGTTTTACCATGGGTGGTGGCGGGATCGGTGAGTTGAAACCATAAGTTCTTGGTTCTTGATTCCAGTTTGTCATCGAAATGCTCAGGAGCATTTCTCCAGCAGAGTCGCCATTTGTTGTGTAGTTTTGCACACGCCCCACTTGGAGTAGGGACCCTCTTTTATGCTATTTTTTGACCCTTGGTTTTATTAGATTTTCCTTTTTGGGGTCTTGAGATGTTGGTCTTGTTGGCCTTGGTCTTGCCCTTGGGTTTGAATTGGTTAAAATTGGCTTTTAGTGAAAATCCGGGTTTTGACCTGAATCCGGGATTTTCTAGCTCAAGCGGATTCTCCAGGTTCTGGTTCATTGACTGAATTTTCTGAATCCGGGTTTCTCCTTGACTCTGGGATTTTTCGATTCTGGCGGATTTTCCTGGACTGAGCCAAAATCCCGAACTTTGTTAAAATCCCGGTTTCTGCCATATCCGCGAAATCTGTGTTCATCCGGATTTTCCGCGTATCTTGGGATTCTCTGAAATTCTGTCTTGGGCTCGGGTTTCTGGATTTTTTAGACTTGTCTTGTCGCTCATTAATGCCTGAAGTACCTTTGCTCAGACGCGTATATGGGTGAATTTAAAATATTTCAAGCATCATTTCGACTTCATTATTCACTTGTTTGCTGCCTTGGCGTTTGAGTGCATCCCCTGTTTGAGCTTTGATCATCGATTTCGGGCTGCGTGTGTGTGGATTGGTGGAGCACAGATTAAGGTTTTCGTTGCTAGGGCATTGTCGGTTTGCAGTTGCTTCCTCGAGTTCGAGTTTCGTCTGGACTAATCCATGGTAGGTTATCATTGGCCCTTTCATCTGTTTGCATGATGATTGAACTGTTCTATGTTGATTGATGGTCATTTCTGGGTCGGCCCATACTTGGTCATGATTGTGTTTCATCGAATTGGGGTTTGACCCATCTTTTTGTGAAACCTCATCACCCGTGCCATATGTGCTTGTATTCATCCATTAGATGATGGGTGCATCCATTTGGATGGTGTTCTGGGTCAGATTCTTGTCCTCTAAGTACGTAATTTGCTGTATTGTGCGAGGTTAGGGTTTTCTCGGTGCTCGGCCCATATTAATGAATTTGTTTTGTCTATCTTGCGCTTGTATTAAACCCATTCCTTTCCTTGTGAAGACTCGGAGTGCTTAGATTCATCCTTAGGAATAGTGTTCCAAACCTTGAGGTTATCCTGGTTTTCATGGCGGGAGGCTTATTCTTCAAAATTAGGGCATCATCGTTTCGCCATGAAAATTAGTCATTCTAGGTCTTTTGAAATTCAAGTTCAGGTGCATTTCGAATCTTGTTGGTTGGCGTCGATTTTGGAGTCATTTGAATCCCAATTAGCAAGGTTTTATATGTTCATTTAGTCGCTGGTTCGCGTGTTATCTTTCGTCGGGTTTCCGAGGTGTCCGCGGAATTTCTGTGCACCCGGATTTTCCCGGTTTCGGCCAATTCTGCGGGGTATAGCGAATTCCAGAATATTTGAGCTATCCACGAAAATCCTTCCTGTCCGGACTTTTCCGGTTTTCCTGTCTGGTTTTACTTCTTTCAATTTTTCGAAGATAGGATTCATGGAGTAAAGGTTAAATGCTAATTTCTTGTTGCCAATGAATGAATTTCATGATTATCTTATGATCTTTTGTCGGTACTAGCGATTTATTTGACTAACGATGTTTTGGCGATAGGAATCCGTCTGGGTCGGATTTCTTCAAAATTCTGCCCCGACTGGATTTTCCCGGCTTATCTTGATTTCCTGGATTGTTTGGTTTTTCTGGATTTTTGAGGATTGGTGATTTGTGATGGATTTCAATGGATTTATATGATTTTATACTAACCCTTTGATTGGAATATGCATGATAATTGGATACTTATGGCGATCTTTTGTGGATGCAGGCCGAATCAAGCAAGGCTACAGCTGGAAAATCTAAGGGTGACATGGAAGGATCTTCCATTTCAGAGGCAGAGAGGTTAAGATTAGACACCAAGTGCCAGCTCCCTGAAAACAAGACATCTTCGGTGTGGTCTGAAGTCTCGAACACGAACGTTGGAGCATGGCGGTATGAGGAGTTCAAAGAGAGAATAGCTCAGAAGGATCTGTCGGTCCTGAGAAAGGGAATGATGAAGTCCGGACTAGTGCATGTGGCAGGGTTTCCTCTTGCAATCCAGTGCTATGAGTTAATACTTGAGTGTGCCCGACAATATGACTTTGACACAAAGAGGGTTGTCAGTACTGAGGGAAGGGTCTTAGCAAATTTCAACCCCATTTCTATTGCCCAGGCCTTTGACATGCCGGATTTTCCTTCTGTGTGCGCTCTCAACATGGACTTGGCCAGAACATACTATGAGAATGAGCCCACCAAGGCTCAACAAATGATTAATGTTTGGTTGGAGAAGCCAAAGTCACATTATTCCAAATTACCCAAGCAGCTGCATAGAGTTAAATTTAGGTCAGATATCTATGATGCAATCACACTTCTGAGTAGAGTGGCAGGTTTAAAGACCGCTGGGGTGTTAGAAAACTGGATGGTTCATGTGATCAACAAGATTGAGTAGGGTTTTGATTATCACTGTGCAAGACTTATTAGCACCATGATTGATAAACAGCTGAGGGATGTCCTGGAAACCAAGAGGTTCACCATGTCTTCATATGTGATGTATGTGTTGGCTAGATTCTACACATACAAGGGTCTGAGTCCACAGGGGACATTTTGGACAAGATATAGTCTATGAGGTATACCCAGAGTTGCACCTAGGACACAAGAATTACAGGAGAGTCAATGATGCATTCACAATGCATATCACCAGGATGCTTCAAAATGCGGAGCATGTAAGACTGTCAGATGGAGCAAAGGGGTTGATAAAGAATTATGGAGCCTGGTTCATTCAATTTCCCACCTTCTCCTATCTCAGAACTGATGGATGTCCGGCTGCTCCATACAGGTTGCCTAGGTACCCTACTGATCATATTGTGTTATTGGAATTGGTGAGACAAATATGTGAGTTTGATGCAATTGTCAAGAAGGAAAAGCATAAAACAGGTTTCGGTGGGCATTTCCCTCTTGGAATTGGCGTAGCAGAGGTGTGCCCTTCCATTCAATCAGCCCACACAGCAGGAGATGAATTGGCAGCTTATGGTTTCTCCTTCCATTCTAAAAGGACAAATTTTGATATCACAGGGGAAGCACAGAAGAAGGCCACCAAAGAGTACCGTCATAAGGATGACCTAGAAGACTATTGGGCCAATATCAAAGATGATTTGGAGGCAAGGAAGAAAAGGTACTCTAGGCTCCCTGTTGATGTGATTAGACAATATAATGTCAAGCTAATCCCTGACCAACTAGAGGATGATGGAAATCTGGTGCAAGATCATGCCTATGAATCTGTTAAGAATAGGTCAATCAGGGAAATAAATTGGAATGAGGATGAGGTCACATAGTTGGAAGACCTAATGGCCCCTGTGATGAAATTTACTATTTCGTGGCTGAAACATAAGGTTTGGGAGCTGGAGAGTGAAAAGGTACCTTGTACCTTTAATTTGATGGGAAATCTTAATCCAATGTCTACTTCTGAGGAATCCGGGGAAGATGACCCCAAAGGGAAAACTAAAAGGAGCTCACCTTTCAAAATAAAAATCAGAGGTCCAAAAGATAGTGAGCATGAACCAAAGAGAAAACCAAAGGGAAAGAAAAGAAGCCGAGCTCTGAGAATAGGTAAATCTTCTGAGGAGGAGGAAGTTTAGAAGCCAGAAGAAGAGGATGCTCCTCCACCGCCAAAGAAGACAAGAACAGCTAGAGTTTCAAAGAAGAAGAGCCAAGAAATGTCAAAGGATGAGCCTCCGATTGTTGATGTGGAGAGTTCAGGAGAAAAGACAAAGGTTTACTTGAGGAGGTCAAGGACTCCCTCTCCTAAGGAGCCGGTGCAAAAGATGAGTCCTCCTCCTAAGTCACCAGTTATAGAGCAACCTAAGGCTACTTCTCCTTCGCCAAGTGTACCTGAGCAAGAAACGGCCCATCAAGAGCAAGAAATTAGTGGAGAGGCAGAACCTTTCAAGGAAGGAGAGCTTTTTGGCGAGGCAGCGGAGCTTGAAGTTGAAGAAGAAGAAAGGCATACTTCCCCCTTAGTGCAGTATGAGGATTCTCCGGAGAATAGCAAAGGCCATGAATCACCTGGAAGGAAGATATCCCGGTTAGAACCCCATCGCCTGTGCAAGAGGATGAACCTGAGTTAGGTGACCAAAGAGAGCAGTCTCCTAGGAAAGAACAGGATGAGAAGGAAGAAGACAAAACACCAGAACAACATGGTGAAGAGGCAAAAACAGACGAAATCCGGGTAGAACCTGCTGTCCCGGATTGGCTTGAGAAGGAGATCACAAGGAAGAAACAAGTAGTTGTTGAGGACACTCCTTTGGATTGGGATGAGATGTTGTCTAAGATCGGCAAAGGGAAGAAGAAGAAGGCTGCTAAAGTGGTTTCAAGAATAGAAAGGGATGAGGTAAACAATAGAGTGATCCACATTGCCACCCCTGCTGCAGACAAGACTAGAGAAGATGTCACTGGTGAAGATTACAATGTGCAGACCATTAACCTTGGGCCAGCCTCTATGGAACAGGACATTGATGAATATGAAGGCTCCAGTGCAGTAATAATTGGGAGGTTAAGAAAGGAAGCTCAGACCAAGCATGAGCTTAGAAAAGAAAATGAGAGACTTAGGAAATGCTTGGAAGATGTGATGAAACCCCTGCAATCCCTTCACCCATCTTCTTCTGCCATTCCTGGTTTCTTACCTAAAGAAACCATTTCTGAGATTGAAAAGATGAAAGCCTCTGCTCAAACTGCAACAGATTGGTTGAAGAATGTGCAGGTGAGAGGGGATAATGTGATAAAGGATGTCCTGTCAGTTGGGAAGGATGCAGTCAGAGCTAAAGATTTGTTGGAACAGGTATTATCCCAGGACAAAGAGGATATTGATCTTCTACTGCAGAAATCTAAGGTGATTATGGGGTATGGTAAAGACCAGTTGGCTACAGATGGAGTCCTTCATTCCTCCAGGCTTAGTGAACCCTGGGAGTGGTTTGAGGCTTTGCAGATCCGGCAGAAGGCCATGAAGAAGATTCAGAAATGAAAGAAGCTGATAGATGGTGACCTGACCAGAGTGTACGATGGATGCATTGCATTTTTTGAGATCATGACTGGCAGAAGAAAGATTGCTCCTAAGTACCTAAGTCTGGAACAACTAAGGGAATGGTGGCATGATGTTTATGCCCTAGATGCTGGGAATGTCATAACAGGACACCAGCTGGATGATGCAACAACTTATCTAGCAGTGATGGATAAGTATCAAGCCCACAAGGACGATTGGAATCAGACTGTTAAGCAGTCAAAGGAGGAAATTGGCTCCATAGAATGTCGGCTTAAGATCTTGCCTTTGCCACCTGTCACTGAGCTGGATAATGTGTTTTTGAGGGTTCAGGGATCATTGGCCCAGAGTAAAGATAAGGGAGGCGGTAGTTAATGCCATTTTGAGATTTGTGCTTCCCTATTATTATAGGGCATGTATTGATCCGGGTTGCATTGGGGATTGTGTCTAGGCTGACCTTGATGATGTATCGGCATTTAATGTGTGCCTTATTTTGAATTCCTAAGGCCGACTTGTTTTGGCTGTTTTATTTTGTAAATGTTTGGCTGGGCTGACATGTCTTGAGAATTTTCTATAAAGAGCATTCTTGCCTCATTGTAAAAGGGGGAGATTAGATTAGAAAGGAGATAATAGAGCCAAGTTAGAGAAAGGAATTAGAGCATTTTGTGAATTTCTTGAAGCAAATATTGTAAAAAGAATAGTGGAATTGTTGCAGCATTTTGATGATCTAATACAATTGAAGACATTGTGGTTTTCCTGGTGAAATCTTTTGTGTTGGTTTATCTTGCATGGTTCTTGTTGTTCCATCTTTCAAATTGCTTAAAGATTTAGGGTTTAGTGTTGAGAATTAGATTAGTGTGGTGAATGATGTTCATGATTTCATATTTGGAATGTTTGTAGCAATCTCCGGTCTATACTCCCAGTAACTATCTGATTGTAGTAGGCTGGTGAAGTCAACCTGGACCATATATTCATTTGTGCTTAAGTTCGATCGTGGATGAATATCTATGATTTGAAAATCTATATACCTTAGAAGATTGCACCATTCTTGTGATATTGCATTGTGGGTTGATCAAGAATTGGTTATTTGAGATTGGTCCATTCTAGATATCTGTCATTTGCATTGCTCATTCTAGGAATAGTTTAGATCTTATCATATCCTTGCACCCTTATCTTTTGCTATTTCTTTATTATCTGGTTAAATTTAGGATTTGAGATCATCATATTGCAAAATCTGATAAATTGGAAAGATACAGTTTGCTTGTAGTAAGGTCCGATTGTGATTACCAGTATTTCACATTTTATCTGAGTTGTTTATGCATTGTCATGACCTGACACCCGAGAGACCTTGGGGTGATTTTTAGCGATTTATTGTTGAAGATTATCTTTCAAGAGAGATAGAATATCATTTTCTGTCTGAGTTGTTGCTGTGCAGAAAACACCATCAATAGGGCGCATTTTGGCATGAGAGAAGGATAACAACCACGCCAAGCAACCTTTATTCTTCCTTGTAGTGGGCGCATTTTGCATGATGTGAAGGATGACCCTTGAGACCCCTTTCTTTTGTCTTCAACTGCCCTCTCTTGGGCGCATTTTGCCATGGGTGAAGGATGAAGTTTGTTGACTCTTTGACTGGCTATCCTTGGGCGCATTCTAACATGTGTGGTCGATGAAAGTTTTTAAACTTAGAAAATTTCTTCTATGTCTCTTGTGAGGGTGCATTTTGGGCATGGTAGAGGATGAACGCCTTTGACTTTCTTGGCACATGTTGTGAACTTGGGTGCATTTTGGCATATGTGAAGGATGACTCTTGAGCTTCCTTATTTTTGTCTTCACATGGCCCCATTTGGGCGCATTTTGCTATGTGTGGTGCATAAAACTCTTTGACTCCTTTGACTTCTTGAGAGGTGGGCGCATTTTACCATAGGAGGAGGATATTGCTTGATACTTAGAAAATTTTCATGCTCTGCTCTTGCAGCTGGGCGCATTTTGCAATAGGAGGTGGACGAAACCTGTGCCTTAGAACTTTTTATGCTTCTTCATTCTCCTTTGGGCGCATATCAAGGCATGAGCAGAACGAGACTCAACACTTAGAAAAATTTTCACTTAAAGTTTATGAAGGGGGCGCATTTCACCAAGGCAGGAGGATGAAACCAATACTTAAACATTTTTCATGACTTCCAGCTGGAGATGAGGGCGCATTTAGGGGTGCCTGCAGGATATTTTCAACACTTAGTAATTTTTATCACCTGCCAACTGGATGAGGGCGCATTTGAGGTAAGCTACAGGATAAGAGTCATCACTTAGAATTTTCTCAGCCTCTGCCAACTTCACAACATCCTGCTATTTATAGTAAGTCTCTTGATTTTCATATCTCGGAAGTTCAAAATGATTTGAAATTTTGAACACTGGTCCTTCACGACTTCATCAACCTGTTCACACTGCTATTTTGAGTTAACTTCCTAAAAATAGTGTATTTCTAGAGGTGATTTGCTATTTATAGTAACAGCCTGCTTCTGATACCTCCACAACTCCGTTTGACTTGAAATTCGAATGATGCGCTCCTCACCATGTGACCTGCCTGTCGACATTGGCGCATGCTGCCGATTTGCTATTTTTAGCCTATTTCCAAAATGACTTACTATAAATAGTAAGTGCTCTGTTTGCCCTCAAATTTTATCAGCGGATAGCTTGGAAGATGCTGATCGCGATGGTATACACCAGTTTTCAAAATTTTTGACTTTTTACGCCTCTTTTTGGGTCCCGAAGTTGGAAACCCTAATTTGTTCTGCATGCAAATCAAATGATCACCGTTTGTTCTCGTTTCCGTTGCATTGTGATCAACTAGTGATTCTGAAGTGCTGGGAAGTGGCTGCCAGGATGCATCCGCTAAAAGTAGCAAGTTTATAAATGAGTGACCATCTCCGTTTGCATGTCACATCACTGCGAAGCTCTCAAAAAACCCATAAGGAATATGCAGACATGCAAAGAAAACCCTGACATGCAAACCCCAAAAATAGCCTTTGAAGGCTGAACTCTGAAAGTTGTTAAATCACTTCACATGTTATACTGTCATGAAGGTCTCAGAAAACCCAGAAGGAATCCTCATACATGCACTGAAAAACTCTGCATCTAAGCATCGAAATCTGCTCCAGAAGCTGAACTGCCAAAAATAGTAAGTTGCCCGTTTTCGCTCAAATTTTTCCCGTGAGCAACTTGATATGCTCTGAATGCAGTGTGACTGTTAAAACTTCAAAAATGCTAAGGAAATGCTCTGAATTGCACACTTACTAAAAATAGTAAGTTGCCGTAATTTGATGAGATTTCAGTGGGAACCTACTGGAAGCATGTTGACAACAACGTTAGTCTCAATTTTCAATTTATTCACTTCATTTGACTTCGAACTGACTAGAAAGATGGAAACCCTAATTTTTAGACTTGGCCAAATTTCATGTTTAAGCTTGTAGACGGGAACGTCCCCAGAAGGCAGACATCAGAAAAGAGACAGAGAGAGAGAGAGAGACAAAAACCAAAGCCAAAAGACCAGAATGGAGTAGAAATTAGGGGTCCCCATCTTGAATGGGGCGATGTGTAAAAAAGGTCACAACATCTGGCATCCCCACAGGAAAGTGTTGAAAAACATTTTAAGAATTGAACCTTGATTAATCTTCCTCAAACCATCATACAACAAGATACTTACTCAAAAGGGGAGAAGAATCCGATATTGGATCAGAACACTTTCATCCAAGACCCTGTGAGTGTGTGCATTTGTTCCATCTCTAAACCATCTCGACCTCTGGAATTGGCTGCAGCAAGTTATATAAATTTCTTAACTTCAAAAGCATCCGGGACATTGCCTCGCTGCCAGTCAGGCGTCCATAGCCCCGACGAGGTTGTCTCTACAATTCTCATGAATATTGCTCCACTGCCTACCGGGCATCCATAGCCCTGGTGGAGTTACTCGTATGTTCCCAAAACCAATATTTCATATTATTTCATTTTTCATTTTCTCATTTCTTTCTTGTTTTCTAGATATTCCTTTTAAGCACATTTTGTTTTCTTTTTGATTCTCCGTCAATTCCATAATTGGTTGGCAAGCAATGAAGCCTCCATTGGGTTTGAGAATTGTAGTGGCGCTGAAGCAAGACGTAAAATTTTCACCTGCCAAGACCTTTCCCAAGAAACCAAAATGACTCAAAATGGAGATAGGTAGGGCATTTAAGATCTTTAGACTCATGTGTTGAGACACAATAACAGATTAACCTCCTGAGACGAGTTCAATCCTAAACTGGATGATGAAAAAAGGAAAAAAACCTTAGCTTTTTCAAAATTTATGCAAATTCCAGTGGAAAGAAACCATGTTGTGAGAATTAAACCATCATCACCTCCTTCGCAATGGGAAACCCTAAAATCCTTGCCCATTCCAAACCAAAACTGCTTGAGTGGACAACTCAAGGGAAGAACGCCAAACCAAAACCGCAGAGGGCAACAAACCAAAACCAAAACGAAACAAAATAGGAAAGAAAACAGGAAAGCAAACGAACGGGAAAGCAAACCTAAATCTAACTATGTTACAAAGTAGGTTCTCGGAGAGAACCTAGGACTGGAAATAATGCCCGAGGAATCGCCCATCTATTGGCAATGGGATATCCCCTACTGTTCGTGTCCATAACTTAAATGCATTATTTCCCAGGATCTCAGAAGCTTGACAAGGGCCCAACCACGATTTGTCGATCTGCTCGTTCATATCTCCCTGATGCTTGGCCAAACCTTCCAAAGCTTCATCTCTTTTTTCCTTCAATTGCATCGACTGAGACGGCCTTGTTTGAATCCAACCCTCTCCTTTATTGACTTTTCCACATTCTTCTTCTAAAGTGACTTGTCGAATCATCTTTGGGACTCACTCCAAGGAGATCTTACTCGTGGCACCTGTGTTTTCTGAATGGAAAGCCTCGTGAATTCTACATGAATGGGGTAACGACAAGTCTTCGATGGAGGCATTTTCTGTCTTCTGCTTTACATCTTTTGACACAGAATCTTTGAACATCCTTCCATTCTTATTCCCACTTGAATCATTTTCAATCAACACTTCGGTGAAGGCAGGCGTATCTCCTAAAAACTTTTCTCCATTCGAGCTCGGTAACATGAGAACTTCTTTCTTAATGGGCTTATATGAACCCAAATCAGTTTCTATGAACAAAACATCCCTATTTTCACCACATTCTGTGATCATTAATTTGAGCCAAGGTGTACTTTCAATTTTTATCTGGTTTGGAACTCCTCTCCAAGGCAACCACATGTGGGAGAAGTCAGTCGCAATGTATCCATTCAATTTTCTGGACCAATCTCTGCTCAATAGCATGCCATAACCATCTGGTATGTCCACAACTGATATGTCAATGCGACTTTGAATTCTGGGATCCGCTGCTAGCTGCATATGGATATTACTTAGTTCTCCTACAACTGGAACTTCAGTCTTATCCAGCTGAGTCACCTTCTTGTTGGTCTGAAGCGGAATTATACCCAATGCCTGACATACCTTCAAAGGCATGACATTACTTGACGCACCAGAATCAATCAAGCAATTATGCAATAACTTTCCAAAAATTCTAACTGAAACTAGAAATGGGGCTGGCTCACCCTTTCCCTAATAAAATATTACTGGCTTTTTCCTTTCATTTGCTAAGGCATTCTTACTTTCATCTTTCCTATCCAATTGAACTTGGTTATCTTGGGTAGCCTCCTTCAGATTCCGCGTTTTCTCTTGCTTTTTCTCTGCAGGAATATTGAACCGAACTCTCCTTTTATCTTCAGTCTTTGATTTCTCGGGAGTGTTTGAAGAACCTTGTACCATACCTATGAAGTTTTGAGGCTGTTGCGGAGCTTCCCAAGTGTCAAATGGCGCGTGAGGCACTTCTTCTACTATATTCGTATTTTGTGCGGGACAAGATTGTGTGACAATAGGAGGATTTCTTGGTGCATTGGTTGCTTCTTGGGACGTACTCCTCACAATGGGCGTTTCATACAAACTTCCCAGAATTGTATCTCTAACCTCAGAAATCTTCATTAGCTCATGTAGGGGGAGACTAACCTTCATCCTTTTGAATTCTTCTAGTACATAAGAGCCAAGTCTTTTCATGTCCTCTCTAGGAAGACTCTCCTTTTGTCTTTGCCCAACTTGATGAACTGGCTGCTGAATAACTTGTTGTCCACTTCCACCTTGCGTTGTATTCTGCCGTCTGTACTTTGGAGAATCTCTCGGTGGACCTGGGTTATTGCTTGCGTCGGGATGTGACGGAGTTGTAAAATTATTTGGAGGTACCGATGATGTCAAGGGTTCACGTTGTTGGTGGTAATTCCTCTGATATACTTTAGGAGCTTCACCTCTAGTAGTTTGAAAAGCTTGTACCTCCCTTCTTCCTTCTACCAAGACGCTGTTGTTGAGAGGTAGAAAAACATAACCATCTCTATGAAGAGGTTTTTCTGATGATGCATACGTGGCATGAACTTCTGACGGTATTTGAAACTCTGGCATCCCCACGGGAGTGTTTGCTGAAGCTGATGGAAATTGGTGATTAACTGATGGGGGTGTGTAACTCTGAAACTCAGGCGAGAAATTGCAATCCTCTATTATCAATGTCTGATCATATCTGGGTGCTAGGACTAATTCATATCCTGTAATTAGAGGGTTCTCTGTGGCCTCTGTATTCCTTGTTTCACTTTTGAGAATACCAGCCACAACTTGGAATTCATGACACTGAAGCTCAGAGTGCTGGTTCATGTTATGTAACCTACACCATCCTGACGAGGCAGTTTCAGCCATATAAACTCTATCTGCATGACGATTTTCAGGAGGTGGCAGATTGTCCAAAGGTGATGGGACACCTCCATTGTTGGGTGTTGTATTCCAAGACCTCTTTTGAAATCCTTGATTGTTACTCCTATACCCATGACTATTTTCATGACTGTATCCTGGATGGGTATTCTGATGAATCTGAGGATTATTTTGATATCCTCGGTTAGCACCTTCGTGTGCCTGATAATTTTGTTGCATAGTTTGCGTCTGATTACTTTGATTTCTAAGGTAAGTCACCTTAGTTGATAGCCTCTTCACTTGTTCTATTAAATCCTTTATTTCATCCTTATCTTCTTGAGTTTTTGCTGGCGGTACTATGTTCTGGAGATAAATGGGCTGTGTAACTTGCGTCTAGGACAAAGGCATCCCAGGGTGGAGAACTAACTAACTTGATGGTGCTTGCACTTGATAAGCTGGCTGTGGAATTGCATTTAACACTGGAACTTATTGATTCCATGTTGAGCCGAGCATTGGCACTTGATTGTTTACTGTGACTAGATCAGTATATAATGAGGGTCCAGTTATATTCTGTCCTAAACCTTGACTTACTTCAATAGCTTTAGCGTAAGCTTGATTCATGTTTCCCGGAGTGGGATGAGATCTCACGAACATTGCAGTCAAAGGATCAAGTGTTGAATAGTAGCTTTCTCGAGCATCAACAACAACATAAGGAGTGCGTAACCTTCTGAGGGCCTTTTGGAACCTATTGTTGAATGCATGAATGGGCTCTTTGTCTTGTCTTCTCACTTTTGCAAATTGACGATAAAGCTCTATAGGGGTGGCTGGTATACCAAACTTTCCGATGAATGCCTCCTTCATTTGCTCCCATGTTCTTATAGACCCCACTAGTAGGTGAATGAACCAAAAATGAGCCTCTTCTATGAAAGAATATGGAAATAGGCGGCAAGCCATGTCTGCATACCCAATCTGCCTATTTCGTAAATGATCCTCGAACATTTTGATATGATCCTCAGCAAAATGATTTGGATCATTGACTTGATACTTAGTGCAGAAGTGCTCTGGATGTCATGGTAGTCAGTAAACTCGAGGGGAGATGGGTTGGTAACCAACCATGTAGCACCGTTGGGAGCGGGTTGACCTCCTGGTTGACCTCCTGGTTGAGCCATTGCTTGAACTGGTTGTTGTCACTAATACATAATAACTTGAGCTGGCTGTTGTACAATAGCTTGAACTTGTTGTTTCGGCTGAGCAAACCTCGAAGCACTAGGTGGAGTTCTGAATAAGCTTGAAATTTCTTCTCCGCTTGTTTCTCCTTCACTTGACTGAACCTCTTCTCTTGATGGAATTTCTTCACTTGGTTTGACTTCTTCGCCTAAATGAACTTCTTTCTTCTTCCTCGCTCGAGTAGGTAGCTCTAACTCCACAAAATATTTAGATGAACTGGGCGTAGACCTCAAAATTCTCTTAAGCTTGTCTGGCAAAAATGAATTGATATGATCCAAGATGTAGCTACTTCTGCGGGATTGTTCAATCCTGAGAGAGCACCATCTTGACTTATGATAACTTTCTTCAATATAAATTTTTGTACTTCAAACCCTTTCTACTTAAACACAACTGTATGCTGTAGCTGTTAGGCCCTCCTTCTAGCGCCAATTCTGTTGACGTGGTTTTTACGACTACACCAACACAGAATAAAGTCGCCAACGGCTACTCTATCCTCTCTTGAACAAAGTTTCCTGCATGCTAAGATTGGGAGATAGATCATACATTTAACTCCAAGGTTCCTTAAGTGTGAATAGTATCAGTTGGCTTGATGTGATTTTTCTGGTATTTTAAGGGGACTTACACAATTGTTCGACAGTTGACAGCAGACAGCGGACTAAGGGCTTTCATGCAATTCGAATGATTTGGCAAGTGAGCACAAGTTTCCTAATTCTAACCAGAAATGAATTGAATTTAAAAGAGTGTAGGGCATAAGAATTTTATGTTCTATCTAAATGCAAGATATGTGGAGTTCGACTTCAGTAGACTTCAACCAGATTTTACCTAGCCTCGCATCAGACAGCTTCAGCAAAATTGGTGCAATCTTCAAAGGAGTAACGAAGAATATTCAGATTATAATTCAACATACATGTACCATCACAACGATGCATACAAGCATATGAACCACAATCGAAGTTAAGTTTGAAATGATTTCCAGTTGACCACACAAGGAAAACTCACCATCAGCAAGTTGCTAGTGGTATGGATAAAGAGAAGCTACTTCGATCAAACACCACCAATCCACAATAAACTACTTGCATGAAATGAAAACTGCACTACTTTATGCTACTTTATGCTACTTGGAATTGAAAGGATGAAGAAACCTTGCTAGCTATCCATAACAAAGACGAATTTCACCATCAATGAAAAGATCTTCAATTATGAAAGTTTTACACAACAATCTCTTACAAAGTTTTCAAGGGAAAACTTTCCTTCTCCAAACTATGCTAAACTATCAAGCTAGCTCTCTAACAAAACGTCTACTCTCTACTATCTCCTCTAATCTGACCTCTATTCTAATGAATTACAAATGAGGGGGACTCCCCTTTTTATAGATGGCCAAGTCCAACGGACGGCTCAGATTACAATCGGCTGGATGGCCCAGATCGTGCCACCTCAGCCCTAAACAAGATTCACCCTAAAAACCGCCACCAAGAGGAGTGGGGTAATAAATGAGCCATTAATGTCCATCATCCTTCTAGAAGATTCCCACTGTGAAATGCATTCACACTGTTCTTGATCTTCTTCTTGATGTTGTTCTTCAACTTTGCTTGAGCTTCCATTCTTTTCTCCATCTTGAGTTTTGAAAACATTTCTTCTTTGTTACTAAGTCTCAACACTTAGCCACTTTTTGCAACTTTTCTTCCTTCATCACTTTAAGTCATCACCGCTTGGTCTCGACGTTCCTCCTACAAAACAAGCAAGGATAAGAGCATTAGAACACTTCATAATATAAATCCATCCTACTTACCTAATTTTCATGCTTTAACCTCCAAGGGTTCATCTCCTTCTCTAGCCAACTTCGCTTTCAAATTCTTCATGCCTTAGCCAAATTTCCAACCCATCTTCATTCTACTATTTCATCTAACTCTGGCTCGAGAGAACTGTTTTCATCAAGAACTTGATTGAGAATCATCTAGTCATTCAATTTCAAATTCATCTCCCAAGGCATTTTTATGTCCACAACACATTTTTTTTCTTGCCTTAGAAAATTTCTCAAATTTCCCTTAGGAAATTCATCAACCTAGTGCCCATAAAAAATATTCACCTCGGAAGGCTTTGGCGAAGTGTGGAATACTTTAAAATCCATTATTTGTCCAAGATCTCTGATACCCAGAAGAAAATTTTCTTCAGAACTTGTCGAATTCATGGGTATACAACGAACGGGTTCATTTAATTTTCCTGAATTTTGAACCTTTAAAAATATTTTCAACAATTTTAATCCCGTTCTTCAATTCTTGTGAACATTTCTTGTTGCTCTGACTTGAATTTTTTTTATTGACCCCGTCCAGCTGGCATCATCGGACTTCCCCTCTGGCAATTTTATTTATATCTCAAGAAATTTCATCACTATTTCAACTTGGGCGTATTTCTCCTAAGGAAAATTTCTTTGCCTTAGAATTTTTTTGAATCACTCAGCACTTTTGAAAATTTTGCCTCAGAATTTTTTTTTGTTCATCTATCCTTAATCACCTATTTTTCTTGTGAAGATATCTTAGCACAACTTGCTTTTAGAAAGTCACCACCTTGCTCGCGATGCCCTTGCAATATTTTCATCACCCTATCAGCTTATTACTTCCAACGCCTTAGTTATATTTATTTTCCCTTTACCTCACACCTTGCATGGGGCACATCACACTTGAAGGTGAATATTCAACTTCACCATGCCTAGCAATATTTCATTTTCCATCACCCTCCACCTTACACACTTGGGCGCATTTGGCACTTTATGAGGAATTTTCAACACACCTAGCAATATTTTCTCTTCCCTTTGGGCGCATTTTGGCATGAGAGAAGGATAACAACCATGCCAAGCAACCTTTCTTCTTCCTTGTAGTGGGCGCATTTTGCATGATGTGAAGGATGACCCTTGAGCTCCCTTTCTTTTGTCTTCACATGCCCTCTCTTGGGCGCATTTTTCCATGGGTGAAGGATGAAGTTTGTTGACTCTTTGACTGGCTATCCTTGGGCGCATTCTAACATGTGTGGTGGATGAAAGTTTTTAAACTTAGAAAATTTCTTCTATGTCTCTTGTGAGGGCGCATTTTGGGCATGGTAGAGGATGAACGCCTTTGACTTTCTTGGCACATGTTGTGAACTTGGGCGCATTTTGGCATATGTGAAGGATGACTCTTGAGCTTCCTTATTTTTGTCTTCACATGGCCCCATTTGGGCGCATTTTGCTATGTGTGGTGCATAAAACTCTTTGAATCCTTTGACTTCTTGAGAGGTGGGCGCATTTTACCATAAGAGGAGGATATTGCTTGATACTTAGAAAATTTTCATGCTTGGCTCTTGCAACTGGGCGCATTTTGCCATAGGAGGTGGACAAAACCTGTGCCTTAGAACTTTTTATGCTTCTTCATTCTCCTTTGGGTGCATATCAAGGCATGAGCAGGACGAGACTCAACACTTAGAAATTTTTTCACTTCATGTCTATGAAGGGGGCGGATTTCACCAAGGCAGGAGGATGAAACCAATACTTAAACATTTTTCATGACTTCTAGCTAGAGATGAGGGTGCATTTAGGGGTGCCTACAAGATATTTTCAACACTTAGCAATTTTTATCACCTGCCAACTGGATGAGGGCGCGTTTGAGGTAAGCTACAGGATAAGAGTCATCACTTAGAATTTTCTCAGCCTCTGCCAGCTTCACAACGTCCTGCTATTTATAGTAAGTCTCTTGATTTTCATATCTCGGAAGTTCGGAATGATTTGAAATTTTGAACACTAGTCCTTCACGATTTCATCAACCTGTTCACACTGCTATTCCGAGTTAACTTGCTAAAAATAGCGTATTTCTAGAGGTGATTTTCTATTTATAGTAACAACCTGCTTCTGATACCTCCACAACTCCGTTTGACTTGAAATTCGAATGATGCGCTCCTCACCACGTGACCTGCCTGTCGACATCGGCGCATGCTGCTGATTTGCTATTTTTAGCCTGTTTCCAAAATGACTTACTATAAATAGTAAGTTCTCCGTTTACCCTCAAATTTTATCAACGAATAGCTTGGAAGATGCTGATCGTGGTGGTATACACCAGTTTTTGAAAATTTTGACTTTTTACACCTCTTTTTGGGTCACGAAGCTAGAAACCCTAATTTGTTCTGCATGCATATCAAATGATCACCATTTGTTCTTATTTCCGTTGCATTGCGATCAACTAGTGATTCTGAAGTGCTGGGAAGCGGCTGCTGGGATGCATCCGCTAAAAATAGCAAGTTCCTAAATGATTGACCATCTCCATTTTCATGTCACATCACTGCGAAGCTCTCGAAAAACCCATAAGGAATACGCAGACATGCAAAGAAAACCCTGACATGCAAACCCTAAAAATAGCCTCCGAAGGCTGAACTCTGAAAGTTGTTAACTCACTTCGCATGTTATACTATCACAAAGGTCTCAGAAAACCCAGAAGGAATCCTCAGACATGCGCTGAAAAACTCTGCATCTAAGCCCCGAAATCTGCTCCGGAAGCTGAACTGCCAAAAATAGTAAGTTGCCTGTTTTCGCTCAAATTTTTCCCATGAGCAACTTGATATGCTCTGAATGTAGAGTGACTGTTAAAACTTCAAAAATGCTGAGGAAATGCTCTGAATTGTGCACTTACTAAAAATAGTAAGTTGCCAGAATCTGATGAGATTTCAGTGGGAACCTGCTGGAAGCATGCCGATAACAACGTTAGTCTCAATTTTCAATTTATTCACTTCATTTGACTTCGGACTGACTAGAAAGATGGAAACCCTAATTTTTAGACTTGGCCAAATTTCACGTTTAAGCTTGTAGACGGGAACGTTCCCAGAAGGCAGACATTAGCAAAGAGACAGAGAGAGAGAGAGAGACAAAAACCAAAGCCAAAAGACCAGAATGGAGCAAAAATTAGGGGTCCCCATCTTGAATGGGGTGATGTGTGAAAAAGGTCACAACAGGACATAGTTGTACGTGTCTTTGAGGTAAATCAAAATTGAAATACTAAAGGCACCACTATTCTTAGAGATTTCTCTGAGATGCAACATGGATTTTCCTTACACCTCCATGTCATGTACTCTCCTTCCAACTCATGTACACATCATCCTTTTAAAACCACTTCACATGCCACATGTCAAGATGTAAGGGCTTGTGAGTTCTCAACTCACCATAGCCCTACATCTTGGCCTTGCTGGTTTAATCCCAACCATCCATTTCTCTAGAGAATTCAAAATTCTCTATAAATACCCCCTATTTTCTCTCATTTTGGGAAGAGATCATTCATGCTAACCAAACTCTTGCAAAATTTTCTTTTGAGCCATACTTAGCCAAATTCTTGTATTTCCATCCATTTTCAACTATTTTCCATCCCCATTGCATCTCACAACTTGCATCTTTTGCCATCAAAGGAGCATACAACATCAAAGATCGAAGGTCCAACCAAAGGACAACTCAACAAGGTAAAATGTTCCATTTTGTTTTGTTAAGTTAATCATTTGCCCAATCTTGAGGTGTAGGGTGTTCATAGTTGTTGTTTGCACTCTTTTTTTTGCTGCTCGTTTTCTAACAAGTATTTTCGCCTGTTCACACCTCTAATATACAATTACCTATAAGGGTAGAAAAGGGTCTTCTAGGGGGACCTAAAAAACAATAATACATGCATAAAACCATATAAGAGAAAATGAATAATAAGCTCTAATCTAAACACACAAAAATGTTGAATGATGATGAAACACTTGTGGTCCTTAATTAATAAAAAAATATTTCTTGAGATCTTAATTAGGAGTAGGATTAAGTGATATTGGAATGGGGATACCATGGGGGTATTACTAGTAGAATAATATACAAAAAAGGGTACTAGGAGAGAGGCTAAAGAAGCATCTTCTAAGGGATTATAATATTAATGATCTTGTATATCAATTGCAATTCCAAAATATCCAAGGATAACTCAAATATAAACTCCTCTAAAGATAGAGTGGGAGAATCAAAATCTAGATATGCAACCAAAAACTAAGGCTCACTACTAGGAGTAGGAGCACTAATATGATATGGTGAAGGAATTATCTCCATACTTGGGGGAATAAATCCATAAGGAATTAGGGGTGAAAAAATAATATTTCATTTAGCTCTATGAAAGTTGGTGTAGGATAATGTTTTTCCTTATGCTTAGGCTGAGAGTGAGGAATGTCTATGCTAATGGTGGTGGGGAAAAGCTTGGAAAATACTTGGTGGTAGGTGCACATGAAGGGAATGCATAAGGAGAGTGTAGAGATAAAGATAACACTAACAATAGGAAGGTTTAATGGAGTAATGAAAGGGAAAATATTACGAATATGGGGGATGAAAGAAGGGTCTAGAGATGGATCCTGTAGAGGAGGGGGACCAACCACTCAATGGATCTAGGTCACAGAGAGCTGAGAGTTAAAGGATGTCCCGATCTACCTCAATTGCGTAGGTGCTTAGGGAATTGTTTGATGTTTAGGGGTAGAGAACGAAGATCACTCTCAATGCTTCTGCCTTTCTACTAACTTGAGAGTTTCAAGGGGTTAAGAGAGAAGGTTTTTGGATCTTAGATTGTACCTTAAACAACTCTCTGCCAGAGGACAACAATGCAAGATAGGAACAACAGTGCCATGCACTAGAAATTGTATGGAAAAAAAGTGCAAGATTTAGTATGAAAACTATAGAGGCACGCTAATTACTTAACTAGTACGGTTTTAATGCAATAATGAAAGTATAAAATGATAGAATAACAAAATAATGAGAGATACACTTTAAGGTTCTAACTAGAATTTTACAAGAGTGAAAGGTGATGGAAATATGACTTATGAATGGTCCAGTTCACCAACAAGCTCCACATGAATGATCACCTACACACAGTAGAGAGGGGAAAAATGTTGGGGCTGTTTCAGGGCTTGTTGTAGTCAAACCCCTGTTTTGGTTTTCCCACCTCCATGGACAACCAGATAGATAGAGTATAGAAAAGCGATAAAAAAATTATGCTGGAAAAGAAAAGATACCAAATACTACAAGAAGAACTATGCTACTCAAATCCAAAAACAATGCAATAGTAAGTAAATAATACCACCCTCGACCAAAGGCACTCAAGGCCAATGAGAGAGGAATGCAAGTCTACAACCATAGCAAAGTTGAAGTGGCCGCAATGACACTGAAGGGAGTCTTGCAAGACACCAAGTTGCAGCTTCTGTGGTAGATGTGAAGAATGCTATGATGTTGGAGTAGTGGAGTTGATAGTGCAACAAGTAGCCAAGAATGTGAAGATGTGAAGATTGTGTCAAGAATGTCAAGAATTGTGAAGAAGTTTGAATGAATGGGAAAGGTAGGCATTTGAAGATGAGTTTGGGAGGGAAAGAACTGTTTAAAGGCTGGTTGAAGGGCACAAATACGTTACACTTTGGCCCCAATGGTGAACATAACACCTTTGCAGATTCTAGAGGCAAGAATCCTATTAGGATGGAAGTGCACCACACAGACATCTGTGTGCCGCGTGCGTGTCCTAGAAAAAAATGACCCCACTGACACTACAAATAGGTGTCAAGTGGATGGAGTACAGACGAAGGATGTAGAATTACATTGTCGAGTTTGATTTTTCTAAGGTGAAGGGTGTAAAAGGGGAACTTGCAAGGGGTGAAAATTCAAGCCTATACATTTTTCCCCCACTTTAGAAAACATGAGTGCCAATGAGTGTTCGATAAAGTAGACCAAAATAGTTTCAAGAAAATATACTTGAGCTATCGAGGAAGCAGACTGCGATCTAGCATGCTCGAAAGCATAGGGCAAACAAATGGCTCCACAGGTACTCAGTCCTGAAGAGAGTTGAAAAAAGTGCATCAGAGGCCTACATACCAATGGTGAATAGATATTGCAAGATGAAAGCACTTCATAGGTCCTCAGACTTGCAAAGAAGGCATCCCCTAGGTGCTTAGTCCTGAAGGAGGCCGAATGTGAGGGACTCTGTAGAGTCTGATTAAAAAGCAACTTTACAGATGCACCTGCAAAGCAACATGTTAATCCACTAACAAAACATGTTAGATGTCCAAAAGAAGCCACATAGGTAGACAAGCAGATAGACAACCATGCAGAAAGTCAACAATTGAAGGAAGAGCTTTCAAAGGGGTCCCTCAGGAACCCTTCAAAAGAAAAGGGGTCCACTCAAGGGACACTTTGTTTTAAAGTGCAACATATTTTTCACAAATCAATTCAACATCAAGCAATCCTTTTGAAAGATTTCACTTCATCAAGGAATTCGAAAGGAAGAATGCCCCCTCACAAGGGGAAAGTCAAAACCTTGCTCGTAGGAAAAGGTGCTCCCTCCTTGGAGGAAAGTTTCCTAAATTATTTCTATACAAACCCATGAAGAAGGAAAAGTATTCCACTAGGGGTCCTTGTTGAGGAATGCAATTTTTGAAAAAATAGATTTTTAAGAAGGGATTTTTTGGCCACCGAATGCACCTTTTGAAAATTGAAGTAATATGAGATCCCCCCTTAGGAGGGTGTGTGCCGAACACAAAGGCATGTGACATCCTAAGGAGAGAAAAGCATGAATGTAGGTAATGTTGTGGCCTGTAGAACATAACGAGATGTAACCATGGCAATGTTGTCGCACATGTGAGGGACAACACATGAGCACCACAACATCACAAAGCAAGCAAAGAAAAGAGATAGATAAAAATAAAGGGAAAACAATGACATAATGAACAAGAGACAAGGGGATCTGATATTTCAGGGTCAGAGTTGCTCATAAATATAGATAGATAAGTATAATAATATATAAGTGAACTATCATTAACCCCCTACTATATTAGACCATATGAAGAAGGGCACATGAAAACAAAATGAAAATAAAAAATTGGGTCAACATGGAAGGGAGGCCTAAATTCCCCCAACACTTTTCATCGTCCCCAATTGTCGAAAATCAATACATGACAAAGAGAAGAATGATGTGAAAAATAGAAGAATTTATACGACAAAAAAACACTCTTTTATCCAAGCACCTACGGGGGTGACAAGGGTCATCCAGGAACATATAAAACAAGAATAGGGGAACACAATACATGTACATACACACAATCTAATCTACAAGTAAAGAAGATGCCCCCCTAAACCTTATCAAACAAGAGGTCATCGTTCTCCCAATCTAGATCATTGTAAGGGGAGTACAGATGAGCCTGCAAGGGCAGAATATCAAGGGGCTACCCTTCGACCCTCTTGCAACAAGAGACAAGGAAGAAGGCCCTTTGAGGTCTTCTCCACTCAGTTCCTATGTTGGTGAATTTTAGCGACCTTGCAAAGATCACTGATAGGGTTGGTACATCGTCTATAGAGTTGAACATGCACTTTACAGGAGTGTCATGTGTTAACTCAATGAGCGATGGAGGGAACACTCGAGATCCATTGCTAGCCTCACTAAATGATTTGGGAGCAGGGACGAACTCTGGGGATGTTGGGGCTTCCTCCATCACTAGGATGGTGCAAGCCAACATAGAACCACCCTCTGAAGAAGGAAAACCCTTATTTCGACCCCATTACAAGCTGGGTCGTCCTCCATCTTTCACTTCATTGGGGGATGTGAAATCCCCATAGATGAAGCAGAGGGTGTGGAGGAAGAGGAGAAAACCACATAAGACACCACCAAAGTATTCGACATGTTGATAGGTTTGGAGAAGGGCGGGATGTCCAGAAGGGACATCAGAAGGGGAGGCTCAGCCGAAGGGGTAATGAATACTTGCACCCTCTTCGGGTGAGGATCATTCACGCTTCCAGGGGGAGCCGAGAGAAAGGCTGAGGTGGAGGGAACTGAAGTAGGAAGAGTGAAAAAGGAGGACACAATAGAAGCTATCAAAGTGGGAGCTTCTGGCTCCTCTTCCTTCTTTTGCAAGGTAGCCTACTTAGTGACTAGAGCCTTCCTCTGATGCTTGCGCTCACACACAAGGTAGTTTCTATGACTCCAACAGCTAGAGGCCACAACTTGATAAGGGATGGAAGACTCCTATTCAATCATCAGAGTATCCATCACAATAGTTTCTGACAGAGGGAGGGACTCCTAGACGAGAATAGGAGAAAGAGATGGAGAAGAGGATGCAACAACAATGAGAGGAGCAAGCTCGAGCGCCTCAGCGGTGGGCCTCTTCCCATTCACTACCTTATAGGTAGGAGCAGTAGGAGGCCACAGAGGCCGAGACATAGAGGATGATCCATGGGGATTCTTCCCCTTACCATAAAAAATGGGCCGAGGCACCATGGGTAAGACAGGAAGTTCAAATACTAGATGTTTGGGCTTTCATCAAGAGGGCACCATCGAATTCCCTAGCAATTACATTGGAGTAGAAGTCGATGGCACTGTAATAGGGTGGGAGGAAGCGATAGGTGGGACAACAAAAGAAGAAGAAGAGGGTCCCTAAGCATGGGCAGGCTTTCCCTTCCCCTTTTGAGAGGAAGAGGCATCTTGCTACTGCACTATAGGGTGGGTCATCTTCGGCTGCCCCTTGCCCCCAGTCTTATACTTAATTTAATTATGATAAAGTAGGTTCGTTCTAGGAGGAAGTGGAAAAATTGGGGCGGGCCAAAAATGATCCAAGGAATAACCCCCACAGGATACCAATGGCTGATATCCAGTGTCGTGCACGACATGCACAGTACCTTTGTGAGAGAACTTCAGACATTTGTGAATAATGGAAGCAATTCCATTCATGGAAGCTAGCCAAGGGATGCCCAACTTCACCCTGAATAGATCAGATTTTGGAATGATATTGAAAGTAGTATCCACAGCCCTAGGTCCCACTAGGACGGAAAGAGTTATATAACCATACAAAACAAGAGAAAGACCATCATATGTATGTATATTAGTTTTTATCCTCTCATATTCCTCCCTCTATAGTGAGTTCAACCACAAGGTTTCCTCTATACTAACATTCACTCAACTCGTGGGGTCCACAAGGATTCCTGTTATGATGTTTCCATTTACGCAAATAGGAATGTATAGGGGAGAGGCTTTTTTGTTCATGGGTAGGTCCTATGAGGTGAAATCCACATTTGGTGAGCTAGTCACAGGTTGAGGAGGAGGACAAGGATTAAATGAGACCACATTTACATAGGATGAGGCCTTAGGAGAAGCATTAGAAGGATCAATAATTAAGTTCGCAGAGTGAGACAAAAATGGGTCTGTATAAATCTGCAACTCACTATTTGCCTTAGCCACTAACTTATTCAGGTTTTGCTTCTTTCCATCGAGATGGGTGGTACCATCATCGATAGGATCCTGTATCTCATGACGTAGGCACATGCAACGTTCAATATCATGCCTGTGGACATGATGGTATTGGCAGAATGTGTTTCCATCATATTAGTTAGGTTAAGGCTCCCTTAAAGGTCGAGGATCTTCTAATGTTATAATCTTATCCTTCAATAACTTTTGAAGAATAGAAGAATAAGATTTAGATAGTTTAGTAAATTTTCTATTGTGTTTGAGGCCTCGATCGTTAGTCATGGTGACTATATTTACAAAAGAATTTCCTTTCCCTGAAATTGACGCTATAGATCTTACTTTAGAGTGGGAGCACAAGGAGGATCCCCCGAATTGAACAACCGTCCATTGGTACTCTTGCAACACATCACACATATGTGTGAAAGAAGGATATTTCATCAAGGTGAATTTCTCCTGCCAAGCTCACTGTAGGTTGCCTATGAATACCTTCTGCACGTCCAAGTCAGGCAATGAGTATGAAATTTGTGAAAAGAGCACTTGGTATCACATAATGAAATCAATGATCTTCTCATGCTCTCCCTGCTTATATCAGACGAGATCTGAGAAGGTCATCTTCAAACTAATGTTAGCCTAGAATTTCCAGAGAAACTGATTGACCAGTTGATCAAATGAGAATATAGAATTGTCAAGCAAGGAATAGTACCACTCTAGTGCTGTATCCTTAAGAGATCAAGGAAAAATTTTATCCATCAAAGCATCATGGTGAAAGAAATTTGTACACATTATGTTAAAATCAGATACATGTGTTTGAGGATCCTCTTTACCACCATATTTTTCAAACTTAGGAATCTCCATTCCTTGAGGGAAAGGAGTGTTTAAGATTGCTATAGATAGGGGGCTATGTTGGAAGAAAGGTTGGAAGATGGGTTGAGCAGAAGCCTGGGATAGGCTTGCTAAATGGTTTTGCATCTGAGCCATGTTTTGAAGAAAAGGATTCAAAACAACATCATTAGATGATGTAGGACCAGTATAGCCACCGCCATGCCCACCTTCGGACCCGCCTCCAAAACCGCCTCCCAAGTCCCCACCGGAGCCTCCACCATGACCACCTCTATGGCCCCCAATAGAGCCACCACCGGTGCAACTACCATGACCACAACTAAAGCCACCATTATGACCACCATCGATACCATTACTAGCGCCACCACCACCACCCATTCCACTAGAGCCCCCACCACCAGAGGCACTAGGAGGAGAGAAGCTAAAGCCAAGGGGTATTCTACTCGCCTTGACCATGTGGGATATTTGAGGAGTAGAGGAAACAATGATCAAAGGTCTTGTTTCAACCATGCATACAAACGTTGTAGGCATCGAGACACCTATATGTCTCTCATAGGAATTGAGCATTGTCCCTCGGGTAGTACCTGATCTAGTGTTATACGAAGTGATGTATGATTTAGTTAGATTGGTGAGGTCACATAAGAATTCTATACTTGTCTAATTTTTTCCTAACATATATCTCACCTCATTAACAAGCCTAGCAACTCTAGCCATATTGGGTAATTTCTCCAAGTGATTTTCGAGATCTAACAGTCTTCTGTCTAATTCCAGAAGGTGTTCTATAGGGATGTGTACAACATCATCCTCATCCACATATGAGGTTGTAGGGGATGTTGGAGGAGTGGGTACACAGGTGATCTCGTCAATGAAACCCATCTCAGTTGCCAAAATCTCCTCTTGAGAAAAAAGATTGGTAGTAAAGCCTGTGGTAAAGTCAGAAGTGACCTTCATCATATCCATTTGTAAGCATCAAAAAATTATTTTGATAATGTACTTGGAGGTCGTAGACTGGGTTGTGATGCTCATAAGACCCCAAAAAACCTAGGTTTGTGACACTTGGTGAGTGTGAGGGAGAGAGTCCTGACATAAAGGAATAGATAGACGTTGTTCATGTCAAGTTCACCAAAATGTAGAGGGGGACCGACCACTCAACGACTCCAAGTCACGGAGATCCAAGAGTTGAAGGGTTCCCTGATCTACCTCAACCACATAGGTGTTTAGGGAATTGTTTGATGTTTAGGGGTAGAGAACAAAGAGAACTCTCAATGCTTCTACCTTTCTATTGACTCGAGAGTTTCAAGGGATTAAGAGCAAGTTTGTGGATCTCAGACTGTACGTTAGACAACTCTCTACCAGAGGATTGCAACATAGAATAGGGATGCCAGCACAGTGCACTAGCATCTCACAGGTGTGTTGGCATCTGTACGGACAAAAAATGCAAGATTCAGTATGAAAACCATAGAGATGCTAACTACTTAACTAGTATGGTTTTAATGCAATAACAAAAGTATAAAATGAAAGAATTACAAAATAATGAGAGATATGCTTTAAGGTTCTAACTAGAATTTTACAAGAGTGAAAGGTGATAGAAATATGACCTACGAATGGTCCAATTAACTAGCAAGCTCCACACAAACAATCACCTACACACAACAGAGATGGGAAAAATGTTGGGGCTGTTTTGGGGCTTGCCGCAGTCAAACCCCTATTTTGGTGTTCCCACCTCCACGAATAGCCAGATAGATAGAGTATAGAAAAGTGATAAAGAAAGTATGTTGGAAAAGAAAGGATGTACCAAATACTACAAGAAGAACTATGCTACTCAAATTCAACATCAATGCAATAGTAAGTAAATAATACCACTCTCAACCAAAGGCACTCAAGGCCA
The DNA here is from genome assembly GCA_007258455.2 of Sequoia sempervirens. Classification (NCBI taxonomy): domain Eukaryota; kingdom Viridiplantae; phylum Streptophyta; class Pinopsida; order Cupressales; family Cupressaceae; genus Sequoia; species Sequoia sempervirens. Next base: position 447,051,659 of record VDFB02271358.1, on the reverse strand, counting down.
ATGAGAGAGGAATGCAAGTCTACAACTGTGATAAATTCGACGTGGCTACAACGATGCCAAAGGAAGTCTTGCAAGACACCAAGTTGCAACTTCTGTGGTAGATGTGAAGAATGTTGTGATGTTGGAGTAGTGGAGTTGATAGTGTAGTAAGCAACCAAGAATGTGAAGATGTGAAAATTTTGTCAAGAATGTGAAGAATTGTGAAGAAGTTTGAATGAATAGGAAAGGTAGGCATTTGAAGATGAGTTTGGGAGGGAAAGAGTCATTTAAAGGTTAGTTGAAGGGCGCAAATATGTTACACTTCAGCCCCAATGGCGAACATAACACCTTTGCAAATTCTAGAGGAAAGAATCCTAGTAGGACAACAGTGCACCGCACAGACGTCCACGTGTCACGTGTTGGGAATAAGGTGTTTCAACTTTAGAGTCCTAACATTTAATTATTTAATGTATTATTGTATTTATTTGTTTTAATTAATTTCCTACAATGTCATGTCATTAAGTGGGACCCACTGGCTAGGTGGTATCCTCGTTGGAGGTGACTGTATGACACATATTCATTACATGTGGAGGTAGGCATCCCATCTTGGAATCATGGACCTAGGACAAGTGGTGTCATCTTATGACATATTCTATTACATGTCATAAGGTATATTTTGAATGGAGAAAGTGTGGTGCCTTAGTGGGGTATGACAAAAGTGTGAAAGAATAAGTGTGATAGTCATGTTTGACTTATTATTTGTTTGTTGAATGTGTTGTAAGTGTGAATTTTTTTTATGGAACATGTTATATGACATTTTTAAGGAATTTGTCATAACACACTATAAGCGTGAAGTAGGCACCCAAGCTTGGAGAGAGAGGTTTTGCATGTTATGAGAACTTTAAGAGCTATAAGAGAATGTTGTACAAATGTCCAAATCATGCCTATGGTGTGAGATATTATTGCCACATGGGTTTGGATGCCTAAAGTCTTCTAGAAGCCTCTCAAAGCTTGTATCTCCTGTAAATAGGATGCCTTGCATTGTAGAATGGATAGTTTGATTGCAAGTATTGAAGTGTTGTTGGATTTCCTCCAGAAGAGCAAGATGTAGTCTCCATGTTAAGGTTGTGAGCCTGCAAGTGTATTGTAACCTTATTGTTGTAGATTAATACATTGGTTCGATGCTTTGGAGTGTGGGGTTTTTTACCTGAAAGGGTTTTCCCCACGTATATCATTTTTTCTTCTCTTCTATCTATCTCTTTTCTATTCTTTGCGTTTCTCATTCTTGAAATGTTAATTTACATGACGTTATGCTGTTGAAATTTTCTTAGATCTGAAACTACATCAACTTTCCTAGAAGGGTTAATGCATGGGAAATTAAACTATGTCTATTTCCGCTTTAAGGCATAGTAGTATGTGCTTGTATCAAGATGATTAAAATCTGATTTATTTTAAGAAGCATAAGATACTGAAGGTGCATACTGGATCTTGGAAGGCTTTCTAAGTTCATCATTTCCTTTCAACATGTGTGTCCCTGATAGAAATTCCCCCACCAAAACTATAGACAGGCGCCAAGTGGATGGAGTATGGGTGGTGGATGTGGAATTACATTGTTGGGTTTGATTTTTCTAAGGTGAAGGGTGTAAAAGGGGAACTTGCAAGGGGGGTGGAAATTCATGTCTATACAGATCCAAAAATGCTAGATGCAAGGAGGTTTGGAAATAAGAGGATGAATAGGTGAAAGTGAAATAATAGTCTTAGGTAGGGGTTTTGGTGATGAAGCATGATAAACAGACTTGACAATTAAGATGGGATTCTATTTGGGATAAAATGAGTGAAGATATAATGATGCTTATGCAATCTAGCTAACTAGTTATGACAAGTATATTTGCTAAACTTAGTGCTAGGAGGAGTGAGCTCATGTAGCTTGGATTGCTTTCCACTTTCTATCCTAGGGTTAGTCCATGAAATGGAAGTATTTCCCAAGATCATGTGAACCCTCTTGGTGTAGATGAAGAAGGGGAACGTTCAACCATCATTGGTTTCTTTCCTCTTCTTGACCTACCTGGGTAGGAGGAACTATAGAAACCACCAAAGGTCAAGTCACCATAGGGTGCATAGAGGTAATGGAAGGTTTGGGAGGTGGAATTTGACTCACTTTATAATTTTTATCTATTCTAAATAAAATATCCATATGAGGTTGGAGCGGACTAGAAGTGGTGGGCCAAAAGTATTCCAAAGAGAATTTATCCTTAAGAGAAAGTGGTTAATAACCACTATGTCACAACATGAATATTACCTATGTAGGATAATTGAAAGGAAAAATAGGTAGTGGAAACAAATTTCAAACACGGATTGAAGAAGTAGAGGGTTCAAAAACTTTGTTACAAATATTTAAACTATTACAGTTTAGATGCACATTCATAAATTTCATATTTAAACACATGAAACCATAACATAGATTTACATGGGAAAACCAACACACCCAAGCACAAATCAATTTTATTATTAGTAAAACAGTGATTACAATATGATAACAAAGTCTATGCTCTTGCATGTCTCTTTACAATGCCATACAAATTTGGAGTAATTTCAGTAGCATAATGATTTCTTAAAAAATACAAAAATCATCTCACAAAATACATAAATATTTCTCATATTTATAAACCTCTAACATGGGCACCTAAGAATTCCATGTACCATCTCCATAGTCTCTCCATGCATCCAAATTGAAATGAAGAACATGCATAAGTCCAAACTGACCAATAAAGCAACCTGCCAATCATGCAATGACATGCACCAACATGCACCAACATGCAACAACATGCAAGGAATCCAAATCCATATTTTATGAAAATATTAAGTCACCTTGGCATGCATGGTGTCCCATTAGAGAAAATATAGCCAACTGCCAATTTTGAACTCCCTTTGAATTCTAATCACTTCGAGTGGTTGTCATAGTCTCATTTTAGCAACCTTTTGAAACCCCACCAAGTGATAACTCCAAAATCAGTGAAACATGTCTCTATGGTGCAACTTTGAGATATTTTCACAAAATTCTCTTCCCAATTGAGCACCCAAGTGATAAGTGGCATAATTTTAACATGCTCCCCTCCACATATGTAAGAAGCCAACTCACAATTGGGTCCGACAAAGTGTTATTTCAACTTAGAAACTATAGCGTTGAAAATTATACTCCCTTGAAGGTGATAATGCAATTTCATGTTTGTTTGGACCTACTTTTGTGACCCTTGCATTTATGCATTTTCAACATCTCCTAATTAGGTCCTAATCTCCTAAATTATGCATTTCAAGGCTTATTTTATCGTTTTCTAACAAATTGCAAGAAGATAACAAATGCATTCATCTAATGTTTTTCCCCTAACACCTTAATTTTTGGAATATGGGGCCAAGATTGAGATGAACTTGGGTGGCTTTGTCCCCCTATTTTTTCGGGCTCAAAATTCAAATATGTCAGTGTTGACATTTTAACATTTGAAATTCAAGTTGTAAATGTCGGTGATCGGGATCTAATTTTCGAGAAATTAGAGTAAATGCCTATAAATACCTAATCTTGGAGAAGAAAGAGATCATTACATTCCACCATACACATTTAGATTTGTAGGTTTTCAAGATTATTTGGATATTTGATCAAGTCCTATTTCATGATTAAAGATTGATGGCAATAAAAGAGCATAATGAATTCTAGGTTTGGGAGATGCATTTGGCCATTTCCTTCAACTTAATGAATTTTTTCCTAAGTGTTCTCATCTTCAAGATTCATTCTACTTGCAGCCTAAAACAAGGTATCATTGTGTTTCATATTTCCTAAGGGTATTTGACTTCCTCTTAGGTAAATCTTGTCATTTTCAAATAGGAATCCCTCTAACACACTTGAGGTTTTATGCAATTTAGATCATAACAATCTTAGATGCACTTAAGGTTAGGAGAACACACACATTATCTATTAGATATTTGGCTATTTGTGGAGGTAGAAATACCAAAATAAGAGCTTAACTGAGGAAAACTCCTATATAGCCACCCCCACCATCTCTTTTGCAGATTTATTGTAGGTACATATCCAAAGATGAAAGTTTGCAGGGAAGGAATCAAAGAGCAGACAGAGAGCTATAGGTTCAAGTTTTAGTTCCAAAAAGGGTATACAAGGACATGGATGCCCTTGGGTGGCTCTGTCCTCCTATTAAGGCTAGATCCAAATTCATATGATAGGTACACAACACTCCGCCCTTCCCAGATCTACTTATAAATCACTATTATAATTTGTCAATTGTCAGGATCTTATAATTTTCATATTAGGGAACATAGTCTCATTAGGTTAATCAAGGATTCAAATAAATTCCAATCCATTTTAAAGTCTCAAAAGGATCAGATCTAGTTCTGATTGACTCACCTTCATGGTTGAAAGTTAATCTAAACACCTTTTTGATTTGCATCCTAATGTACCCTTGAAAAAAGAGGAAATTAATCCTAGGTTTTACATATTAAACTTAGGGTTCTATTTTTCTTTGTTACATTTGGTGAACCTGACATTTTGACATCATAAATATTCTACAATGTGAAGCAATCCAACCCTAGATCTAGGTTTAGCATTGCATTGGTATGTATTGTTTGTTTAGGGTTTCATTTTTGCATCATAAAAAATAAAATTCAAAAAATTGCATCTCATATTGCATCATAGGTTGTAATAGGATTACTTTCAGTCATTTAGGTTAGATCTTCATTCAAAATTGCATTCACAATTGTCACTTTTTGTTCAAACATTGTTACACATTTGCATTTGAGCTATATTGTCATAAATTGAGAAAATTTTGAAAAAAACACGCACTATCAAATTTGTTTGTAGACAAAAATAGAATCCTTAAACAGTATCATAAACATGTTCCAACTTTTAGTTTTTACCTACCCTATCTAGAATAGAGACATCCTTAGGTGGCTTTGTCCCACTATTGGTGGCTTAGAAATGTTTTGCACATATCTCTATCTTTTATTATTAGTCTATTTCTGCTTGCTAATGTCTATTTTGAAAATTTGAAAAGGTATTATTGCATGTAAAAGAAATGTGTCATTTTTGCATGATTTTGTGTAAATTTGTGAAAAAGTATTACATTTCGTTACTAGAAATTATTAGATATATAGGAAAATTGTTTACATTTTCTAAAGCATTGTATAATTTTGGTAAATTACTTTCCATTTTGGAAAAAATTAAAAACCATAGGTTGTTACAACACATTTCAAAATCTGGAAAAATAAAAAAATGACAACATAATCAATTCCAAATCTGGGTTTGCAAACTGTCACATAGTTAGTTTCTGTCACTAATACCTCTGAAACTAAAATTTTAGAAAGAGAACTAGCAGGACATACATTCCCTAGGGCATCCTAGTCCTCTAAAACCTGGCTTATATATCTCAGGAACATATTAATACCTATTGTTAGTTTGCAAATCTAGAATATGATTTTTAGATCTGTGTCTTTAATAGGTCTATAAGTCTGTTTTCATCCTAGTTAACCTTAACATGCATAAGTTCATAAACTAAATGAAATTTAATGGTTATCCTTGGAGAAGGCATAGTCATCTGATCATGTCAGATCTCTTTCTACAAGTGCATTGTATACCTATCAAGTCCTTTAGTTGCGATGAATTAGATGAAGTACTCAAGAACTTCATCTCACTTAGATCATCCACTATGGCTTGCAACATTCTTACACAAAAAAGAAAAATTGATGTAATCACACCCCAACTTATCATTTATCCACCTACACAACAACCTAAAGCCCAAACCAAATCCGTGCTTATCATAGGACCACCTTAAAAAAAACCAAAAACTCATGGCCATATCTTAAAATTTGCAAAGCAACACACAAGTAATCATGTATCACAACAACCATGATATCATATAGTTGCTCATACATATAACAAAAAGAACAACAAGCAACCAAGACAAACACAAGAAATTCCCTCATTGATCCCACTCCCATAGCTTATTTTACCTAGTGCCCCTTGTTTACCTCAACATAGTGGAAATGAGTATGATCTTGTGGAGCAACTTCATAATAATCCTGCTAAGATTTCCTTGTGGGATCTAATTCAAACATCACCTACTTACCATGGCATGCTTCAAAATGATTTAAAAAAAGTTGTGGTCCCTCCTAGTGTGCAACGAAACAATGTAGCAACCTTAATTGAGGGTATGAACTCAGTTAACATGGATATTGTCTTTCATCAAAGTGAATTACCTCCTTTCGAAACATAAAAAACAAAATGATGCTTCGATGATAATGGCTATTATTCACAAGTTTTGGATTAGGCATACCCTTATTGATAATGTTTTGGGCTAAATGTTTGTAATGTAAATATTTTGGACAAAATTGGGGTAGATAAGACTAAAATTCAACCAAATTCTTTGTCTATCCATGGTTTTGATAATGTGGGAAAAAAATCGCTTGACTTGTAATAACTATACCTATCAAAGTTGGTAAAGTTATGTTGCACACTCCTATCCATGTCATGCCCCATGATATTTCATACAATCCTCTCTTGGGTAGACCATGGACTAATGAGATGAGAGGATTACCTTCAACACTTCATCGTTTAATGATATACACTTACAAAAATAAGGTTTACACGATAAAAGCTGATCCAAAATCTAAAAATTATGTACAAACTGAGAAAGGAATAAAAATTCCTTTGAGAACATTAATACCAACCTCAAAAGTGGAACCTTTACAAAGCGAAGATAAAGATGAGTGTCTTTCATTAGTGACAAATTTTTTGGATGATGATTTCAGCTCATTAGATTTTACACCTACATTCATAGGGGAATATAATATCACACAATCAAAATAAGGAAAAGAAAAAGAAGTCGCAATTGTATCAACACAATCTATCACCGAATCATCAAAAGCATATGAATCTAAAAATTCTAGCAAAGATGTAAACACAAATTACACATCCACTTATGATGAAACTGATTATGAGAAACCACCCTCCTTAAAAGAAATGGAAGCCATTTATGGAAGAGGATATCAACTCTTGAAACAATTCAGTTATAATGGAAAAGGATGTGGTGCAAAAGAACAAGGAATTCATGTTCCCATAGAGATCAACACACAAGAAAAAAAGAGAGGTCTTGGTCATTATACTTCAAAAATAACGAAAGCATCAAAAAGACCTTCATTAAATGTGAATTTCATCACACAAGATTCTCCTAAGGAAAATCTAAACTTGGTGCATCCTGAAATGATAGATACTACAAGAAATGATGTTGCTGGATACTTTTCAAAATGATGAATCTCTAGATTTTTTTTGGGAATGTATGAAAATTTTCCTAGCCATCATTATCGTAGATTTTCCTATTGTTTAAATAATAAGGGATACTTTGGAGAAGAAACTAAATCATGTGATGATGAACAAGATGAATCTCAAACAATTCTTGATGTTCCAAATCGAAACGCATTACTTGTAGGAGACACCATAAACATACAAATGGATTCATCTAATGAAGAGAAGGTGATTCAAATAGGAAAATTTCTTGATGATGATGAACAAGAATATAATGCAACCTTTTTACATGACTTTCTTGAAATATTTGCTTGGATATGCTGAGTATTGACCCTAAGATAGTCATGCATAACATTGTCCTTGAAAAAGATGCTAAACTAGTGAGACAAAAGATACACACGATGAATCCTAAGGTAGCTTTATTGGTTAAGGCTGAAATTGAAAATCTCTTACAAGTTGGTTTCATCTACCCTATTGATTATTCACCTTTGATATATAATATTGTTGCGATGAAAAAACCTGATAATCACATTAGGATGTGTATACATTTTCATGATCTTAATAAACCATCTTTAAAGGATGATTTTCCCCTTCATAATATTGACATGATAGTGGATTCAACTGTGAGACATGCCCTATTATCATTTATGGTTGGTTTTTCAGGGTATAATCAATTTTTTATCAACCCCCAAGATCAATATAAAACTAATTTCACTACACCTTGGGGAGCATTTTGTTGGGTTGTTATGCCTTTTGGATTGAAAAATGCTGGAGCAACATATCAAAGAGCTATGAAACTAATATTACATGATTTTATACATAATATTTTGGAAGATTATGTTGATGATATTTTGGCTAAGTCTATAACATGTCAAGATCATGCCAAAATCCTCTATCAAATATTTGAAAGAATTTGTAAGTACAACATGAGGCTGAAACTGAAGAAATACGTCTTTGGTATGGATAGTGGAAAACTGGGGATTTATAGTGTCACATAGAGGCATTGTGGTGGAAACAAAGAATATTGATGCTATAATAAACATTCTACCTCCTAAGAATATTTCACAATTGCATAACTTACAAGGAAAGATTTAGGCTATTCACTATTTCGTTGCATCATTGGTGGATTAGACTCTTCCCTTTACCCAAATCCTTAAGAAAGAATCAAAATTTAGATGGAATAAGGATTTTCAAAAAGCCTTCAAAAATATGAAACAATACTTAGCTAATCCTCCCGTCTTACAACCACCCATACTAGGAAAATCTTTTATTCTCTATATTTCAGCTTCAACACACACTCTTGCCACACTATTGGCATAACAAGATGAGAATGGCAAGGATAATCCTATTTATTAAATTATTCAAACACTGATTGATTATGAAACTCGTTATACAACTATAGAAAAATAATGCTTGGCTCTTGTGTTTGCTACAAAAAAAAATTGAGACATTATTTACTAAACATAGAAGTTCATGTTGTTACAAAATTTGATCCCTTTAAGCATCTATTCACTAAAACAAATTTGTCAAGATGTTTAGCTAAGTGGGTTATGTTGTTAACTAAATTTGACCTAAAATTTATTACTCAAAAAGAAATCAAAGGCCAAGCATTGACCAACCATTTAGCTAAGGCTCCTTCACTGCTAGCTTTACCAAATCAAGACTTATTCCCTAACAAAATGTGTTAAAAGTAGATGAAATGAAACATGGGAATTATATTTTGATGGATCTAAGTGTCGAAATAGATTTGGTGCTGGAACTATATTAATACCTCCCTCAGGGAATCCAATTCCCTTATCCTACCATCTAAATTTCCTGTGTTGAAACAAAGAAAAAGGGAACCCTAGGTCTAATGTGTAAACCTAGGATTCAAATTTTGGTATGGTGTGTTTATGTATTTTTTCTATTATTTCATTAAGATGGAGATCAAAAAGGTGTATAGATTGACTTTCAACCATGAAGGTGTTTATATCTTTTGGGTTTTTGGATCATTGTACAATGCGAGTTATGTTCACTAGTTTTGAATAGTGCTTTTTTGTGTATCTAGCTGATGTTCAGGAGAAATGTAGTTGCTCCGAATTTCTTCCTATTTGAGTTTTATGACTTGTAGTTTTCAAGATAAGTTGATGAGGTCATGTTAAAGAATTTATTTTTAACTGGAGAGATTGGATCATATTAAGGTAGCGTGTGCTTAATTGATTTATGTGTTTCACATTGATTTTGGCCGACCTTGTGTTAAACACTACTTACGAAGATCATGGAAGCATGTTGAGGCATGTTGGGACTCATTTAGGTCCTCATTTGGTGTGTGTTTGGGTTTCCCTCATTCTAATTCCACTGTAGAATGCTTTGGTGCCAACCTAATTTGAATTTGTAAATACAAATGGTGCGTGTGGCCGACTTTGGATCAGTTTCAAAGTTGAAGATGGTATAAATATAAGTTGAGATGTGTGTGAAAGGAAGGAATGAATGAAAGAGTAAGATAGATGTGAGATAGATGTAAAATAGTGTGTGTGTGATGTGAGTTTGAGCAGATTAGTGTGAAATCTAATTGTAGAGTGTCTGGAGGTAGTGAGCTAAAGGTGTACTCTATCATTCAAGCATGTCTGCAAGTGTGTGAGTGAATTGTGGCAGAAATATTCGTTGCATTGAGATTTTATTCTCTCTGTAAAAAATCTCTTCTATCTTCTTTTGTAATTCTGTGGAAGTGAGCCTTCAGGGTGGTTAACCCTTACTGGACAATGAGTCCTATTTTGGACAGCGGGTCCTATTTTGGCAGTGAGCCGTTGTAATCAGTTTTTATACTCTATATATTGTGAGATAATCCTCACCGTGGTTTTTCCACGTAAATCTAGTGTTTATGTGTGTATAGTTTTTGCTTCTTTCAGTTTTTATTTTTACACTTAATGATTAATCATATTAGCAGGATAAAGGATTTATGAATGATAATAGATTTAATCTCTGGTGGAAGTTTTAAAGGTTAAATTTTCTACAAATGATTCACCCCCCCTCTCAGTTGTCTTGTTCAATGATTGGTATTAGAGCTTGGTTCCTTGGAGAAGAGCTTAACCGCTTGAGGAAGGTTTGGGATGGCAAGCAAGATCACTATTGAGTCTCCTAGGTTCGATGGGACTAATTATGCCCTCTGAAAAATAAAGATGGAAGGATATCTGGAGTACTGTGTATATGATATTGAGAAAGCTTATAAGACTTCCTACACTCTTCCTGCTAATGTTCTGAGTACAACTGATGAAATCAAGGCGCATGAAGTGAACAATAAGGCAAAGTTCATTTTGAAGAATAGTCTTTCACATATCGAATTGATTAAAGTTCAAATCTAAAGACTGCTAAAGAGGTCTGGGAGGTATTGGAAAAGATTCATGAAGGAGATGGAAAGGTCAAAGAAGAAAAGTTGCAGAACTTGGAGGCACAGTTCGAGATCTTGCATATGTCTGAAGATGAGAACATTAAATCCTATGTATAGAGAGTGGATGAACTGGTAGGTGGAATGAGAGGACTTGGTGCTATAGTAGAAGAATCCAGTATTGTAAAGAAGACTCTCAGAATTCTCCCTGATGCATATAGTAAAAAGGTATCTGCTATTGAGGAATTTATAGATTACAAGACTTGTACTAAAGATCAGTTATTGGGTACTCTAACATCATTTGAAATGAGAAATACTAGCTTAAGAAATGGATCTAAGATAGAAACTACTATCAAGGCTACAAAAGTTGAAGATCTGAATGAAGAGAACCTCGATGAAGTAGAAGCTAACTTTGTAAGAAGGATGAAAAAGGGCTCCGGTAAGTATGAAGGTAAGTTAACCTTTAAATTATTTAGTTGTGGAGGAATCGGTCATTATGCTTCGAGATGTCCAAAAAGGGCTAAAAAGAATAAACATAGATTAAGCAAAGAAAACAAAGGGAAGACAATTAAGAGAGCATATTATGTGAATGAAGATGCTGGTATTTCTGATGAAGAATATGATTATGGAGATTTTGATGACAATGAATGCTTGTTCTTGGTAATAAAATATGAATCTACTTCTGCTAATATTGAAAGATAGGTAAAGGAAAGTGTTCTAGAGAAAGTTGAAGATACTGTAATTTCTGCTCTTCTTGCTAAACATGATAAGAACTAATGGGTTGTTGATAGTGGCTATTCACATCACATGACAGATGATAAGAGTGAGTTTGTTAAACTTAAAAAATATGATGGAGGCTTAGTTAAGTTTGGAGATGATACTGGTGCTAAGATTTGTGGGATATGTTTAGTCAGTTTTGATGGAAAGCATAATATTGATGATGTCTACTCTGTTAAGGGCCTAAGGAATAATCTCTTGAGTTTTGGAAAGATGTGTAGTAAAGGATATAATCTTGTATTTGAGGATGAGAGACGTGAAATCAAAAGAGGATCCATAATAGTGATTGCTGCAGGAAAGAAGTTTGAAGGAAATATTTATCAAATTAAGGGTGTTGATGGATATTATTTTATGTCTCAGATTAATGACAGTTGGTTATGGAACTGGAGGATGTGTCATATGAATTTTTACAACTTGGTGATGATCAGTGTAGTGCAAGCTGTAAGAGATTTACCGAGGATTACAAAGCCTGTTAATGCTATTTGTAAAGATTGTTAGTTTGGAAAGCAAGCGAGAAATTGCTTCAGATCAAAGGAACAATCTACTACCAGACTATTGGATTTGATTCATACAAATATTTGCGATCCTAAAAGAGTGATAAGTCTACAAGGTGACAAGTATTTTATGCTTTTGATTGATGATTACTCTATATGGGAGATATGATGCATTAGATAGATTCAAGGCATTTAAGGCTATGGTTGAGAATAAAATGTTTGAGGTTTGACATAGGTGGTTAATACACCTCCAATGAGTTCAACATGTTTTGTGAAGTTCATGGAATAAAGAGACAATTATTTTCTCCTAGGACTCCTCAGCAAAATGAAGTTGTTGAAAGAAAGAATAGAATGATTCAAGAAGCTACTAGATCAATGATTATAGAAGCAGGTTTATCAAAAGGTTATTGGAGAGAAGCTATTCATACTATTGTTTATGTGTTCAATCGAGTTCAAGCAAAAGGTAACAGTACTAAGACCCCCTATGAGCTATGGTTTGGAAGAATTCCTATTGTCAAGTATTTTAAGGTATTTGGAAGAAAATTTTATATCATAAGGGATGAAGCAAATTTAGGAAATTTTGATGCTATATGTGATGAAGGTATCTTCCTTGGATACTCTACTAGAAGCAAAGCTTACATGTGTTTCAATAAAAGGCTAAGAAAGATTGTAGAGAGCACAAATTTCAAGGTGGATGAAGTATTGAAGAATTCAATTGAAGTTGATGGATATGTATCAAATGAACCTAATTTTATAGAAGTTGAAGAAGTTGTGAAAGAATAGGAAAAGTAGAATGAAGAAGAAGAATCTCTGGTGGTGTCCCCAAAGATGCCTAAATATGTGCAAAATAATCATTCAGAAAGTCAAATCATTGGAGATAATAGGAAATGAGTATTGACAAGAAGCAGAGCTGCCACTACTGGTGAAATAAATCTATGTTTACTTTCTAAAGTTGAACCGAAAAGTAGTAAGTGAAGCATGTAAAAATGAGCATTGGATGAAAGCTATGGAAGAAGAAATTATGTAGATTAAGAAGAATCAAACTTGGGAATTGGTCCCTAGATTGGTAGATAAAAACATAATTGGATCAAAATGGGTGTTCATAAACAAGTTGAATGAGAATGGAGAAGTGGTTAGAAATTAAGCAAGACTTGTGTGTAAGGGCTACTCACAAGTAGAAGGTATAGATTTTCAGGAGACCTTTGCTTTGGTAGCAAGTATGGAAGCTATCAGAATGTTTTTTGCATTTTCTGCACATAAAGATTTTAAAGTTTATCAGATGGATGTAAAGTTTGCATTTTTGAATGGTGAATAGAAGAAGCGTACATGGAACAACCAGAAGGATTTTAGTTGTCAGATCAACTGAATATGGTATGCAGATTAAAGAAATATTTATATGGATTAAAGCAAGCTCCTAGAGCTTGGTATGCAAGGTTGGACATATATTTGATTCAACAAGGTTTCAATAAAGGTACGACAAGTAGTAATTTGTATTTCAAAATTGAAAACGACAAAATATTGATAGTGGTTGTATATGTTGATGATATTATCTTTGGAAAAAATGAAATGATGTGCAAAATGTTTGTTGAAGAAATGCAAAAAGAGTTTGAGATGTCTCTATTTGGTGAGATGAATTTCTTTCTTGGGCTGCAAATCAATCAAACAAAAAAAGGGATTTTTATTTTATAGTCAAAATATTTTAAAGAGATGTTGAAAAAGTTTGGAATGGATGCTTCTAAATTGGTATGCACTCCTATGGTGACTAGCTACAAATTGAGTAAATATGATGATTCACCTAAGGCTGATCAAATCAAGTACATATCTATGGTTAGAGGACTATTGTATTTAACTGCTACTAGACCGGATATTATGCATGCGGTTTTTCTTGTGGCTAGATTTCAAGAAGACCCTAAGGAAACACATGTTGCTCCTGTTAAGAGGATATTCAAATATTTGAATGACACTCTGGAATGGCTTGTGGTATCCTAGGGATACTAATTTTATACCAAGTGCTTATACAAATGAAGATTGGGTAGGTTGTATTGATGAAAAAAAAGTACAAGTGGCGGTGCATTCTATCTTGGTTGTAGATTGGTGTCATGGTTGAGTAAGAAGCAAGATTCAATTTCCTTATCCACTGCAGAAGCTAAGTATATAATTGCTGTAGCATATTTCTATACACAAGTTTTGTGGATGAGATAGATATTGAAAGATATCAGAATAATGCATGATGATCCCATTTCTATCTTCTATGATAATACACGTCCAATTAAAATTTCAAAGAATCCAGTGATGCACTCAAGGACAAAGCATATATCTATCAGGTATCACTTTTTGAGAGAGAAGGTCTTGGAGAGTGAAGTGAAGCTTGATTATGTACCTACAAAGGATCAGATTGCTGACATATTTATGAAGGCTCTTCCTAAAGATACTTTTGAGTATCTCCAGGAGAAGTTACCTAGGTTATTGCCCCTCATTTCTTGAACTAGATGCATTAGTCTCATGGATCTATGGATCTATCTTTATTTTGGACTAATGTTTGGTGGCTACCTCTCAGGGGGAGCAAGTAGTATCTTGTGTTGTCATTGGAAAATTGTTTGGGCATACTCCTAAGGGGGAGTATTCAGTACTAGTAATGTTCTTAATGTCAAAGGGGAAAACAATGTTGAGTATCTTTTTCCTTTTCCATTGATGTCAAAGGGGGGAGAGAGTATTATGTGAAATTTTTTATCTATTGAGGGGGAGAAATCAAAATCATGAGAAAGTGTGTTTTGAATTGTTGTGTTGTCTTTGATGGTTTTTCACATCATGGGTTTCCATCAATGAAAAAGGGGGAGATTGTTGCAAGTATGAAGGTGTTGTCATTGATGTCAACTGGTTAACTGGTCACCTGGTTACTATTGTCATTGATGTCATGTATGTTGGTTATTGGTTGTATATGTCGAGGATATTGAGAAAATTGTAATTAAGAAAGGTTCCATGTATTTAGTGTTTGCTCCAAGTTTTGCTCTAGAATGTGCTGCTATGCTAGTGAGGATTTGAGGTATTTTTCATGATTGTTAGAAGTTTCTATATCTATATTTTAGGTTTCTGGATCATTGTTTAGTATGAGTTATGTTCACCAGTTGTGAACAGTGCTTTTTTGTGTATCTAGCTGAGCTCTGGGAGAAATGTAGTTGCTCTAGATTTCTTCCTATTTGAGTTTTATGACTTGTGGATTTTAGGATAAGTTGATGAGGTCATGTTAAAGAAAAAATTATTAACCGAAGAGATTGGATTGTATTAAGGTAGCGTGTGCTTAATTGATTTAAGTTTTTCACACTAGTTTTGGTTGACCTTGTGTTAAACACTACTCACAAAGATAATGGAAGTGTGTTGAGGTGTATTGGGACTTATTTAGGTCCTCATTTAGTGTGTGTTTGGGTCACCCTCATTCTAATTCCACCGTATAATGTTTTGGTATCGACCTAATATGAATTTATAAATACAAATGGTGTGTGTGGCCGACTTTGAAGATGGTATAAATATAAGCTGAGATGCATGTGAAAGGAATGAATGAATGCAAGAGCAAGTTAGATGCGAGATAGATGCAAAATAGTGTGTGTCTGATGCGAGTTTGAGCAGATCAGTGTGAAATCTAATTGTAGAGTGTCCGAAGGCAGTGAGCTGAAGGTGTACTCTATCATTCAAGCATGTCTGCAAGCGCGTGAGAAAATTGTGGTGGAAATCTCCATTGCATTGAGATTGTGTTCTCTATGTAACAAATATCTTCTTTCTTCTTTTGTAATTTTGTGGTAGTGAGCCTTCAAGGTGGTTAACCCTTACTGGATAGTGAGTCCTATTCCAAACAATGGGTCCTATTTTGGTAGTGAGCTTTTCTGGGCAGTGATCCTTTGTAATAAGTTTTGATACTCTCTATATTGCGAGCTAATCCTCACCGTAGTTTTTCCCTTGTTGGGTTTTCCACGTAAATCTGGTGTTTCTGTGTGCATGGTTTTTGCTTCTTTCAGTTTCTGCTTTTACACTTAATGATTAATCATATTAGCAGGATAAAGGATTTGTGAATGATAATAGATCCGATCTTTGGTGAAAGTTTTAAAGGTTAAATTTGCTACAACTGATTCACCCCCCATCTCACCTGTCTTATTCAACAATTATAACCTCGTATTTTGGAAAGTATAAAAAATAATTTGAAAACAAATAAATATATATGATTATTTGCAAATTGACATATGTTGGGAGGATTCTACAACCCCCTAAACCTATTCCATCTTTTTGAATTGAAATAAATTTACCAAATTGAAAGAAATAAATAAAATACCTCAAACTTGATCAAATTTTGGAATGAAGAGTGTGTCACACATGCCAAATGAGAGCTCACAATAATTATAAAATGCATTCCCCTACTGATTCCTAACCCAACGAATCCAACCTCATTGAATTCCTTCTTTGATTGCACTCCCAATCAACAAAAAAAAAATTCACCCAAAAGAAGAATTTTCCCTCTCCCATTTCATCCCACAAAATGTATAATGAAATTAAAATCCCTTTTTCCTATTTACCCCTTTTCCAATTTCAAATTAAAAATAATACAAAATTTATTTTGTATTTCTTAATTCCCAATCCCCTTCATTTTTCGTAAAATTCAATTACGCATTTAAATTCATTCGTAATTATCATATATCATTTAAATTCATGTTTAAAATCCATATAAGCATATATTAATTTAAATTTATGAAATTCAAAATTCAAATATAATATTTAAATCAAACATAACCTATAATTCCCAACCCAAATAATTTTCACAATATAATTAAATAATAGATTAACTTCATTTCTACTTTCATTCTATTTTCCTCTTTCTTGAAACATATAAAATATTTTAATAACCAATAAAAGAATCATTTAAATTTTCTTAATATTTCATTTGTAGAAAACATAGAATTTAGACCATTAATTAAATTAGACATTCATTGGTCATTCATGACACATAAGGATTCTAGAATAATTCCTAACTTGGATCCCAGTTCACATAGGGTCAAACAAGACACATACCATACTTAGCTCAAGTATGATTGGGGAATAGATAAGGAGGCCAAATGTGATATCTTTGAATTAACCTCCATTGGAGAATAACTTGAACTTGTGTAGCTAGGTGGAGACATAACCCTATACCTATAACCATTCAATGCATGTCAAGGGTATCTACTCAATGTATATAGCCAAAGAACAATATAATCATCCAATGGGGTTCAATAGCATAAAGCACAAAATAGAATTCATATATCTATCATATAAATCATTTCTTGAATCATCAATACTCAAGATCACATTTGAATTTTTAATCACAACATATATAATACACATCATTGAATTGAAGCATACTAAATAAATGTATAAAAAACTAACAACCAACATGTTGAGGAAACCCATCTCAAAAATTTGGTGATTCATACACACCATTTAGAGCCATAAAATATTCACCACAAAAATCACGAGGAAACGGTAAATCTGAACCACTGATCTCACAACTACAAGCTACAAATGGGAGGGCACTACATTTGCATTGTTTATGTTTTTATAGTTTATGTGGCTTAGAATTTCTCTTATAAAGCTCCTTGGGTTATCAATCTATTTCATATTTCTAATAGTTTACACCTGGGCTTTGGTTCTATTTTTGATTTCCCTTATGTGCCTTGGCTTCCTTCTCTAGAGTCTCATTTTGGTTTCTTACCAGACCCTAAGTCCCAATAGAAAATTGAAACCTTAGGTTCTAGTTCCCTATTCCCCTTTGGAGTATGATCCTCACAATACATTACCCTTTCATTTCATTTCTAAACCTCAAGTCTCAACGAGAAATTGGAATATTAAGTTCTAGTTCCTCGTTCCCATATGATATTCTCTCCCTCACATGTATTTGTAAGTTTTCCCCCCATCAAAACCTAGATCTCAGTTGGAACCCAAAACCTTAAGCTCTGGTGCCATCATCTTATTTTATTTTGATCCCCACAATACCCATCAAACCTCAAAGTACACTCAAGACTTGGAACATAAGGTTCTAGTTTCTTGATCATTCTCAAAACTTGATTCATACTACCCTTTGGTTCTAACTCCTTTTCCCCTTTCCCTCCAAACCTAAACTTGACTTATGTAACATCATAGTCCTTATTCTATTATTGGGCCCGAAACCCATCAATATATATGTTTTCCAAGTTACAGGTTCCTTTCAAAATCCAAAACCCATTGATGAAGAGTTTAGCTTTCAAGTGTCAATTTCCTATTCCCTCTTGGAATCCAAAACCTACATGACACATTTACTATTCTAGTTTCTAGATTCCTTTGAGAACTCGACACTTGTAGAGAGCTTGACATTAAAGTTTGTATTTTTAAATGGGTTTTGGGTGTAAAAGATGTTATAATTTTTTTTTCTTGCCCTACTACCAACCATCAATATATAAGGCTTTCTAAGCTACCAGTAATGAATTTGTTGGCTTGATTTAATATTGGGCATCCATTTTAGGTATGATTCATCCTAGGATACAAATTTGACATTGCTATAGTGCCACGAGTTAGGTTTTCACCTTATTGGTTATATTGGAGGGTTTTTGTTTCATTTTAAAGGATTGATAATTGATTATTCCTAGTAGAGAGATTAAGTGTTAGTGTTTTCAAGGGTTGCAATCATTGAAAGTCAATTGTAATAAGGAGGTAATGGATTTTTATGAAGTACTAGAAGAGAATATTGTAGAGTATCATAGGTTTCATGTCTCATGATATTAGATGTATATTTCTAGTGAATATTTCTAAATGTAATAGGGTTTCCCCTTAGCATGTTTTCTTCTATGGGTAAAAATTTAATTTTATAAATGTGGAAACATTTTTAAAATGTTATAGTTTTCATAATAATCATATTGTATTTACACATGTATTTGTGTAGTTTGATAATTGTGTGAACCCCAATCCGAATACCTGCAAAACACAATGAATAAACACATTAATTAATCAATTGCAAGTATGAACAAGGATTCCCAATGAAATCCATTTACAAACTTCAAATTAGGAAAGAAAACAATGAAGAACACAATGAAACAAGAAAATATAGATTCAATCCTAATTAGAATAGCAAACACATGACCCCATGGGGGAATTGGTGCCAATTTGATGTGAAAATTGGCCCTTTCCCAATTCCTAAGATGCAAGCTTGATATGTTGATGATGATTGATCCATTTTGTTGATGAAGGATGAGAGCTCCAAGCCAAAATCTGCAAAAACCTAACTAAGAACTCAAGATTGATGGATGGAAATGGCTAAATATTTTAGCATAATAACTTTGCATAATTTGTGGATGATCAAATGAGGATATGGGCTCTTTATTTATGGATGAGATTGAAGGATGAATGTCCAAATTTGAGCAATGTGGGATTAACATTCATCCAATGGAAAAATGCCACTTGTCAATCTATGAATGGATGGAGGATATGCAAGATTTGAGAATTGTGCTAATAAATGAATATTTTTGAATTTCAAATTTGTTGAAATGACTTGTAAGAGGGAAGGGAAAATGCAATAAATGCCACTTGGCTCAAGGAAAAAGACTTGTAAGATGAAGTTATTGCCTTGTTGGATGTACATGTCCACTTGGAATTTTTGAATTCAAACTTGAAGGATATTCCAAAAGATGCCTTGTGAGGAAAATAGAGATTTAATAAATGAATTAAATCTATTTTCATGTGCAACTTGCAAAATCTAGAGGATGTGACATGATAAGAGATTAAATTAATCAAGGGTTAATTAATTTAATGAGGGATTAGATGATGTGACCTATTTGACTCAAATTTATGGATTTATTTAAATCATATAAGAGAAGAATATGATAAGAGAATAAATAAATAAGGATTTTGATTTATTTAATTAAAAGAGATGGTGTTAGATTAAATCAAATAAGGTTTTAATTTATTTAATTTAATGGATAGACTTTAGAGATTTATTTAATTAAAATTAATTATTTAATTAAATAGGGATAATTAGATCAGATTGATTGATTTAATTAAGAGAGGAATATTGATGAATTTAATCAGATAAGGGGATTTGATTAAATGGTTAGACCGAGGGATGATTTAGGATGAAACGATGTTAGTAGGTCAGGGTCAGATGCACAATTTCAATCGGTATATTTTATGTGTCTACATTTTGCCCCTCTTTGAAGCAATGCACTTGTTGCGTTGGTTCAAAGAATAGACGATCTTGATCAAAGTTGAAATTTTTTCGCTATTCAAAATCTTTCCCCATTGCTGCCTAGCGAGAGAAAACATGCCAATATAATGCCCCCTTGAGAGATTGGATGAAAATTTCAATTTTTGGGTGATCTCGCGAAAAAGAGGACAAAGTGCTCGACAGGTCCGAAAATGCTCCAGGAGGCCAAAAACATGTCTAAACACAATAAAACGATATAAAACAGGCCTAAACTGGACAAAAACAGGTTTGGGGGTTCAAAACCCTAATTTTCAAGCTTAAAAGGGGCCCGAGGGGTCACTTTCAAGTCATTTTCAAACATTTCCAATAGCAACCTCGAGATTTGAGCTCTGACCTCTTGATGATATGGCTTAACGACAGCTTCCCCTGCACATTTCTGATCGAGTTCGGACGTACTAGCGACCACTTGGCATTGGGGCACCGGTAAGTGATCCTTACTTGAGCTTCATTTTTCATTTATTGCCTTCATTTAATGCTTTTAAAGGTCGGCCAGTCTACAACAACGCTATATAGCGCCGCTCGGAAATCAAACTGCACCGCTCGGTGTTAAATGGTGCCGCGACGACGTAGTTAAGAGTTTGAAAACTTCGATGTTGAGCTCGGGGCTGGTGGGGGGATTTGAAAAGTGCGACGCGGCGGTCGTAGATTTTCTCAAAGTGTGCCGCTGGAAGAGAAAGTGCACTGCGACAGTGTCATTTTGGTCATTTAGGCCCTAGCGTCAGAGTTTGATTAGAAATCAAATTGCGACGACTTCATGAGTTGCACTGCTAGAAAGGTTTTTTGAACGTCCGATGAAGAATTTTTCAAAAAATTTAACATGGTGACCTTCCTTGATGCAGGACGCGGCGAGGGAGCTCTACTCTCAGGAGCACAGGTCACGGGATTTGTCTGGCTATTTGCGGGACCTGAGCAAAAGGGACCAGGATCGACTCTGGATTGTGGGGTTATGGTACATTGCATATGCAACACCCATTCACACTCACCTAGGAATGCTGTCAGTGCTGGCCGAGAGATGGCACAATGAGACCTCTTCGTTTCATCTTCCCACTGGTGAGGCCACCGTCACCTTAGAGGATGTTTGGCATATTTTGAGACTGCTGATTCACGGTCGCTAGGTGATTTTTGACATGGACGAGGGGCGCGAGGCTTGCTACAGAGTCCTCGCCATAGATGAGATTGTTTTTTGCAAGGGGCAGATAGAGCTCGAGCAACAAAGGATCCTGGCACCTCCCTACCGCTGGGTGATTGCAGCCATCATTTCAGGTCTTGTTGCCCCTAATAGACGAGGGCGATACTTCAGTCCCTACTGAGGATATTGCTAGGAGCGAATGGTTCGAGACAGGCCGGTTCGTTTTGCTTGGGGGCCAGTGCTTCTTGCATCCTTATATAGATATTTGCACTAGTACATGTACAAGGATGGAAGAGCACTGGGGGAAGGGGTTAGACTTCTTCACATTTGGGCATGGGAGCACATTGCTGTGCTTTAGTGGCATGTTGTTTTAGTTTTGATGGTTCTAGATGATCCCCTCGTGTGGCGATATAGAGGCGGTGTGTCGTTCACACACAACAGTGAGCATGGGATCCCCTACTAGAGGAGGGTCCTCAACGAGATGCAGGTGTTTACGTGGTGACCATACCTTGGTCGGCCCAGATGGGCCGACGATGCTGATCATATGTTTTATGCCTGTCAGGACCGTTACATGCAGTGGCAAGAGCATATGATGCTTGAGAGGTACCCGCCCGGGTGTGTGTAGCGTCAATTTGGTGAACCTCAGGATCGCCTTGATGATGATTACATAGCCGTCTTTGCCTGCACCATGGCACAAGTTTCATGGGGGTGGTATATTCCTGCTTTAGAGGTGGTGGATAGCTTCAGGAAGTTGGTAGCTTGACTATGGGCTTATGATCAGGGGCCCACAAATCCATGCATGAATCAGGCCTACAGGGATTGGTTCCGGCCTCTGCTTCGATTGACCATTCCAAGTGCAGTCCTAGATCAGCAGAGAGTTAGAGGCAGAGGGGGAGGACAAGGGCAGAGAGGTGATGCTTGACAGGAGCAGTCGGTTGTGCCTCCAGTTCAGCTAGGGCAGGGAGATGTACCCATGCCAGATCAGGAGCAGGTGCCACCAGGTGTACCACCACGGGGTAAGGATTAGCCTCAGGTACAACCATAGGTATAGCCAGTAGGGCAGGTGGATCCCCAAGATGCGCTGATTGCATAGTTGCAGGCCTAGGTGCAGACCTTGATAGGGGAGAGAGATCAGGCTCAAGCTGAGAGAGAGTAGATGAGGGCTGAGAGGGACTAGGCCATTCAACAGAGATAAGCTGTAAAGCTATAGGAAGCTACAGAGCTAGGCAGAAGATAGCAACTAGAGAGCATGGCAGCCTCCTCTTCCTAGGGCATAGTGTCTATTTGATCCTACAGGGATGTCGTCTGAGAGGTCGAGTACTATTGGAGGCATTATCATGAGGCCATACCTAGAGGAGGATGGGTCCCAAAGTACTCGCAGCAGACCAGCTACAGACCAACAGAGGGTCACGGTGAAAGAGGCGAGGGTAGCATTCATGGGGACAGAGCATGATCGGGATGATATGATACTTTTTGTGCCTTATGGGCTCCTTTTTGATAGCCTGATGGGCCTTTTGTATTGATTGACATACATGTACAGTGATCCAATTTAATTTTATACTATGACAGTTATTTGATGATATATACGGGCCGATGATGATTTTGATGAGATGCAATGTGTACTCTTTATTTATGTATGGATGGATGATTTATTTCTATATGTTGTGCAATGATGTTATATGATGCTTATATGATGCTATTTGATGCTATATGATGGATTTATGGATGCATTTATTTCTGATGATGTATGCATTATGATTATGACTAACAGATCTATATTATGCTGCCTTATGATATGTAGATGTATTTATGTGATGTGCAATGATGTTGTCTATATGATGATCTATTTATGTTGATGCAAATGATGATGTGATATGTGATATGGATTGTAATATGCAAAATGATATGATCTATGGTGTACATGTGAAATGATATGTGAGTTATGTTTATAAATGAAATGATTATGGATGCATATAATGGATTTTTTATGTTCCGATTTATGCTTATAATGCTGTGTAATGATTTATGCAATGAATGATTTATGATGCTATTTATGAGATGAAATGGATGATGTAATGTGCATGTGATGGTTGTGATATGATGCAAATGAGATGGTTTATTTACGATGCTTAGAATAACAAATATTATTATCCTAAACATACTAAATGATAATGCAATGTATGTGATGCATTTTAATGTGATGTAATGATATGTCTATGCAAAGTGGTATGATGATGCGTAATGTAATATGACCGTAATGTGTGAGATGATGTTATGTATGCAAATGAATTATTTATAATGCTTATATACCTATTGTGTATGATTATGCATTATGTGATAATGGTGAAATGATTATGAAATGCTTATGCAAATGAATGTTATGTGA
Source organism: Sequoia sempervirens (assembly GCA_007258455.2). Lineage (NCBI taxonomy): Eukaryota > Viridiplantae > Streptophyta > Pinopsida > Cupressales > Cupressaceae > Sequoia > Sequoia sempervirens. The sequence continues at coordinate 447,027,973 of VDFB02271358.1, read as the reverse complement.
TGATTTATGTAATAAATGCAATGTGATGCAAGGAATGGATGCAAATGTAATAAAATGGATGTGCTTATCTATAAAGATGCTTGTAATAACATGTTTATATAATGATGGAAATGCAATGCATATGTTTCCTATATGATATGTTTATGCAATATGCTAATGATTTGTGGATGCAGGGTTGATGACAATGATGGTGATGATCAATTGTCATAGTACCTTTGTTAGTGCGATGAGCCAGAAGAGAAGAAGTCATTTCAACAAGACACAAGATGATGAAAAATGCAAATGATGATGATGATTACTTGTCGAGGAGTTGGAATTTTCAAAGGGCCAATTTCCTTATGTTTGATAACACACGTGGTACGATGCATCAAGGTATAGAAAACCAGGATGACGTTGTACCTAGTGTGATGGACTTTGACTTTACAAGCAGATAGGAGTATCCTTGTTCACACCTGACATACAAAAACCTTGGTAGGATGCACTTTAGAAGTTTCAAACACCTCGGACCAAAACACGGAAAGGTAAACCTATCAATGCAATAGTCAACAAGATGTCCAAAACCTCCTCCATACATACCTAACAAAGCAAGTATTTTCCAAGGTTATATTACAAGAACATCCAACAAGCATAGCAGACAAAAGATAATCATTGTTGCCCCATTCCTATTTCTCTAAATCCTCTTGTTTAGATATCATTGAGAAGTCCTTGGAATGAGCACAATAAGATAAGTCAAAAGATAAAGACAAAGTAAACAAACAAGCTGATGTTGTTCAATACCACTAACGAAAAGAGGATGTGTTTTCTAAGGATAAGAACTAAAACTTATTGCCAAAAGATAATGCCCATTGTAGGAAGGATTCATCCTAGGACATGTTAGTGGATGGTGGCATGCCATTTCGTTTATCCAAGGTGTTCTTTCAAATGATTGATATGGGATCAAATGGATGATATGTTATTGACACAAAGAGTTGACCAACTTGTTTACACACTGACTTAGACCTAAGACTTGACGTTTTTGAGTTTTCACTTTTAACTTGCTAGACTTGTTTCTGATGATCTTACCAAAGATTGAGGGTGATGATTGTTTATTATGAGTGATGTTATTGTGGGTGCAAGCGAGATGAGATGGGTGGGATTTTTTCAAATATTTGGATTTTTTTGATCTTTTTGAGATGTTTTGAGGTTGCTTTTGGTATTTTTGAGATTTTCAAATGTTTTGATTTTTGATTTTTCAAATGTTTTGGGATTTTCTGAGATTTTGACCAAGAGAATAACCTAAAGACCTATCCTAGGGGTCTCAGGGGCTGATCAAAATATGAGCCTTGCCTATGTTATACACACAGAGACCACGTAGTTTGATAGACGAGTTGACTGGTTTACATATGATGATACACATGATGAGATGTCAGTTTATTATGACAGACTCCTATAGGACTGACCTAAATGTCTCGGGGGATGATCAAAGATCAACCTTGCCTATGTTCAAGCTCAGAGATGACGTAGTTCGACCAGATGACCTTGTTTTTGACTTTTTCGATTGACTTTTTGACCTGTTTTTGGATTTTTTGATGTTTTTAGATTTTTTGATTTTCTAATTTTAAGGACATACACAAATCCAATCCAATTAGAACATGCCCCCAGCGTGATGCAATAGAATACTCTGATAAAGGAGAGACAAACCGACCTTGGAGATGAGCCGAGTAGTACTAGGAGGGATCATGATACGAAAACAAGACCAAGCCATGGTGCGGATGTGAGTGGATGAGTGATGGATGGAGATCTGAATGCGATGGATGGTGAAAGCACAATGGATGAATGATGCATAGCAAGTCATAAAGATCTTGGTGGATGGAAAGTGCTTATTTACACAAGGCACCTGTTTGCCAGGTTTTCACCAAGGTACTTGCCCAAACTGCCACCGAAGTGGTTTTCACTAGAGGATGATTTTTCTCTTTACTATTTTTGATCCTTTTTTCTGATTTTTTTACTTTTTTGATTTTTTTGTTGTCACCAAGATGCCTGTTTTCCAGGTTTTCGCCAAGGTAACCATTTTTTCAGGATGTTTTCTATTTTTTTTGGATTTTTTGGTTCTATACCTTGAAAGGTTTAGGCATAGAAATTTTTGAGATGGGAGCTATTCATAGGCTCCTGCAAAGGTTCCCCTTCGGGTGTTGATAATTGATATGCCCCTGACTTGTAACTTGTTGTGATAAAAAATGGTCCCAACCAATTAGGTTCAAATTTTCCTTTGCTACTTGGGTTCGAGACATTCTTTTGATTTTCCTTTAATACCAGTTCTCTGATTTGGAAAGTCCTGCTTCTGATTTTCTTATTGTAGCTCCATTTGAGTCTATTCTGATAGAATTGCAAATGATTCAAAGCATGTATACATCGCTCATCCAATAGTTCCAACTCATTTAATCTTGACACTCGGTACTCTTCATCTGTGATGAGGTTCTGCAGTGATATCTTGAGTGATGGGAGCTCAATCTCAATGGGGAGTACTGCTTCTAATCCATAGACCAAAGAGAAGGGGGTGGCGCCAGTGGGTGTGTGGATACTGCTTCGATAGGCCCAGAGGGCGGGATTAAGTTGTAGTTGCCAGTCATGACCTGCGTCAATGACTGTTTTCTTGAGGATTTTCAAAATGGTTTTTTTTTGTATCTTCTACTTGGCCATTTCCTTGGGGATAGTATGGGGTGGAGAAGCGATGTTGGATTTTGAATTTTTTGCATAAGTCATGAACCTCTTGATTCTTGAATGGTGTTCCATTATCTGAGATAATGGCTTGTGGAACACCATAGCAGAAAATGAGATAGTTCAGGATGAAATTTGAAATTTGCTTCCCTGTTATATACGTCATGGGTATGGCTTCCACCCACTTAGTAAAGTACTCCATTGCGGTTATGATGAATTTGTGGCTGTTAGATGAGGTGGGTGTGATTTTTCCGATGAGATCAAGTCCCCACTGCGAAAAGGGCCATGGTGTGACAATAGGATGAAGCTCTTGAGCTGAAGCATGGATGAGGTCCCCATGTTGTTGACATTGTAGACACCTTTTGGGATGGTCATGTGCTTCTCGTTCCATTCTGGGCCAATAATAGCCCATCCTTAGTAGTTTCTTGGCTATGGTTATTCCACTCGAGTGTGAACCACATATACCGTTATGTACTTCAGTTAGAGTAGTTAATGCCTCCTCAGCATTTAAGCAGCGCAGTAGGGTTCCTTCTATGCTCCTACGATATAGGGTATCTCCTAGGATGACAAATCTAGATGCCTTTTTAAAAAAGGTTCGCTTTAGGTTTGAGGGTAAATCTATGGGTATGACTCCTATATGAAGGTATGTGTAAATGTCGTGATACCAAGGATTGCTGGGACCAACGATTTCACACACGTATTCTGATTTCGGTACCTCAAATGTAGGCATGAGAAGCTGCTCTATCAGGAATTCATATTTTGGAACGTTGTGGGGGATATCCAGTAAGGATCCAATTGTTGCCATGGTGTCTGCTGCTTTGTTGTTTGTTCTAGGAATTTGCTCAAATGTTATTTTGATGAAGGATTCTTTGAGAGTCTCCACCAATTTCTTGTATGGAGTGAGCTTGTTGTCCTTGGTCTGATATTCATCATTGACTTGATTTATTATCAATTGAGAGTCTCTGTATACTTTGAGAGCTATAATGTTCCACTGCACTGCTATTCTGAGACCTATGGTTAAAGCCTCGTATTCTGCTATGTTATTGGTGTAGGGAAATGCCAGTTTGTAGGACCTTGGTATGCAATCCCCTTGTGGGGTGATCAAGAAGACACCAGCTCCTGATCCATGCTGTTTGTATGAGCCATCGAAGTATATTTTCCAGTGGCCAACTACGTTGAGATTAAAAATAGATTCATTGGGAAACTCTGAGATGAGAGGGTTCTCTGAATAGATTGGTGCTTCTGCAAGTTGATCTGTGATGACTTGGCCTTTGATTGCCTTCCTCTCCACATATTCAATGTCATATTTTGACAGTATCATCACCCATTTAGCCATTCTACCAGTGAGCATTTCCTTTGATAGTAAGTACTTGAGAGGGTCGATTTTGGCAATGAGCTTTATTTTGTGTGCTAACATGTAGTGTCTGAATTTCTGTGATGCAGACACTACTACGAGGCATGCTTTCTCAATGAATGAATAGTTTAGCTCATGGCCAACCATTGTTCTACAGATGTAATAGATAACCCTTTTTGTTCCATTTTTGTCATGTTGAGCTAGGAGAGCTCCAAGGGCTATTGCTGTTGCTGACACGTATATAATCAATGGTTTTCTTGGGATTGGTGGCATTAAGACTGGTGGTGTCAGTAGATATTTTTTGATTTTGTTGAATGCCTCTTCACACTTGGTATCCCATTTGTATGCTACTCCGTTGTGGAGTAGGTGAGAGTATGGGTTCTGTTTGTTTGCTAGTTGTGCTATGAATCTTCGAATGGATTGGAGCCTGCCTTGGAGACCTCTCAATTGCTTTAATGTTTTTGGTGCTTCCATCTCAAGGATTGCTTTTACCTTTGCTGGATCTACCTCGATACCCCTCATTGATACTATATATCCCAACAATTTTCCTGATTGTACACCAAAGACACACTTCTTTGGGTTTAATCTAACTTTGTACTCCTCCAATCTGTCAAAGATGGCACCTAAGGTTGCTATGTGATTTTTTCTCTTTTTTGATTTGGCTAGGATATCATCAACATAATCTTTAACTGTCTTATGAATCATGTCATGGAATATTAATGTCATAGCCCTTTGATATGTTGCTCCTGCATTCTTTAAGCCGAATGGCATCATGTTCTGGCAGTAGGTCCCCCACGGGCAAGTAAAAGCCGTTTTATGTTGGTCCTCCTTAGCTATCATGATTTGATTGTACCCTGAGAATCTGTCCATTAGTGACAACATTTCATGTCCAGTTGTCATGTCTACGATCATGCCAATGTTTGTGAGTGGGAAGTCATCCTTTGGACATGCCTTGTTCAAGTCTCTGAAGTCTGTGCCAAATGTGTGAACCCCAATTTGAATACCTGCAAAACACAATGAATAAACACATTAGTTAATCAATTGCAAGTATGAACAAGGATTCCCCATGAAACCCATTTAAAAACTTCAAATTATGAAAGAAAACAATTAAGAACACAATGAAACAAGAAAATATAGATTCAATCCTAATTATAATAGAAAACACATGATCCCATAGGGGAATCGGTGCCAATTTGATGTGAAAATTGGCCCTTTCCCAATTCCTAAGATGCAAGCTTGATATGTTGATGATGAATGATCCACTTTGTTGATGAAGGATAAGCTCAAGCGAAATCTGCAAAACCTAACTGAGAACTCAGGGTGATGGATGGGAAATGGCTAAATATTTGTACAATAACCCATAATTTGTGGATGATCAAGCGAGGATATAGAGATATTTATTTATAGATGAGATTGAAGGATGAATGTCAAATTTGACAATGTGGGACTAACATTCATCCAATGGAAAAGATGCCACTTGTCAATCTATGGTGGGAGGATGTGCAAAGGTTGAGAATTGTGCCAATAAATGCATATTTTTGAATTTCAAATTTGTTGGAAATGATGACTTGTAAGGGAAGAAGAGAAAATGCAATAAATACCATAACAGGAGCAAAGGACTTGTAAGATGAATTTATTGCCTTTTTGGATATGCATGTCCACTTGGAATTTTTGAATTCAAGCTTGAAGGATATTCAAAGATGCCTTGTGGCAGGAAAGAAATGAAGAATTTAATAAATGAATTAAATCTATTTTCATGTGCAACTTGCAAAATCTAGAGGATGTGACATGATAAGAGATTAAATTAATCAAGGGTTAATTAATTTAATGAGGGATTAGATGATGTGACCTATTTGACTCAAATTTATGGATTTATTTAAATCAAATAAGAGAAGAATATGATAAGAGAATAATTAAATAAGGATTTTGATTTATTTAATTAAAAGAGATGGTGTTAGATTAAATCAAATAAGGTTTTAATTTATTTAATTTAATGGATAGACTTTAGAGATTTATTTAATTAAAATTAATTATTTAATTAAATAGGGATAATTAGATTAGATTGATTGATTTAATTAAGAGAGGAATATTGATGAATTTAATCAGATAAGGGGATTTGATTAAATGGTTAGACTGAGGGATGATTCAGGATGAAACAAAGTTAGTAGTTTGGGATCAGATGCATAATGTCAATCGGTATATTTTACGTGTCTACAATAATGAATCACTAAGTGTATTTTATCTATGGTATCCTTATATTGATGCATCTTATGGTTTGGTCAAATATTTTTTAATTCATCTTCCACTCCATTTCATTCTTTTTGAATTTGACTTTGTAACCCTTTGATAAACATTGATTTGGGAATATATTGATTAAACCACACACTAAAAAATAACTAATCATTAAATAACTATCCTAGCTTAAGTCTAGTATTTATGTAGTTCATGATTTCATAATAAGCAAGGAATAAAAAACATAATTTTTGTATTTATTACACCCTATGAATCATGCATATTCCCACACCTTGAACTCATGGAAACAATGTTAAAATCAACTATATTTAGGTAGTGGGTATCTAGTTGCTTTTAGCTTAGTGCCAATATTTGGAGTTGATTCAACAACTTATTTTTCATTTACATTATTTTCAAATGCATCTTTATTTACCCACACCTATAGAAATACCTTCTTAAGGCTAAGCTAAACTCAAAGTGTATGAGATAAAATACACCATCATAGAGTTGACCTTTGAATCTCCATGTTTTATTGATGAGAAAATTTCACTTGCGTAATGATAACCTTAGCCTTCTAAGTGAGATTTTGTTCTAGAAAGTATAGCAATGATTTTGGACTCAACACTTCCTTTATTCAACCATAATTTTGAGGGAAAATGCATGGATATAGATACTTGTTATCCTGCTCCATGAATTTATGATGAGTCATACACCATTTTAAATATTTTTTTAAAATTGTCCACCTCTTTGCACACATGATTTTTTTCTATTATGGTATGTACAAGTCAATTTCAAGCCTAAAATTGTTGGGATTAAGGTGTCTGAATATTAGAGTCCTAATATTGATTAATTTAATGTATTATTCTATTTATTTGTATTATTTAATTTTCTATGGTGTCATGTCATAAATTGGGACCCACTAGCTGGGTGGCATCCTCGTTGGAAGTGACTAGATGACACATCATCATCCCAAGTGGACATAGGAATCCCACTTTGGAATCTTTGAATTATGACAGATTCTATGATGTGTCATAATGCATCTTTATGCATGGAGAAAGTTGGCGCCCAAGTTGGGTTATGACAGGTTGTAAGATAATCAGATATTTTGGTTAGTTATGATAGATTCTCTTACGAATTATATGACAGATCTTCTGGAAAATTTTATGGCAGATTTATGACAACTGCAAGAAATTTTTTATAGGCTATTATGAGCACATTTTGGGTGCCCAAGCTTGGAGAGAGAATATTGCATGCTATGACAGTTGTAAGGGGTGTAAGGGAATATCGTACATGTGTCCAAATGCATGTCTATGGCTTGGGATATTGTGTCATGTCTATTTGGATGCCCATCCTCTTCTAGATACTTCTCTTGGCTTGTATTCTCTATATATTGTATAACTTGTAGTGTAGAATGCATAGTTTGTTTGTAGGTAACGAAGTGCTACCGAATTCACTCCATAACAAGTGTTTGTTTCTAAGCACATGTTGAAGAAGCTTTGTACTTGGAGCTACATTGTAACATTTATTTGATTTAATATAGTAGTACTGTGCTTTTGGAGGGTGGGGTTTTTTACTTGAAAGGGTTTTCCCCACATATATCTGGTGTTTGTTGTTGATGTGTTCTTGCTGTTCTATTTCATTCTTTCTATGTGTCTCTTGTAGCATGCTAACCCTTCAATGTAGTAAAAATGCCTAAGTTTTACTTTACGAGTAAATAAAGTATGTAACAATCCATTACAATATTTTTTTTCTTTCTTTATTAAGAATATGCGAACAAGATGCAATATCAAATTACAATAAAGATTCCATTTAATTACAATAACTTCACAAGTTACAACAATACAAGAATGCATACATTTGCATACATAGCTCCAATGAGCTTTAGAACAAATAGATGTAGATGGTCTAGGATCTTCCCTTTCAAATCTAGGTTCTTCTATCACGTGCTATGGAGGAGAAGAATCACTCAAGCACTTTTCCACCAACCTCATACTCTTA
>VDFB02271358.1:446978710-447019592 GCA_007258455.2 Sequoia sempervirens | reverse complement strand
TTTTTGAAAAGAGTTCTTTTTGGTAAATAGTTCTTATTGCACACTCTGAAGAGTTAGTGATTTTCAATCAATCCTTTCTCAGTCAATGTATGTTTTCTGTAACTCAACTGGAATCCTGAATACAACATAGAATTTACCTTGGAATTTCATGTTCATGTTTGTATTGATCCTCATTTATGTATCTTTCTTTGGTACATGCAAGTCTATAACTGTGTTTTCACATTTCTGCATTTATGTCTCAAGGTTGTGAAATTGATCTGTCCTTCCCAAGGTGTATGTGTGGACCAAACCTGTTAGGACTAAAGCATTAAGTCTAAAAGAAGTTGCTCTGAGAATAGCAATTAGGCTTTCAAGTGTTCTTCATGTGTTCATTTCATGATTTCTCATTAATACGGTGTATCACCATAGGTTTAGTTTCATTTTTATGTATCTCTTCCCTCTTTCCTCTCAAAGAAGCAGTAGTTTAGGTGATACCCAAAGGAAGCCGGCCTTCTCCGGAGGTTCATTTCAGCTATAGGTGACCCACAGCCTTGAAATGATCCCATGTTGCTCTAGAATGCTCAGTTTTTGTAAAACTTTGCACAGGGTGCAATTCTAGGTGACAACAGCTTAAGTTCTAGTTCCTCGTTCCCATATGATATTCTCTCCCTCACATGTATTTGTAAGTTTTCCCCCCATCAAAACCTAGATCTCAGTTGGAACCCAAAACCTTAAGCTCTGGTGCCATCATCTTATTTTATTTTGATCCCCACAATACCCATCAAACCTCAAAGTACACTCAAGACTTGGAACATAAGGTTCTAGTTTCTTGATCATTCTCAAAACTTGATTCATACTACCCTTTGGTTCTAACTCCTTTTCCCCTTTCCCTCCAAACCTAAACTTGACTTATGTAACATCATAGTCCTTATTCTATTATTGGGCCCGAAACCCATCAATATATATGTTTTCCAAGTTACAGGTTCCTTTCAAAATCCAAAACCCATTGATGAAGAGTTTAGCTTTCAAGTGTCAATTTCCTATTCCCTCTTGGAATCCAAAACCTACATGACACATTTACTATTCTAGTTTCTAGATTCCTTTGAGAACTCGACACTTGTAGAGAGCTTGACATTAAAGTTTGTATTTTTAAATGGGTTTTGGGTGTAAAAGATGTTATAATTTTTTTTTCTTGCCCTACTACCAACCATCAATATATAAGGCTTTCTAAGCTACCAGTAATGAATTTGTTGGCTTGATTTAATATTGGGCATCCATTTTAGGTATGATTCATCCTAGGATACAAATTTGACATTGCTATAGTGCCACGAGTTAGGTTTTCACCTTATTGGTTATATTGGAGGGTTTTTGTTTCATTTTAAAGGATTGATAATTGATTATTCCTAGTAGAGAGATTAAGTGTTAGTGTTTTCAAGGGTTGCAATCATTGAAAGTCAATTGTAATAAGGAGGTAATGGATTTTTATGAAGTACTAGAAGAGAATATTGTAGAGTATCATAGGTTTCATGTCTCATGATATTAGATGTATATTTCTAGTGAATATTTCTAAATGTAATAGGGTTTCCCCTTAGCATGTTTTCTTCTATGGGTAAAAATTTAATTTTATAAATGTGGAAACATTTTTAAAATGTTATAGTTTTCATAATAATCATATTGTATTTACACATGTATTTGTGTAGTTTGATAATGAATCACTAAGTGTATTTTATCTATGGTATCCTTATATTGATGCATCTTATGGTTTGGTCAAATATTTTTTAATTCATCTTCCACTCCATTTCATTCTTTTTTAATTTGACTTTGTAACCCTTTGATAAACATTGATTTGGGAATATATTGATTAAACCACACACTAAAAAATAACTAATCATTAAATAACTATCCTAGCTTAAGTCTAGTATTTATGTAGTTCATGATTTCATAATAAGCAAGGAATAACAAACATAATTTTTGTATTTATTACACCCTATGAATCATGCATATTCCCACACCTTGAACTCATGGAAACAATGTTAAAATCAACTATATTTAGGTAGTGGGTATCTAGTTGCTCTTAGCTTAGTGCCAATATTTGGAGTTGATTCAACAACTTATTTTTTATTTACATTATTTTCAAATGCATCTTTATTTACCCACACCTATAGAAATACCTTCTTAAGGCTAAGATAAACTCAAAGTGTATGAGATAAAATACACCATCATAGAGTTGACCTTTGAATCTCCATGTTTTATTGATGAGACAATTTCACTTGCGTAATGATAACCTTAGCCTTCTAAGTAAGATTTTGTTCTAGAAAGTATAGCAATGATTTTGGACTCAACACTTCCTTTATTCAACCATAATTTTGAGGGAAAATGCATGGATATAGATACTTGTTATCCTCCTCCATGAATTTATGATGAGTCATACACCATTTTAAATATTTTTTTAAAATTGTCCACCTCTTTGCACACATGATTTTTTTCTATTATGGTATGTACAAGTCAATTTCAAGCCTAAAATTGTTGGGATTAAGGTGTCTCAATCTTAGAGTCCTAATATTGATTAATTTAATGTATTATTCTATTTATTTGTATTATTTAATTTTCTATGGTGTCATGTCATAAATTGGGACCCACTAGCTGGGTGGCATCCCCATTGGAAGTGACTAGATGACACATCATCATCCCAAGTGGACATAGGAATCCCACTTTGGAATCTTTGAATTATGACAGATTCTATGATGTGTCATAATGCATCTTTATGCATGGAGAAAGTTGGCGCCCAAGTTGGGTTATGACAGGTTGTAAGATAATCAGATATTTTGGTTAGTTATGACGGATTCTCTTACAAATTCTATGATAGATCTTCTGGAAAATTTTATGGCAGATTTATGACAACTGCAAGAAATTTTTTATAGGCTATTATGAGCACATTTTAGGTGCCCAAGCTTGGAGAGAGAATATTGCATGTTATGACAGTTGTAAGGGGTGTAAGGGAATATCGTACATGTGTCCAAATGCATGTCTATGGCTTGGGATATTGTGTCATGTCTATTTGGATGCCCATCCTCTTCTAGATACTTCTCTTGGCTTGTATTCTCTATATATTGTATAACTTGTAGTGTAGAATGAATAGTTTGTTTGTAGGTAACGAAGTGCTACCGAATTCACTCCATAACAAGTGTTTGTTTCAAAGCACATGTTGAAGAAGCTTTGTACTTGGAGCTACATTGTAACATTTATTTGATTTAATATAGTAGTACTGTGCTTTTGGAGGGTGGGGTTTTTTACTCAAAAGGGTTTTCCCCACATATATCTGGTGTTTGTTGTTGATGTGTTCTTGCTGTTCTATCTCATTCTTTCTATGTGTCTCTTGTAACATGCTAACCCTTCAATGTAGTAAAAATGCCTAAGTTTTACTTTATGAGTAAATAAACTATGTAACAATCCATTACAATATTTTTTTTCTTTCTTTATTAAGAATATGCGAACAAGATGCCATATCAAATTACAATAAAGATTCCATTTAATTACAATAACTTTCCAAGTTACAACAATACAAGAATGCATACATTTGCATACATAGCTCCAACGAGCTTTAGAACAAATAGATGTAGATGGTCTAGGATCTTCCCTTTCAAATCTAGGTTCTTCTATCACGTGCTATGGAGGAGAAGCATCACTCAAGCACTTTTCCACCAACCTCATACTCTTAATGTAGTCCCCCCCACATTTATCATTTAATAGACGACCCTTCCCTTCGACGAAGGTATTGGTAGAGTAACTGATAACGACAACTAACTGAGCATAGTGTTGTGTCCTACATAACTAGAACTTGTAATCCCATAATCTAGAACTAGCATGTATATTGGATGATGTTGAACTGATAGTGGAGTCTCAACATTCACACTTCTTTAGTGGAGTCTTAAAAAATTTCCACTACTTTGATCAAAGTATTTCATTTAGTATTTCTATTGAGGGTCATCTATCACATACACTACTTAGGGCCAATTTGACTTAAGGCCATCTTAAACTACACATAGGCATTTCCTTCAATGGATAATCTATCATCCCAGAGATAACATATCACCATTTAACATACTTTGAATAAACCTACTTAACTAGTAAGTACACAAGCTAGGTATTTCCTTCAATGGATAATATATCATCCCAGAGATAACTTATCACCATATACTTGGAATAAACCTACTTAACCAATAAGCACACAAGCTCCCTCCCATACTAGATAAATAATCCTAGGAGTAAAAACAAGCTATTCTAGTTAAATAAATAACTTAGTTAAGTGTAACACATGCGCCACTCATGTTCAATCATACCTAGTATATAATACCTATGATAAACACCAATCTCCTATTATGGAGTACTTACAAGCACATCATAAAAACAACATAGATGCTTCTATTCCCTTCTCTATGACATTCTAAATTCTCTAAATGTAAGATTTCATAACAGACAATTCACAACACTCATAGAGAACAATCTTTCATAAATGAAATAACAAAAGAGAATATCCCCATGCCTGTTATCGCTAATCCAATTGCTTTGACAACAATGCACCCTCTCCAAACAACAACAAGCTTGATAATAGCTCTTCAAGAAACATCACTAATAACTTCTAACTCTCAAGTTGATAGATTACTTCACTTAAACAACAACTCCCTCTCTCAATATGATGGAAATCTCCCTCTCTCTCTCTCACAAATAAAATTGGGAATAAGTTGATAATAAAGCAACATAAATATTTGCAAGAAGAATAAGGAATGTGTCCTTTCAAATGATTAAGCAGTTCTATTTATATAGCAGCTTGGTAACTTCTCAACCTATATTTTAGGCATGAAAATGGACAACATACTCCATGTAAAGCAACACATAAATCACAACAAAAAGGTGGTGACCAAACAAGATCTTACTCAGCAAGATCAACTTGCTAAATTGACAACAAATGGAGACTTATTCAAATTTGCACATGGAGAATTTGAATTATCTCTAGCAAAGACATCTACAGAAAATGAGTTTCCAGAGGTGGTGCCAAATCTTCCACACTCCTCTCTCTATTGGTGTGGTTTCATGCAATTAGAATCAATCAATTACCAATTTGCAACACCAAGCATTCATTGACTTAAACTGTGGGCGAGTCGATTTAAGATATTAATTCTCTTTGACAAAGTCATCGACTATTTCTTATGTATCAACAGATGTATAAAACAGGGCAGTTTATGTTTACCAAGTCAAAGATAATATTCTCCATGACGTCGACTAAGTCTATGCCTTGCATTCAACATAATGCAACAAGCTTTAAATGAAATATGTGTGTCCCATAAAGTGTGACAACTTGAGTGAAACTTGGCTTCTATAAACACAATCATAAGCAATATAATCGGTCTTAGAGCTTGCTTAATGTTAATCAATCTCCAAGCTCATACTTACCAAGTGATGCCATCTCAACATGTTAAAATGCTTTACACAATAGTGTCAATACGTGGTAGTCATATCCATTACTACTTGTGCACCTCTTTTCATTGTTGCATTTATGCATACAATAAACCCTATTTACTCCCTTACCTTATGCACTAGAAGCACACTATAGCAGCAACCTATATGATAGGCATAGGCATATAATCAGTCATAGATTCTTATTCAAACATTTTTCAAAGTTCTAAACTCTTTTATGGCTGCACACTACCAATACTCCTCTCATAGTTTAATTTGGAGAGCTAAATAATATCATGGGCTGCGCCATTCTATGCGCCCCATGCATTATCCTAGATATTAGCATTTATAAGATGTTTTGAAAACAATATATATTAGGCTATAATTGGCATTCAATAATTTTCATAGCATATATTTATAAATATATGTAGCAAACATTTATAAATACATATTTATATTACATATTACACATATACATATATATAGATATATATAGATATATATAGATATATATAGATATCTATATAAGCATTAATGCTTACGTGTATATCTATATGTATAAGTATATATATGTATACATATATGGATTCCCATATAAATATATACCACAACCATACAATAATCAAGTAACCCATTAAATACCTCAAATGCGTATCTCCTTGTTTATCATTTCCCACCAAACAATGCATATGCACTCATACATACACATAAACACACATACGTATATTTAGATATTTAATATGTACAGACACACACATACATATCACATGTTACTCTTTCTTATCATCATAGGGTTATAAATATACACATTTATATATGTACCTATACATATATATATGCATGCCAATAAATAGCATTAACACTATCCCTCATATATATATATGTACTTAATATATATATATTTATATCCCAAGTCAAACAAGTATGTATACATTTGGTATACAAATGAATACAAATGGGTGAACATTCACACACAATAATTATATATTATATATATATATATATATAAATATATACGTATATACACACTCCTCTATTAAACTTTTAGGCTTATGTGTGTATTTGTATGTATATACAAATATATACATTATATAGCAACATGTTAGTCAGATGATCCATTCTATATCCGAATGATTATGACCATGTGGCTATATTCACACAATCATCGTAATAAACCTTTATATACATATATGCATGTCTATACATATGTCATCATAATTGTATGGACATCCCATTATATCCATTGTACACGTATGCCGACATATGCATATATACATATATCCCTATACTCAATCAACCACACAAACAAGCATAGTAACATGAGGAAGGGCTCGCAAGATCAATAGATAAACATCATCCATGCATTCAATATTAATCAAAACCCTTACTAATGTAGACACATCAACCTAGGGATGACTTACCAACTTCCCATTTCTATGTCTAAACTCAATCTTTTTACTATGGTGTGTGTATGCTCAGATAGTTTACATTACCAGTTACCCAACCAAGATATTCTTCTAAGTGATACTTCCCATCCGCTTGGAGGAATGGACATTTACCTACAACCACTAATACATTCCCATGACAGTCAATTGTTTATAACATATGCAGTATACGTAATACATCTCCAAAGTTAGAATATCAATTCAATAACCATCATTTCACATATATGCATTTCATAATACATCAATATCAAAGTGCAAGCACATTTGATTCACTATCAGAATGCAAATTACATTCACATTTACCCTACATAGTAATAGTAAATTGTAATTACATAATTGGGGTGTAACATCCTTCCCCCCTTGTGAATCATCGTGCATGATGATCTTTAGCACTTTGACACACATATAAAGTTGAGTAAGGATTTATACTTACTCTTTTCAATTCACTTAAGAATCATTAAACATCCTTCCTATGTATCATATCACCTTGCAACCTTGCCCTCCCCGGACCTTGCATCGAGTTCCCTCGCTAATGCATAGGGAAAACTTGTATGCCTCACACATACTCTCCCAAAGAGTTTTATTATATTATCATATTACTTCGTATGTACATCCTAGGTACAGTAGTAACTATACATAACACCTAAAACATAGTGATCGGAAATCATTGGCCCATGAATTTATCCTTAGTATAATCCAAATAGAAAAGGAATAAGGATGCATTACACACTACACCATGGGTCCCATCCTTCCCCTTTGGTATTTACACTTTTAGACAACTCAGAAACCGAGTCCATCTATCACTTACACATCCATTTCTTTCCTTACCATAAAGTACTATTCTAGATTACTTGTCCATCTTGAGCATAACATTGCTCTTGGACACCTGTCAAACTCTGATATTGCTTCATACTTAAGCTTTGTATCGCCACGTTTCATCGATCTTTTTGATCTATTACTCCTTTTTGACAATCTATCAAGTCTATGGTTAACCCTATTTCTAAGCTTATTTCAGCCTAATAGAGTTTCCAATGTTCCTTTCCATATAATGGTCCAAACCTCAATTTTAGAAGTTTATAAATCATTTAAGATTTGGTCTACCTTTTTTTCCTATTTGGCTATAATAATATATTGCACATTCACTAAATTGAATATTTAATAGTATGATCATGGTTTACACAACCCTATCATTATTTGCTTGTTCACAACTGAGACAATCTTCTCAGGAATACTAAGCAACTACTTCTCACAATATATTATTTAGGACCAAAATCCTATAAATCAAGTTTCCAAATAGCGTTGGTTACTTTGGTGAGTCTGTCCACTAGAACATTATGTCAGTTTCACTGGCAGAGACAGATTGATTTGTCTTTTTTATTACAACTTTTCCTCTGGAATCTAAAGAGAGTATTCATGTCCTACCGATGATGACATCTCATCTTCATTTCTTGGCATACTAGAAATTATCTTGCCACATTTCGTGCAACCTCTTACTCTATATTTTCCTAGATTATAGTGGCTCCTCATCCGAAAAATAACTTTGTCATCCAAATGTCCTAACTTTGACATCAATTTCCTCGTTTCATTCCTGAATATTCCAAATTTTTGGGTACATAGGTTCTTTTATATCCAAATATAGTCTAATTTTGACTAAGTAAAAACCTATTTTATGATCTCATGCCTCCTTTAATTCCCAAGTAATAATGGTTAGGAGTTTTGTGGGAATAAATCTCCTTTATCTTAGGACATCCACAACTTGGACTTCTCTCATCCTTGGATTATTTCCAAAGATGCAATTCATCTTTTAACTCAATCTAATTTTTCTAATAAGAATTGGTACTAATTTCAAGCATTAATCCTCGTTCAATCATGTTGGTCCCTAGAAGATATCAAATTTAATTGCATACCTAATTACCAAGCATGAATGTTCCTTGTTAGCTCCTTTGATTCATTTAATCATATAGATGAGTCCCAACCTCGATATACCCTAATTCTAGGATAAAGTCATTAGTCAATGACTAGTCTGATATTATAGGTTACTCTAACCCTATATATTTCAATCCAGACCAAATGTACAACTCAACCAAGTAAGTTATTTCCAACCTATAGGTGTCAATGAGTAGTCCAATACATATCCCAACCCAATAGGTATAACTTTACCTAAGGTTCCTCTCTTTAATCAAATGAACTTCTCATCCCAAATAGATTATTCCAATCCTAGGGTTTCTTTTAATAGTAAGGTATGATCATGTGATCAATCAAGTAAAGATAATTGATGTGGTTGCATAGCATTACATCCTACCTTATCTTTCATACCATCTCTATGGCTTTATAGCTAAACCTTTTTATCCCTAGGTATCTTAGCATAGTAAGCTTACAGTGTCAAGTCACTTCATGACGTGGATACATTTCATAATATGTAGTGTTACTACCTATGTATAGAAATAACATCGTTAACTAAATACCCCATATTAGGTATATAGGAGTTTTAGAGACACTTTCATTTAATTCATGAGTAATCTAGATCTTCCCTTGTCTATCCCATAGACAATGATCAAATTATCTGCCTATCCTTTCCTTAAGGAATCAGTGATAATATCATTTGATCTTACCAATCAAATATCTATAAGGCATGGGGGCACCAAGATGGTTCCCAAAAAGGGGCTTAAGTGGCCACTTTTTTCTGAAATGGGAAATGTTGACCTTGGACTTGAAATTGAGGGTAGCTACACTCAAAATTTTGAGATGGAACAAAAACAAGGATCTAAGTGCTCGAGTCTACTTTCTAAACTACTAATTTATTTTGAAAATGGTTGAGATTAAGGGTTCAAAAGAGGGATGTACAAAATTGTTGTTTTTGTTAGAAAAACATAACATAGCAACTTGTAATGACCTGAACACGGTGAAATTTTTGTAGTATTTTTAAAAACGCATAGTCAGTGTTAGCTAATAGCATCTAGTTGGTGCACAATTTTTCTGATAATTTTAATGAATATTTTATTTTTACTAATTTTCTAAGTGGGCACTTCTTGAAAAGCAGTCGTGTCTCCTACAAAATTTTGAAAATAATTGATTTTTTTCTTTTTTTAAATTTGTAGAATGGAGTCTAGTTTAAAAATGTAATTTATTTTAAATTTTGATGAACGTTAATTTATAACAAAAAAATACTAAACACTATTTTTTGGCAAAAAACAGACATACAAACAAAAGAAATTATGGATGAAAGGCTTAACATTGTCAAAAGTGAAAAAAATTACATCGTTGGATAGCTAAGAGAGAACCTAACATTACCCATGTTTTCAATTTTTTCAATATTGAACTAGATGCAATCTTGATGGTGAGCACGGACCCGATTATGTGAAAAATTGTAGAATTTGCAAAAAACATCTCTGGCCTTGTTGGGAATGCCCTCCAAGCCTTTGGGTTGGTATTCAAGCAATTTCACTTTTTATTTATTTTTTTAGCGAAATATCATGTGTGTATAATGTGTCATAACATGATGACATTTTTTAAAATCATAAGGGCGTAAAATTGGTACCCAACTTCATGCACCCACCATGGGTGTAATTATAGGTCACAATCCTTGACCTTTCCACTAATTCTTCTCCAAAAATTCCAATACCTTTCTCCTTGTGGTCATAAAAGGTATGACTTAATTGACATAATAACTTGTGAAGAAGTCATTAGTTCTTCCAAATTGAAAATATATTCACGATTTTCATTGGTTGGGTACTTAATCCGAGTCAATCCACTCTTTTCCTTTCCCCCTTAGTGTTTCCACAACATTCAATCTACTCAAAGTTGAACTCTTAACAAACACTTGCTTCTTTGCAATGATTTGTCATTCCTTGTTGTTGGCTTTCCAATGCATTTTTATTGCCTTAATGGCATACTTTGAATATACTTTTTCCCAAAGTTAGATTCATCATTGATTTCTATTCTCGTATAATCAACATTTTGGATCATCCAATAGGAGATCTAATGAATAATCAACAACTTAGAAGTTAAGAGGCTCACTAATATTCCCATTCTCTTTCCAATAACCTTTTTATGGAGAAATATCCATATCCACAAAACCTCTTTGGTTGATGTACTTCCCAACTTAGAGTGTTGTTTCCTTACAAATTCAATAGTTTTGACACATAGTGCCCTATTGTATCCCATTTCCTTTTGAAACCTCTAATCATACATTGATTTTTGTAGAAATGTTGGTGATTTCATCTTATACTCCACCCAATCTATGTACTATCCAAACCTTTGATCAGGCCAACCTGATTTATCTTTACAAGTTTCTTCCTAAAATCTCCTTTTCAAGTGGCTTTATCCCAATGCTTGGAATCCTATTCTCTCATAACCTTTAGAGATACCAAATTTGTTTGGTATCTTTTTCTCACCTTAATCAAGAACTCCAAATTACTCTCATCAATTTTGGTTGGTAGAAACATGTCCACTTTGTTGATTACTTCTTTTTCTGACCATTCTGGTCTTTTCCTTTTTCTCTAGGTACTAACTCTTTTCTTGCAAGATCCTATCCTTGTACAAGATTTAGATTTATTTCAGGAGTTCTCCAACCTTGTGGATACTCCCTTCATTGAATTTCTACTTTGTTTGAAGTTTCCAACTTGTGCCAATAATGCATACTCCTATATTCACAATATTCTTACTAAATCCTATAATTATTGACTCTTTGTAACTATAGTTAGCTACTAATAGGGGCATTATCTCATATCTTCCCATCCCCTTAGAGTCATTTAACTATTTTGTAGGATAAGGTATATATTGGTTATTCTTCCTAACCTTCCTACATAACCCAGTTGCATAATCTTCCGTAATCCAAGTAATAAGTTGTTAGTTCAAGAGTTCCTAACTCTAGGGACAACTCTTAACTAGTCCCAAACTTAAAAAGGTTTCTAGGAATCTAATCTTCCTTTCTATTTTCCCTTAGTTCTTTTCTCTTGCCGTTGTGGCACAAGAACTTTTCAACCATTATCTTTCGATAAGGTTTATGCATTGTTTGCGTAATGAGCTCATAGGTTTCAGTGCTGAACTTGGTAGCTCTAATACCACATGTAACATGACAACTCTTCAATGCAGTAAAAATGCCCAAGTTTTACTTTACAAGTAAATAAACTATGTAACAAGCCATTGCAATAAATTTTTTATTTCTTTATTGAGAATATACGAACAAGATGCCATATCAAGTTACAATAAAGATTCAATTTCATTGCAATAGCTTCACAAGTTACAACAATAAAAAAATGCATACATTTACATACATAACTCGAATGAGCTTTAGAACAAATAGCTGTAGATGGTCTAGGATCTTCCCTTTCAAATCTTGGTTCTTCTATTGCCTGCTATGGAGGAGAAGCATCACTCAAGCACTTTTTCACCAACCTCAAACTCTTAATGTGGTCCCTCACACATCTATCATTCGATAGATGGCCCTTCCATTCGATGAAGAGATTGGTAGAGTAACTGATAATGACAACCAATTGAGCATAGTGTTGTGTTAGGTACATAACTAGAACTTGTAATCCCACAATTTGGAACTAGCATGTAATATTGGGTCACGGTGAACTGACAGCACGAAGTCTCAACATTCACATTTCTTTAGTGGAGTCTTCAAACATTACCACTACTTTAATCAAAGTATTTCATTTAGTATTTCTACTGAGGGTCATCTATCACACACACTACTTAGGCTAATTTGACTTAAGTCCATCTTAAACTACGCATAGGTATTTCCTTCAATGAATAATCTATCATCCCAGGGATAAGCTATCACCATTTAACATAATTGGAATAAACCTACTTAACTAGTAAGTACACAAGCTAGGTATTTCATTCAATGGGTAATCTATCATCCACGAGATAACCTATCACCATAAACTTGGAATAAACCTACTTAACCAATAAGCACAAAAGTTCCCTCCGATACTGGATAAACAATCCTAAGAGTAAACACAAGCTATTCTAGTTAAATAAATAACTTAGCTAAGTGTAAACACATGTGCCACTCATGTTCAATCATATCTAGTATATAATACCTATGATAAACACCAATCTCCTATTATGGAGTACTTACAAGCACATCATAAAAATAGCATAGATGCTTATATTCCCTTTTCTATGACATTCTAAATTCTCTAAATGTAATATTTCATAACAGACAATTTACAACACTCATAGAGAACAATATTTCATAAATGAAATAACAAAAGAGAATATCCCCATGCTTGTTATCGCTAATCCAATCACTTTGACAACAATGCAACCTCTCCAAACAACAACAAGCTTGACAATAGCTCTTCAAGAAATGTCACTAAGAACTTCTAACTCTCAAGTTGATAGATTACTTCACTCAAACAACAACTCCCTCTCTCAATATGATGGAAATATCCCCCTCTCTCTCACACAAATAAAACTAGGAATAAGTTGATAATAAAGTAGCATAAATACTTGCAAGAAGAATAAGGAATGTTCCTTTTTAAATGATTAAGGATTTCTATTTATATAGCAGCTTGGTAACTTCTCAGCCTATAGTTTAGGCATGAAAATAGATAGTGTATCAATGGGAATTTTCCTAAGGTTAGATAATTAAATCATTAACATAAAACCCAAAGAAACTATAGAGCACAATGAAAGCTAAAAAAAAGAATGATTATACCAGTTACTTGTTCCTTCCATGATTCATATCCATAGCACCTTCTATCTCATAGTGATTGTATGATGATTTCCCTCAGATTTGTTGTGAGCAAATGATTGTGACTATGCCCTATGCGAGTTTTGAAGGATTTGAATGATAAATAATGACTATGCCAATGACTATGACAAATGACTATAATGCCTATGACAAGTAATCAAATTAAATAAGCTAAGTGTAAAGTATGTGAGTAAAATCTTAGCATAAACGTGTTGTAATAATGAAGTGGTCCAAAAATTGTGAGCAAAATTGACATTTTATAGAAAATGCAATTTTGGGCGGACGAATGAGATTGAAAGCTGACAAAGCCTAAAATCGGTGGTCGATATTTCATGTGATAACCCATAATTAGGGGTAGGGCAAGATTATTGAATGAGTGGTTGAGATGTCATTTGAGAAAATCGAATTGACGGTTGAGAATAAATGTGATAATTAGCTAAAAAGATAAAGATTTTCGAAAATCAAGAAGGTAAAGCGTGCTTGATTTGTAAGATTCGAAAAATCAATAAGATAAGGGTTGAATTGAAAAGCAGATTTGGAAAATCAAGAATTTGCTCAATTACTTGATTTTGAAAGAAGATTATCTTTTTGAATTAAATTAATTCAAAATATGGATTTTGTGTGACAATAAATAACTGATTTTCAGATTATTTACCAAAACAAGTGATAGTTAATAAAATGAAATCATTTTAAATAACTTCATTTATTTAAAATGAGAGAAATGTTAAGTTAGGTAATTAAATAATTAAAGATAATTATTTAATTTAGAGGATTATGATCGATAACTAAATAAATTAATAAATTCATTTAATTATGGGAATTAGTGACATATTAAATAAATAAATAAAATTCATTTATTAATAATCAAGAAAGCATAAATGAGTAAAGGTAATTAAAGAAATTAAGAAATTTATTTAATTGTAAGAGGACAATAGACCCTTAGTGACATATTGAATAAATAAATAAAATTTATTTATTTAATAATCATGAAGAATAAAAAGACATGAATTAATTAAATAATTATGAATTATTTAATTAATAGTGGAAAGTGGACCAAGGACATAATTAAAATGTCATAATTATGTTGGGACAAAAGTGGTAAAATAGAGCTTGTAGGCCTAGGTCATTTTTATGTGTCTACATTTTTCCCCTCTTTATCATAAAGAAGCATGTTGTGTTGTGACATAAAATAAGTCAAAAACATGCCCCAACAAAGGTACATAGTATCAATGCCCCCTCAGAATTTTTTTTGAATTTTGGCTAGGTGATTGAAAAATTTGGAAAGTGTCTTGAGAAGTCAATTTTGGGACAAGAAAGACAATGGAGCAGACAGTTTCAGATTTTGACATTTTTAGAGCAGCCAAAAGGGTGGTCAAAGTTGGTCAAAAGGGCCTCCAGTAATAACAGAGTTGAAAAATGTCATTTTGACTTTATAAATAGGTTGACAAAGGGGTAAAAGTCAATTCATTTTCACTATTCACCTTAGCAATTTCGAGAGCGCCGAGTGAAGAGGACTGTAGCAGACATGGTGATTCCAGTGACCGAGCATCGCAGAGAGATCGTGTGGACCCATAGGTGACCCGAGGACTTAGAGCTACCGATATGTACCCCTAACCCACTTTGTCATTTTATCATTTTGTGTGCAAAAATTAGGGTTTTAGGGTCAACAACAAATGCGCTGTGATGCATGTGCATGCGTGTAAGCCGCATTTGTAGTCGCATTTGACACATTTGTTGTGTTGCGACGCAGCCACAAAAATATTTTAGGATAGGGCCACTGATTGTATCGCATTCGCCACAGTGAGCCACAATTGATAGATGGAATGTCACATTCACAACATTGTGACACATTTGAGGTTTAAAACGATGCATATGATTTAAATGACACATATGCTGAAAGTCACGATGCAAGTGCTCTGTTGTGATGCAAACGACATAGAACGACACATTTGACATATCATGGACGTAATTGATGTACAAAATGATGCTAACTTTGATGGGTTTATAATTATGATTATCTATAAGGTGTTGACGTGTTGTTTGACCATGTGCAGAGACAACTAGCGCCTATCTATATGCGAGAGAGCGGGCCATTGACCTTCAGGTTCCGAGATCAATTGAGTTTGCAAGAGTGACGACGGTTGATGCATCTGAGTTTGTATTATGTTGCCAATATTCCCATTATCTGGACAAATAGGGGACTGCTAACTGCATTGTGCAAGAGATGGCACTCGGAGACATGCTCTTTCCATTTTCCAATGGGAGAGGCCACTGTTATGCTCGAGGATGTCTACCATATTCTGCATCTGTCGATCCGAGGAGAGTGGATCATTTACGACCCTCAACATGGCTATCAGACCTTTAAGTCTTACTATCACAACAAGGGTGCAGGACTTGACATTGAGGGATAAGAAATCCGCTGGGATTTTATGGTGGAGCATTATGGCCAATTTGATGTACTGTTGGTGACATTGATCAATGGAGTACTGATTCCCGACCGTCGCAAACACAGGTTTCCCATTAGTTGGGGGGATGTTCTAGTGGGCATGAGACAATACCATACTGTTTATGCCTAGGGGCCTTGTTTGTTAGGTATGCTTTACCATCAGCTCCACGAGGTGGCCTACAAGAGGGCACAAAGTATTGGATGTGGTACGACACTTCTGATGATATGGGCCTAGGAGCATGTGGCCATCTTTCGACCTCCTATCTAGAGACCATAGCTAGCAGAAAGGATGCCATATGTTTATTATTATGTCGGTGTTCTATAGTAGATGAGGGTGGGAGAGATAGGTTGGTGGTGTCATTGGATCGACACCATGATTTCATTCATTTGGAGGCCTTACAGAGACTATGAGAAATGGGATGATGAGGATGACCATCTCAACTTTTGTAGATAGTACCGATATTTGATTGGTAGGACAGTGTAGAGTCAACTCATTATAGAGATGTATCTGCCACAACATGTACTATGATAGTTTGGAGAGCAGCGGGGTGTACCGGTAGGCACTGCCGAGTATGCCAGATCTTCGAGGGAGGGAGCCTGGGGTTCACCTATTCTTGTACCTTTTTCCATGCAACATATTAATGGGCTAGTGGAGCAACAGTGGGGATGGAGGGGTGGGATTGCAGATCCCAGGATGACAACCGACTATGATTTGTGGTGGTAGGCACATTGACCAGTGCCACTGACAGATCTAGATGGGCTAGCACCGATTAATAGGAGATCGGTTATACCACATGTGCAACAAGCTAGGCGAGGGGGCAGAGGTGGAGATAGAGGCAGAAGGAGAGATGGAGGTAGGGACGAAGGTAGAGGTGGAGGGAGAGATGGAGATGATGGAGATGGAAGGGATGACAAAGGGGATGGTCAGAGACGGAGGAGAGATGGCAGGAGGCAGGCTAGGAGGGTGAGACAACGTGCGGCGAGAGGGGCACTAGATGCTATCCTAGAGGCAGGCGAGGAGGAGGAGAGAGAGGAGGAGGAGCCTAGATAGGAGTAGGAGGGTGTGGGTCATGAGGAGGAGCACATGGCTGACGAGGAGCATGTGGCCGAGGAGAAGTCTAGACAAGATTAGGAGGTCATAGAGGAGGTGGTTCGATTGGAGGCCGAGATGGAGGTTGATATGCCTCATAGGAGGGAGTCAAAGGAGAGGAGGATACGAGGGAGGAGGATGAGGATGAGGCCATTGATGAGGCTGAGAGATTGCTAAGACAGAGCATGGTGGAGGGAGAGGAGGAGATACCATCCAGCTCGGCATTGCCCCATGAGTTCACGACAGACTAGAGAGTGGCAGACTTGTAGAGGAGATTGGATGCGAGTGCTGCACAAGTCAGAGCACTATAGACAAAGTTAGAGGTGACACAGGTAGAGCAGGATTAGGTAGTGATCCGCCAATAGGGGGCAACGTAGTGGTGTACAGAGTTTGCATGACTATGTATAGGACCATTTGCAGATTTGGCACGTGAGTTTGGTAGGGTCAGTGTACAGTTCAGGCGATACAAGAAGTTATATGAGCAGGTTGTGCCAGCTGAGATGAGAGATCCCACTTTGACTAGGACATAGACAAGTAGTGGCAGCAGGTCAGAGAGTGGCAGTGGTAGCCAGAGTAGTGCAGGGGGTTCAACATCTTCAGGGCATACTTCGAGTCACGGGTCCCATCACAGGCACTCCTCCAGTCACAAGTCAGGGCACTCGCATGGGTCATCGGGTTCAGGCCATAGATCAGTACTCGGTCAGCCTCTAGTGACAGATCCTTCGGCCTCACAGAGTCATGCCACAGTGTCGTCACATATGCATGTTACCGTGGAGATGATGCCATCAGTGTCAATTCCATTGGGTTCACAAATAGAGGCCACTATAGTTCCACTAGTTACCTCAGTGCTAGGCACAAGTCCTTAGTTGCCACACTCTTCGCCATGAGGGGATGAGGAGAGCATTTCATAGGGAAATGCTTACTATAGTTGGCTTCATGTTTCAGACTTTATGTTATGACACGTTATGTATTGACTATCGAGCCTGCGAGCTCTATTTTTGGGATATTCTGTAACTTTATCTTGTGACATTATTATTATTTTGACATGATGCTATATATATGATGCAGTTTTGATGTGGCCTACATGTGTGCTATGTGATGTTATTTAAGTTATGCATTATGGTATATGTGATGTGATGTGATTATGATGGCGTTTATATGATTACCATGTGATGCCTATGTGACATGCATTTGTTATTTCTATGATGATGATGATATGTCTAATGTATTTACTTGAATGGATGCTAGGTTTATGATTATGTCAATGCATGACTATGTAAGATGCCATATGTAATGTAGTGTATATGATTTAATGATATGGATGATGTATGTATGGACCTAATGCGATGCCTGTATGATTATGTATGCACTTATGTTTTTGTATGTCATAGGATATCATCATGAGATGGATGAGAGAAGATGACAAGACAAAAGGAGATGCATGTTAGTTCGTAGACCAAATCCTTCAAAACCTTACCTTAAGACATTAATATTTATTGCTCTTAATCATCATTGGGCGGATTATTGTAATGGCCAACAAACACCATGATATGACATAGATCAAGGTGTGCAAGGTCATACCATCACATAAGACAAGCAGTCACAGATAGGGATGATCATGACTCATACCAAGAGCACAATTTCCCTAGTCTTTTTGTCATAACCAACCACAAGCAAAAAAAGACAAGAAGGACAAGCCATGAAATGTCGTTGCTTCTCTAAATCCTGTTTCCAGGACATCCTTGAGAAAATAGTAACATGATTGTCAAAAAGACAAAATAAAACTCTGATCATGATACATCGTTGTTTTTCTAAACTCCATAGTCAGGACATCGCTGAGAAACTAGTAACATGAGTGTCAAAAGAAAAGACAAAGCGTCATGATACGTCGCTGCTTCTCTAAATCCCATTGTTAGGACCTCGCTGAAAAACTAGTAACATGATGAAAAAATAATAGACAAGTGCCAAGTGTTTTCCAAGTGTGTCTGGATGCCAATTGTTTTAATGTTGAGATGCCAAGGTGTCATGTTTTGACGATGCAAAGATGATGAAAGCCGAAGATTGCCAAATTCAGGAAGGACACATCCTGAATAATGTAAATGTCGAGATGATCAATCCTTGAATGCCAAGAGGATCCCTCAAAACTCCAGATGACAGTGACGATGCCTAGGAAGGACACATCCTAAGGCATAAATGATAGAGGTTATTCTTCAGAAGGACAATCTGAAGGATCTGATGTCAAGACTGATCCTTAAATGTCAAAAGGATCCCTCAAAATGTCGGATGATAGTGACGATGCCTAGGAAGGACACATCCTAAGGCATAAATGATAGAGGCTATTCTTCAGAAGGACACATCTGAAAGATAACCAAGAGTTGACAGTTTGACAGGTTATGATCATTTAACTTGTTTTGACTGAGTTTGAGTGTGTTGACCATATGTCGATGTGTCACGATGATATTAATATTTTAACTAGTAAGTTGTCATGTTGAATAAAATGATTGCCATAATTTGTTTTAGAAGTTTTTGTTTAGACATGATTTGCTTTGACTTAGAAGACATTTTGGCGTGTGCCAATGTAGTGTCATGAACTCTAATGGACTGACCTAGTGTGGCCTCGGGGGCTCATCAACAAATGGCCTTGCCTACATCATGCACTCAAAGACCTTGTAGTTTGACATGACCAATGACTTTGTATTGATGACCAAAAATTGAATCATGATTTTATTTTGAAAAACCTAAAAGGACCAACCTAATGTCTCAGGGACTCAAATATGAGTCTTGCCTACATAGAAAATGTGTAGAGACAACATAGTTTAGACAAACAACAAAGGTGTTGATTGCGGCATGATAAATTTTGATGGAAATGATGACCTCATTTGCGTTCTCAAGATAGTTTGACATTCAATGGAAGGGTTTCTTTAGGACATTTTTCAATTTGAGAATTTCTTAAAGGATGTTTTGATGTTTTGTCTTTCTTCAAGACATTTTATGATGTTTGTCTTTTCTCAAGACCTTTTCAATATTTTATCTTTTTAGGGACATTTTACGTTAATAAACCATGTGGGCAGGTCACATGATAATTTTTCCCTTAGTCGGTCCAAGATATGCATGAGATGTCGAGAAGGACAATATCTGAGAACGATGTCAACCGATTTATGGGCAGGAAAAGGGTCACGATGTCTGGCAAATGTCGTAGTGAATTGCTTCTTAGAAAAGGCGTTTCATAATAGAGGCCAAGACAAATAAAGTGGCAGTAGATGGAAAAGCAATGATCGACTCGCATGGTGCCTATTTGCTGAGTTTTGCCATGGTACTTATCCAAAAGCTGTTTGCGGGTTTTTCATTGTTAGGATGAATTGTTTTTGTCTTTACTATTTTTCCATTTTCAATTTTTGTAATAATAATAATAATAATTATTTTTTGTGTCGCCAAAGCAGCCTATTTGCCAGGATTTTCATCAAAGCGATGATTTTATCATTTTTCAATTTTTTATTTTAAGGTTTGACTCAAATTTATGATGCTATGCATAGAACTTCTGAAGATGTAGACTATTAATAGGCCGTCAATTTGTTCAACTTTATGCGGAGTAGCTAGCTGATATGCTCTAGAACCAAAAGAGGATATGATGATGTGCGGACCCAACCAGTTTGGTTCAAACTTGCTTGACTTTTCTCTATTAGCCTAATTCTTAGGGTTCTGCATGAGGACTAAGTCACCAATGTCAAACTTCATGACCATGACTTTCTTGTTGTAACTGTGACAAAGATAGTTCTAATATGCTTGTAGATGGTTCAGGGAATTTTACCTTCTTTCCTCTAACATTTCCAACTCGTGTAGGTGTGACTGTTTGTACTCCTCATCATTAGTTAAACCCTTCAGGGAGACTCATAAAGAAGGAATTTCAACCTCAATGGACAAGATGGCCTCAACTCCAAAGACACAGGCCGAATGGAGTGGCTCTATGGTGTCACGAATGCTAATCGCGGTAGGCCTATAAAGCATGGGTGAGTTGTATGTGCTAGTCACGACCAGCGTCATTGATAGTATTTTTGAGGATTTTGACAATTGTTTTATTTGACGCCTCAGCTTGATCGTTTCCTTGTGGGTAGTATGGAGATGAAAAATGGTGTTGGATGTGAAATCTCTCACATAACTCATGAACGTCTTGGTTTTTAAATGGATGTCCATTGTTAGTGATGATGGATTGCAGAAGGCCATATTGACAAATGATGTAGTTAAGAATGAATTTAGAGAGTACTTTCTAGTTGTAATAGATGGGATGGCTTCAAACCACTTCATAAAATACTTAGTGGTGGTGATGATAAATTGTGGCTATTAGATGGTGCAGGATGGATCTTTCCTGAGGTCGAGTCCCCATTGAGTGAAGGGCCAAGGAAAGGTGATCGGCCGAAGTTCCTGTGTGGGAGTATGGATCAAATCACTGTGAATTTGACATTTGTGACAAGTCTTGACATATTCTAATGCATCCTTTTCAATGGTCTGCCAATAGTACCCAAGTCTTGTTATCTTCTTAGCTAGAAGTGATCCTACCGAATGAGATCCACATATACCCTCATGTACTTGAATAAAAGGTTGTGTGTGCTTCATTGGTGTGAGGGAAAGAACACCTAAGAGAGGAGGTGTTATCAAAACTACAGCGGTAAAAGTGTCATGGGCGTGTGTATATCTGGTGGCTTCCGGATAAAAGACTTCCTCTGGTTATTAGACAAATTAGGGAAGGGTTTGGGACTTGAGGTAGTCATGAATGTGTTGGTACGGGGAGAATCCAGGACCAACAAACAAGTGGGCCATCTACGGTCCGGGAATATCATAGGCTAGGACCAGGTTGTTCTATCAGAACTCCAGTGAGGCATATTGCTTGGAATGTCAAGGAGAGCCGATTGTAGCCATAGCATCTACCACCTTGTTTGTGTTCTTGGAACTTGCTCAAAAGTCACCATGTGAAAGTATGTCTGGAAATTATCAACCGTTCATTTGTAGGGCATTAGCTTCTCATCGTTAGTGTCATAGTCAGCATTAACTTGGTTGATGACTAACTAAGAATCCCCATAGATGTGTAGTGCTTTGATTTTCCATTTTATTGCCATTCTAAGTCATGTGACCAGTGCCTTGTATTCTGCCACATTATTTGTATAGGGGAAAGCTATACATAAGGACTTAGGAATGGAATCTCCTTGAGGGGTGATAAACAATATTCCTGCCCTCGAGCTATGATTTGTATGTGATCTGTCAAAGTATAGCCTCCAAGGTGACTTGGGTTCCATGTGGAATGTTGACTCATCTAGGAAATCTACCACTAAGGAGTGATCACTTTGTATAGGCGCATCCACTAGTTGGTCTGCTATGACTTGTCCCTTTATTGCCTTTCTTTCTACATACTGAATATCATATTTGCTCAAGATCATTACCCATTTTTCTAGACGTCCAGTCAATGCTGTGCGACTCAATAGATATTTGAAGGGATCAATATTTACTACCAACTATGTCTCATGGCTCAACATATAGTGTCTTACTTCTGAGCTACAAAGACAACTGCTAGACAAGCACATTCAATTGATGTGTAATTCAATTCATACCTAACTAGTGTCTGACTGATATAATATATGACCCTTTCTTTCTCATCATGGTCGTTCTGTGCTAGTAATGCCCCCAGTGCTGAAGTAGTGGCAGAGATGTATAGAATTAAAGGCTTTCCTTGAATGGGAGGCATAAGGACTGTTAGTGACAGTAGGTAGTCTTTGATTAGTTGAAAGGCCTCTTAGCATTTATCTGTCCACACAAAAGGGATTCCCTTGCACAAAAGATATTGGAATGGTTGACACTTGTCGACCAATTGTGCTATGAAGCGCCGAATAGATTGCACCCTGCCTTGTAATGTATGGAGTTCACTTATTCCTCTGGGAGGAGGCATGTCCATGATGCCTTTGAATTTGGATGGATCGAACCCAATGCCTCTTCAAGAAACTATGTATCCCAAAATTTTTCCAGATGTTACGCCAAAGATGCATTTCTTAGGATTCAGTCAGACTTTATATTCTTTCAGTCTCTTGAAAATTGTGTCTAACACCTTTAGATGGTCTTTTCTTGTTACTGATTTAGCCAAATGCTTATCCACGTAATCTTACATTATTTTATGCATCATGTCATGAAAGATTGTGGTCATAGCCCTTTGATATGTGGCACCTACATTCTTGAGCCCAAAAGGCATGACATTCCAGTAGTATGTCCCCCAAGGACAAGTGAATACTATTTTATGTTGGTCTTCGGGGGCAATACAAATTTGATTGTATCCTGAGAAACCGTCCATGAGGAACAACATCTTGTATCCTTTCGTGAGGTCAACTATGATATCTATATTTGGTAGCGGAAAGTCATCTTTTGGACATGCTTTGTTTAAGTCTCGAAAATATGTGCAGACGTGGATCATCCCATTTGGCTTTGTTACTGGCACAAGGTTAGATATCCATTCAATATAATCAATAGACCATATGAACCTGGTATCCAAAAGTTTCTTCAACTCAGCCTTGACTAATAGAGCGACTTGAGGATGCATTTTGTGCAACTTCTATTTTACTAGCTTGACGTCTAGAAATAATGGCAAGTGGTGCAAAAAAAGTTCTAGATCTAATCCCGACATATCAGCATAGGACCATGCGAAGTTGATTTTATGGTCTGCAAAGAACTTGTGAAATTTTGATTTCTCTTCTTCAGTCAAGGATGCGGCAAGGAGGACCATTTTGGGATCTTCTGCTGTTGATATGTTGGCTTCTATGGTGTCCTCTATGAGCATAGCTGATTTCTCTTGAGTTACGAGAAGAATGTCCAATCCTCCATCTTTGGGCGCCTCAGAGAGGTTTTCACCCACAAATACACTCGTTATTTTTACTTTTTTGTCATCAGAAGGTGCCTTTCGGTTTTCACCTAAAGATGTTTCATTTTTTTGTCTTATTTTTACTTTTCATTTTGTGAATGGAGGATGGAATAGTCTCCCCAAAGTAAGCTGCACAATCTAGGTCAATGGAAAATCCTACCTTGTGATCACCATTGGGTATGCCCTCACGTAATCCCATAAATTCTGCGATGGCCTCATCATTCTAAAAGGTGTCCAGGGATGGCAGGCCTTGTTGGTCCCAATCGATTAGTTGTAGGTAGATTAAGGAAATGCCATTTTCAGCATTGGTGAATTGAGGGGAGGATGCAGAAAGCATGCAGACAGATTCAAAGATATTGAAAATGAAGTTATCGTCATCCAATTCCATGTCAGACTCTATCCAATATTCCCTTTCACTCGAGTCATACTCGTTGGTAAATTAAGGCATGAAGGAGTCAAATTCATGGTTGCCAGTGTCATGTGGTAATTCAGATGGGTCAGACTGATGGTTGTTGGGTTTAGATGGTTGGGCCAGTATGTCATGGTGAAGAATAATGGGGTTAGGGACAAACTTTGGCTTGTCATTGTTCCTTGGGCCTTTGGAATTGGGATTATTCAATGCTTGATCGATTTTAAATGTTTGGCAAAATCTTTGTTCAGAGGTAAGTTCCCCAGTTTCAAGGAACAAGTCATCGAGACAACAGTCGCTTAGGGATCGCTGGGAACCAAATTCCCACTCATGGGAGTCAGTTTTGGTGAAGGTTACCTTAGCGGTCTCGACACTTTCTAAAGCATGCACGCTCTCACTCAAAAGTCCATTGGTACGTCAATCATCATTGTCTGGAAATCCATACCCTAATCCAAGAAATTTTGGTCTTTCAGATGACATTAAAGGTTCGCGTAGTCCTGTTTTGTTCTTACCAAGGCCACTAGTACCGTCGTAGCCTTTTTCCTTCATCATGTAATAGCCTTTTCCGTATATATGGACTTGTAAAGGGGGTAAGGCTTCCATTTCCTTGTAGATCCATCCTAATATGTCGGTGAGGTCTTCGTTGCTCATGTCTACCCATCTTATAATTTTTTTTTTGGTGGAACCTTAAAAATTACCTTAGGTTCCATTCTAAAACACAACCGACCATAGACCTGAGGAGACTTGGGTATTGTAGTGATGCTATATGCCGTACTTAGTTTGAATTCTCCATAGCCTATGTCCTAGATCTTGACATTAGATTCAACTTTATGAAGTGAGGGAGATGATGGCATGGTGGAAGATGTGGATGGAGTGGAAGTGGATGATGATGTAAGTGTGGATAGGTCAATGTATTTGGAAGAAGAAGAATTAGGAGCTTCTTGGTTGATGGACACTCAGTTTTTAGAAATACCCCTTAGGTTAGTACAATATTGAAAAGCGCTGGGGTCTCCATATATGGTGATTTTTGTGCCGTCAAATGGGAATTTCAAGCATTGGTGATATGTGGAGGGAACGAATTTTAGGGCATGAATCCATGGGCGGCCGAGCAAGATGTTGTAAGGTAATTCTAGATCCAAGACTTGGCAAGTTGTGTCCACAATGACTGGCCTGACTCTGATAGGAAGAGAAATAATGCCCCGTGAAGAACATTCTTCGTCATGTCATATGCTTTGATAACTATGCTCTTTGTAGGGTCCACACATGCATCAAAAAATCCTAGAGCCTTAACTAGTTTTAAGGAGCATATGTTCAATCCTGCTCTGCCATCTACTCAAACTCTTTTGACCTTGTGCTTATGGATGAAAGTTTCAATATGCAATGCATCATTATGGTTGGCCTTGGGTGACGATTAATCTTGATCAGAAAAAAGTGACATGATGAGGTGTAGTGAGGTATCCCACCATGGTCTCAAATTGGTTGACATCAATATCCTTAGGGATAGATGACTCTTGCATAGTTTTATCCAGTATAGCCTTATGCATGGGAGAAATGTGAAGCAACTCAAGTATGGAAATTTGTGCAGGGGTTTTTCCTAATTGATCGATAAGGCTAAATTGACTCTTAGGTTGCCACTATTTTGTGGATGAGCCAGGTTGCGATGGCTAAGGTGATGGGCCAGCTATGGTGATCTTTCCGCTTCGGGTAATGGCGTTGCATTGAGGTGCTCTTTTAACTGTGATGGTATTGATGTATTCATCGTTAGTGCCAACATTGTTAACAATAGGTCCACCTAAATAGTCATACTTGGTGCAGGCGTAATTGGCTTGGTTATTGTTTATCTTAGGACCTGATGTGGAAGCATTGTTAGAACCATGGTCTTGCAGTGGGTTCTTAAGGATGGTATGGTCAACATTTGATGGAAATTGTGGGCCACCCAATTCGATTATTCAACTTTCAATAAGGTCTTGCACAATATTTCTGAGTTGTCGACAAGATGATGTCTTATGTCCTTTAGCTAGGTGGTACTCACAAAATGCATTATCATCCCACCGTGATGGTTTAAATTTCCCTGGGTCATATAGCTTTGGTTCTTCAAGTGTGATGAGACTGTTTTAGAGGAGCTTCTTAAGGACATCCTCAATTGGTTCTCCCAAAGCAAAGTATGTTCGTCTTTTTGGAAATTGTATTGTCTAATGGTATTGTCCTTGACTTTGATTGTTTTGACCATTTTGGTTGTTTGGGGTGGTATTGGTGGGGGGTGTCAGTATCGTCTGTGGTTTTTTTTGTGATTGAACCCCTTTTCGAGCCAATACGGGACCCATAGTGTTTACAACCTTGGTATCAACAACATTGTCATTGGTAACGTGTTTATTTTTGACCCAGTACTTGTTTTTGTTAGTGGGAGGATTTGTGTTTATGTTTTTAGGACTGTATTTTAACTCTCCTTTTGCAATAAGAGCTTTCTCAATTTGGACACCCTTTTCGACTAGGTCTATGAAAGTTGTGCAACAATGCACTTGCAATCCATATTTTAAGGGGCCTAGAAGTGTTTGAACATACATGTCAACCTTTTCTCTCTCAGGTATGTTGATGTGGCAATGACTAGTGAGACTTCTCCATTTTTGGAAGAATGGGATGAAAGTTTCACTAGCCTCCTCTTGCGTGAGAGTGCATAAGCTAGTAATAGAGGTGTCCATGTCAATGTTATAGGAGTAATTTTTTATGAACTTGTGTTTAAGTTCATCCCATGTTCTAATATCCTTTTGAGTGGAGAACCATTCAAGGGTAGGACCTATGAGACTTTTAGAAAAGAGTCTCATTAAGTATGTCTGTTCATAGGTGATGTCCATACAGTTGATCGCAAATTCTTGGACATGTTCGATAGGATTTGTCTTTCCTTTGTATTTTGTAAAATTTGGTGACACATTTCCCACAGGAAATGGTGGCATGTATAAGTTCATGTCAAAGGGATATATGGATAAATCATATGACACTTGCGATTTGTTGTTGGATATTTGCATGTTTTCTATGGTCTTTTCTAAACCCATTAGTTTAGCTCATAAGGCATTGATTATAGGATTATTTGTGGCACCATACATTGGATTGATTGGTACACCATGGGTCCCCATTTGTTGTGAGTGGATGTTGGCGTTTTGTTGAGGGATGTGTTGCTGTGACATGTATGATGTGTTTTGGTTTGTGTGTTGGTACTGAAAGTTTGGATTGGGGACGTGTTGATGGGTATGAATATGTCAGAATGTGTCCCCCAACCATTTGGGTTGATATTTGGGGAATATGGTGACTAGGAATATTTTGGTGTCTGATAGATGCCATAGGTTACATGTTTTGATTGCCTTTTCAGGGTTGTTGGAACTGTCCCAGAGGAATATTCATGTTTTGTCCTTGGGAGGGGTTGGCATTAAACTGTGTTGACGTGTTCAAATTTGGTTGTGGTCCTTGGATATGGAGACGTCATTTACTTCCTCCCAAAGGATTAAGTGAGGTACCAATGAGACGATTTGATGAGGATGCACTCATGGTACTAGATGTAGTCGTAAATGGAGGGTTTGAGTGGCTTGATGATGCCCCCATGGCATTTATCAAAGTGGTAAATAGAGGATTGGAATAACTTTCCCATATTGCCGAGGACCCAAAGGTGGCTCCGGTCGATTGTGATGATATTGTGGACAATGTAGGCAATGTGACAGATTGTGTTCCTCCAATGGATGTAATGTTGATTGAATTGGAATTGTTGGAGGTAGCACTCATGGTAGTTGTGACAGTTTGTGAGGTAGCATCAAAAAAGGTATTCCTTGTGTTGTTTGGAGGTTGATCACTATTGGACATGTTATTTTTATTGTTGAAATTATGGTCAGGAGATGTCGGTCTCAAAGTATCAATGTCGAACCCACGAGGTAATTTAGCTCCTTGACTTAAAAGTATGGCCAAATATCTGTCTCTGTCATATAAGACCATTTGTTCTATGAAGTAGGCCGCCTCTGGATCTTGTGCTGCTACCTCTAGGTTTTCCTCAAGTAATTGTCCATATTCATCCTTACGTAAGAATGGTTTAAAGGGGCTGTTTGATGAGGATGGTATGATCATGAGAGGTTGGGTATTTGTGTTGCTAAATGGGTCATCAAAAGTACAATTTGGGTCATAAGTGTGATTGGTGATACTGGAACTGGAATCCTGTCCAAAGTTTACCATTTGTCTTTTATTTCTTTAGAGCCTAGTTTCCACCATAAAAGGGAATTGCTCAAATGAGAGTGATGAGAATGACAACTAAATGCAAGGATGATGCTAGCCTATGTTTTTGTATTTTTATGATAAAGGATGAAAGTGCAAGACTTATGTTTTTTGATTTTCGATAATAAGGGATGACAATGTGGTAATGTTGTCTAAAGGAAATGACGAATGCAAAATGAAGACTAGGATGACAAGTTATGACATTAATTTTTTGTATTTTGGAATAAAGGATGACAATGCAAGGTGATATTGACATTTTCCTAAGGAAATGATGAAGGAAATATGACAAGGTTGTCAAGGTCGAAGTGCCAAATGAGGACTAAGATGATAATGTTGACTAATGACTAAGATGATTAATGCAAATTCTAGGTTCAAAATGAGGACTAGAGATGGACAATGCAAAGTCTAAGTTTAAAATGAGGATTAAGTTTGGAAAATATTTGGAGAAAGGTTTTTCTTAACCACTCTAAGCTTGACTTATGTCTCAATTTTGGTTATCAAAAAGGACTTGCTAAGGGGAATAAGTGACAAGGTCAAAATGACGAGTGAGCCTGCCTAATTAGATTGTTGAGTTGGAGGTTCTCACAAAAAGGACAAAGACCAAAAAGAGGAATAATGACTAAGTCACAAGATGAAACCTAAGGACAAGTTTATTCTAGAAGTGATGATTATGACACCTAGGGAATGCGATTAAAATTTGGAAATTTAAACCTATGGTCAAAATACAAGCTAGTGAATGCACATGATGAATGTTTTGAGCAATTTCAGTTTTGGTTTCTGATAGAGACCTTTTTGAAAAGATATTTGATAGTAGGATAAGATGTTTGGACTCAGATTCTGGTCTATGACAATGTTTATTTTTCTTCCAGGAAAATGCATCGTTGTAGATGGAAAATGCGTTGCAGTTATCAAATGCGTCTTTTCAGATGGCAAATGCGGCTTTTCATATTGCAATTGAATTGCAAGACATGAGAATGAGGTGTTTGGAGCAGAAAATGCATTTTAGCAGAGTAGATGCATTGCAAAGACTGTCAAATGCGGTGCGACAGAGCGATTGCAGTTTAATAGATGCGGTGCAGAATGTAAAAAGTCAAATTTTTTGATGTTTTTGGTCAAAAACCCAAATTGTTTAAAGTTTGACTGTTTGTTTCCAGATGTTTGAGATTTTTTTTGTTTCATTTTAGTATCCAACAAACACTTGACAAGCACGATATTTTGAAAGTAATAAAACAAAAAAGAGAACAAGTACAATCCTATGGTTAAGCCAGGACAATATCTGCTAGATTCCACGTGGGTTTCCCCAGCCGCATATCAGTAGCATGTGAATTCAGAAGCTTGGATGCATAGGCTCCCCCTTATAGTGCACTCTCTTCTTAGGCCAACCAAGCTTCCAACCCCCATGAAACTCCCATGGTAGATTGATCACCTCTACTACACACTGTGAAGATGTGGATGCCTTCACATTGACTAGTGCTGCGCTAGCAAATAAAAGGTTTTTGGCTACTAAACAATGGTGTTTAATTCGGGACCCCCGTTTGAGTGGCCATACATGGGGCACAAGATTAATCTCCATTTAGAAGGCACTCCAACCTGAAGAGGTTAAGCTCAACAGGGTTTTGGGGAGTACTACTTGGTCCGCATGACACATCCATAATTGTAATCTTAGGTTTTCCCTTAAGATTCACATTTATATACCGGTCGGGGGTAGCTTGGCTTTAGCTCCGTTGCCAATTTGAGTCACCTAGAGTCGATGAAATCCCTTGGCAGACCCAATTTCTAGAGGCAATAACAATTTCTCTTACACCCAGGATCGCATGACTGCGCAAGGGGAGATGATACTACGATTATTGCATCAAGGTGTTACATAAACAAAGTGGGTTTGGCTTTCTAATCACCTAGTTTGCACAGGGTGATAGCATAGTTGCCTACCACTTTCAAATGTAGTTAGACAAAATTGAAAGCATGTTCATTTTATGTGCACCAAAAAAAAATATTTTCTATTCTAAAAAAATAACAAACACAATGTTTTGAAATAATTCTTGGACACTCGAATCTGCAAAAACACTTGTTAGGAGTTTTTATCAAATGGTCTTGGGCCCTCGAAATGTAACTGCCACACGCTATGAACAAAGATTAGTAACATGAAAAACACCTATGCTAGGAAAAATGCAAAAAGAAAACCAAAATGCAAAAGAGTAAACCAAAATGCAAAGGGAAAAACAAAAACCCGAATGCAAAATTTGAAAAGAAAATTTACTAGGCAGATGCGTCACAGTAGAGCGAATGAGTCACTCTATGCATCAAATGTGGCTTGATCATGTGTTCTGATTACTGATAGGAAGATGTGTTGATTGAATGTTCGAATGCGGCTCGGTCTGTCAGATGGGACATTCTCAACTACGATTGCGGTGCAACAGAGCAAATGCGGTGTTGTAGCTTGCGAATGCGTTGTAATGCAACATATGTGGCTCGACAAAGTGCGAATGCGTCGTTCCGTACTTGTACCTATAAAAAAGATAGAAAATAAAAAACTGTACGGAAATAAAAAAAATAGCAGAGTCGGGTTCACTAATGTATCAATGGGAATTTTCCTAAGGTTAGATAATTAAATCATTAACATAAAACCCAAAGAAACTATAGAGCACAATGAAAGATAAAAACAAGAATGATTATACTAGTTACTCATTGCTTCTATGATTCATCTCCATAGCACCTTCTAGCTTGCAACAATTGTATGATGATTTCCCTCAGATTTGTTGTGAGCAAATGATTGTGACTATGCCCTATGCGAGTCTTGAAGGATTTGAATGACAAATAATGACTATGCCAATGACTGTGACAAATGACTATAATGCCTATGACAAGTAATCAAATTAAATAAGCTAAGTGCAAAGTATGTGAGTAGAATCTTAGCATAAATGTGTTGTAATAATGAAATGGTCCCAAAAATGTGAGAAAAATTGACATTTTATAAAAAATGCAATTTTGGGCAAACGGATGAGATTGAAAGCTGACAAAGCCTAAAATTAATGGTTGAGATTTCATGTGACAACCCTTAATTAGGGTTAGGGAAAGATTATTGAATGAGTGATCGAGATGTCATTTGAGAAAATCGAATCATCGGTCAAGAATAAATGTGATAATTAACTAAAAAGATAAAGATTTTCGAAAATCAAGTAGATAAAGCTTGCTTGATTTGTAAGATTCAAAAAATCAATAAGATAAGGGTTGAACTGAAAAGCAGATTTGGAAAATCAAGAATTTGCTCAATTACTTGATTTTTGAAAGAAGATTATCTTTTTGAATTAAATTAATTCAAAACATGGATTTTGTGTGACAAATAATCAATTTTTAGATTATATACCAAAACAAGTGACGGTTAATAAAATGAAATCATTTTAAATAACTTCATTTATTTAAAATGAGAGAAATGTTAAATTAGGTAATTAAATAATTAAAGATAATTATTTAATTTAGAGGATTATGATCGATAACTAAATAAATTAATAAATTCATTTAATTATGGGAATTAGTGACATATTAAATAAATAAATAAAATTCATTTATTTAATAATCGAGAAAGCATAAATGAATAAAGGTAATTAAAGAAATTAAGAATTTTATTTAATTGTAAGAGGACAATAGACCCTTAGTGACATATTGAATAAATAAATAAAATTTATTTATTTAATAATCATGAAGAATAAAAGGACACGAATTAATTAAATAATTATGAATTATTTAATTAATAGTGGAAAGTGGACCAAGGACATAATTAAAATGTCATAATTATGCTACGACGAAAGTGGTAAAATAGAGCTTGCAGGCCTAGGTCAATTTTATGTGTCTACAGATAGAAGACTCCATTCAAAGCAACACTTAAATCACAACAAAAAGGTGGCGACCAAACAAGCTCATTCTCAGCAAGATAGACTTGCTAAATTGACAACAAATGGAGACTTATTCAAATCTATAGATGAAGAATTCAAATTATCTCCAACAAAGACATCTATAGAAAATGGGTTTCTAGAGGTGGTACCAAATCTTCCCCACTCCTCTCTTTGTTGGTGTGGTTTCATGCAATTAGAATCAATCAATTAACAATTTTCAACACCAAAAATTCATCGACTTAAACTGTGGGTGATTCGATTTAAGATATTAATTCTCTTTGACAAAGTCATCGACTATTTCTCATGTATCAACAGATGTATAAAACATGGCAGTTTAAGTTTAGCAAGTCAAAGATAATCTTCTCCATGGTGTTGACTAAGTCTATGTCTTGCATCGACATAATGTAGCAAGCTTTAAATGAAATATGTGTGTTCCATAAAGCATGACAACTTGAGTGAAACTCGGCTTCTATAAACACATACATAAGCAATATAATCGGTCTCAAAGCTTTCTTAATGTTAATCGATCTCCAAGCTCATACTTACCAGGTGATGCCATCTCAACATGCTAAAATGCTTTATACAATAGTGTCAATATGTGGTAGTCATATCCATTACTACTTGTGCACCTCTTTTCATTGTTGCATTTATGCATACAATAAACCCTATTTACTCCCTTACCTTATACATTGGAAGCACGCTATAGTAGCAACATATATGATAGGCGTAGGCATATAATCAGTCATAAATTCTTATTCAAACATTTTTCAAAGTTCTAAACTCTTTTATGGATGCACACTACCAATACTCCTCTCATAGTTTAATTTGGAGAGCTAAACAATATCATAGGCTACACCATTCTATGCACCCCATGCATTATCCTAGATATTAGCATTTATAAGATGTTTTGACAACAATGTATATATATATATTAAACTATAATTAGCCTTCAATAATTTGCATATATATATATATAGAGGGGGGGTGAATCAATTGTCACCGAATTTCAAACTTATTCAACTTATTAACCTTATTCTCAGATCTGATCATTAATCATGAAAGAATAAAAGAACAACACATCAAAATCACACATAACACCAATATTTTTTACGTGGAAACCTTGTTAGGGGAAAAACCACAGTGGAAGTCAGTCCACAAGATTATACCCTGTTAAAAGTATAAGAAAATATGAAAGGGGAATGCACATGCATTCAGGCACACTACCTAGAGCTCACTGCTCAAATACAAAATAGGCTTACTACCCAAAGGAAAACACACTTTCTTACAAAAAGGTTTTGATTAAATCCATCAGACTTTGAACTGAGAAAATAGCATCTGCTAATGCCTGGTTACAGTTCCGGTTAAGCACACAAACTCTTCTTCACTCTTCTCCACTCTTCTTCACTCTTCTTCACTCTCTGCTCTACCTTCAAATGATCTAAACAATATTTGCACACAAGACTTATACACTTTGCATCCTATTTCTCATTCACACTTTCAAAATGATAAAACAATCGCTCTTATATATTCACAACAAGAATTGCTATAGGTCAGCTCCAAAGAAATAATAAGATAATTACAAACAGTCGGCACAAAACACATAAAGATTATTCATGTGAATCAACCTCCAGTCACAACATAGTGAAGACCGAAAATAACAACCTCAAACATGAACCACTTCAATTAATTACTCCTCAAGATCCACAACACGCTTCAACACCTTGTCACCAAGAACATGAAAAACATGAACATGCAAGAGAAAATCTCAGATCACGAAGCACAATGATCAATGCAGACATGCAAAATAGATAGAGTATGAACTAGAAACATCCAAAAGCATCATGAACATCAGAGAGGCATCCACAACAACTGAACTAACTAGAATCACATGATGTTCATTCAGGAACACAAACTGAAGTAACAAAAACTGTTAGAATACAAATCTTCATAACTCGATCAAATCTTCACATGGATCTTTGAAACTTGATGTGGATAAACTAGATATAATCCACAAGAAACCCTTTAGTCCGCAACCCTAACAACAATGAATTGAACACACCAAAAGAAATAACTTCACTTCACCTCCTCACACCCGTAGCACTTTATTACAATTTTCTCAATATCCTCAACATATACATCTTATAATGCAACAATGCTAATATTATTGACATCAATGACAACCACATATCAGCAACACACCACAACATCCAGCAATCTCCCCCTTTGGCATTGATGGCAACACATGATGTGAAAAATACCATCGACACAACTCTCAATCAACACTTCTCCTTAGATTTTGACTCTTCTTCACATTGCTCTTCTCCCCTAGAAATATTTTTCACATTTCTCTTCTCCCCATTTGAAATCAATGGCAAAGATCTCTTCTATGCAAGCTTTGAACTACATTTGAACACCTAAACTTTGAACATCTGACTACTTTCCCCGAAAGTAGTAGGTACCATT
Organism: Sequoia sempervirens; assembly: GCA_007258455.2. Taxonomy (NCBI): domain Eukaryota; kingdom Viridiplantae; phylum Streptophyta; class Pinopsida; order Cupressales; family Cupressaceae; genus Sequoia; species Sequoia sempervirens. Next base: position 446,984,564 of record VDFB02271358.1, on the reverse strand, counting down.
AACATCAATCCAAATCAAAATATGATGCAAATCAATGCATCCTTAGTTTTGCATTAGAGGTAATCATCACTAACTTCCTATGAGATACTCAAAGTATCCTTAGGCAACAACTTGCAGTTATGTCTGCAATCCGCTTCCCCAGTAGGCACATACTCCAATCGTACTTCTTTTCACTCTACTTTCCTCAAAAGTGAAACTGATAGAATATATGCTTGGTCTTGAATGCAACATCAGATCTAGAATGTTAATAGCACTTGAGTTAATAGGAATATAGCACCAACTCATCATAATAATTTTGGATATCCTTCAACATCTGCTTCATCCACAGTACTTGAGTACAACTATTAGCAACAACAATGTATTCTGCCTCTGCAGTAGATAAAGAAATAACATTCTACTTTTTGTTTAACCATGAAATCAACTTCTTTCTCAAGAAAAATGCTCCACCACTAGTAATTTTCCTATCATTCACATCTCCTACCCAATCAACATCAAGTAGTTGCACTTCAAAATAAGATCATCATCTTTAGGATACCATAATCCAAAATCAATTGTCCTCTCAAGACCAAAACTTCTTCACAATAGTCACATGAGATTCTTTAGGATTGGTTTGAAATCTAGCAACAATAAATACAACATTCATGATATCAGGTCTAGATTGAGTCAAATAAAGCAATCCACCAATCATTGATTTGTATCTAGTCTAATTTTCCTTTGGAGAATCATCATTAGTTTTCAACTTGCATCTAGTCACCATGGGTGTACCAACAAGTTTTGAATCTTCCATACTGAATTTCTTCAATAATTCTTTCACATACTTGGACTGAGATATAAAGATCCCTTTGCCTAACTGAGTAATTTGTAATCCCAAGAAGAATTTCATCTCTCTAATCATTGACATCTCAAACTCATTCTACATAGAAACTTTATACTAACAAGCTATCATCTCCTCCAAATAAAGGATATATCATCAAACAAAAACTCTACACAAATCTTTATCATCATTTTGAAATACAAAATTACTAATAACAATACCTTTTTAAATCTAAGTTTCACTCAGTACTTATCCAACTGGAATAGTGTCTATATATTTTGTTTGAGCTCTGATATACAATGTCTTTCTTTCAATCAACAAACTATATCTCCTCGACAAATAACTTGAATCCACTGTGTTGCTCAATATACACTTCTTCTTCCAATTCACCAATAGAAATAAAACTTGACATCCATTTGATAAAATTTATAGTCTTTGTGTGGAGCATAAGCAAGAAACACCTATAAATAATTCTAGCAACAGGGAAAGGCTTCTTCAAAATCACACTTTCCATCCTAGAATATCCCTCAGCATAGTTTTTTTTTAACTACTTCACCTTGTTCATTCTGTTTGTTTCTAAAGACCTATTTAGTTCCAATTACATTCTTATCCTTAGGTCTGGGAACAAGAATCCATGTATCATTCTTTTCAATTTTTTGTAATTCCTCTTTCATTGCTTCAAACCAATGTTCATCTTTGCATGCTTCATTCATACTAGTAGGCTCAGTTTTTGAAATTAAACAATATTCTTCTACAATTCTTCTCCTAGTCTAGACACCTTGTTCTTATCACCTATGATTTGATCCTCTGAATTATTCAATCTTACATACCTCAGAGTCTTCTTAGAATTTTCTTCAACTTCAGGCTCTTTTGATCTCTCTTTTGTTCTTCCACCAGTTTCTCCTTCCTCTTGATCTTCTTGATTCACCAAAATCATTTGCACTTGATTTGAGTTTTGACCTTGCTTTCCTTTGTTTGTACTATCATTCTGATCATCAGAATCACATCCACAAGTTCTAGATAGTGCACCAAAGTCTTCATCAACCTTAACATTTGCACTTTCAAACATTTTCTTCAATCTTTTCTTGTAACACTGGTAGGCCTTACTCTTAGTAGCATAACCCAGAAAGATTCCTTCATCACTCCTAGCATCAAACTTTCCTATATCTTCATCTCTTTTGATATAACACTTGCTTCCAAAGATCTTGAAATATCTAACAGTAGGTTTTTGACCAATCCATAACTCAAAAGGAGTCTTACCAGTATCACCTTTGATCTGTACCCGGTTAAGTGTGTACACAACATTACTCATAACTTCTCTCCAGTAGATATGAGGTACATTTCCTTCTAACATCATGGTTCTAGCAACATCTAGAATCGTTCTGTTCTTCCTTTCCACAACTCCATTTTGTTGAGGGGTCTATGGTGCAGATAACTATCTCTTTATTCCATGCTCTTCACAAAAAGAATTAAACCCCACTCTAAGTGAATTCACCACTCTATTCCATCTCTCATTTCAATCTCTTCAAACCACTTGTCTCTATCTCAAATCCATAGCCTGTGTAAAGATCTCTAAATTTTCATTTTAGATTTCCATCCTTTAAGAGTAGCCCTACATCATCCTTGAATATGTCATCATTAAGCAACATGAAGTACACATGTATCCCAAACTTCTGTAGTTCTAGTAGACCTCTACAAATCCCAGAAGGCACAAGATCCAATGTCCATTTGAATTTGTTGTTTACTCCTAAAACAAAATTCTTGTTTTCTTCCTATCAGCCATTCTTTGCATACAATATTAGGTTTCATCACTTTAGAAAGATCCTCCTTTAGCCTTAGGAATCCTATCTCGACAATATATCTAAAGTTAACACAGACACATTCTCCTATTCCACACAACCAACTTTCATCACTCCTGAGCAATCAAACAACTTTTACTAGCAACACTCGGTGGAAAATATTACCTTTTGTTTTTGTACCTGATGCAATCGCATTTCCAAAATTTCCCAATATTTTTCACTTACCATCCATGAATTGAATATTGTATCCCTTATCAACCATCTATCCAACACTTAAAAGATTATGCTTCAAACCTTCAACATACAAGACATCATCAATGTTATGCTTACCATCAAGAGAAATGCATCCTCTTCCATAGATCACACCAGCTGTATTATCACCAAATCTCACAACACCACCATCATACTTTTCCAAATTCACAAACTTACTTTTATCTCCTGTCATATGATGAGAACAATCACTGTCAATTACCCATTCATCTTTATCTTCAACTCGAGAAACTAGGGCTTTCCCCACATTTTTACAACTAGCAGATTCAATAGACACAAGACTATTTTCCTTGATAGAAATAAACACAAATTCATCTTCACTTGCATTTCCTTTGTCAGATTCATCATTTGTCACACTTTCATCAGCAACATAGTAACACTTCTTTTGGAATTTAGGCTTGTTATATCTTGGCTTGGAAACTCTCTCAGGACACCTTGATGCAAAATGACCTATCTTACTGCAAGAGAAACATTTAATAGGTAACTTTACTTTACACTTATCTTGTCCTCTAGCTTCTCTTTTCACAATCAATGCTTCAAGTTATTCAAGTTCTGTTTCTTCATCATAAAGCTATCTCATTTCATCCTCATACTTGAATGTCTTTCTAGATGAACTATCACCTAGATCATATCTCTGTCTACCTCTTCTAGAAGTAGTAGCCTTGAATGCAGATTCAACCTTAGTAAGTGCATCACCAAATTCACTCAACTCAAAAGCAGTAAGCTTACCAATCAACATATCTCTGGTAACATTTGTCACAATTCAGAGCTCTTCAATAGCACAAGCCTTGAATTTGTAGGAATTAGGCAAAGATCTAAGCACTTTAGCAACAATCTTTGATTCATCTATTTGACCACCGACACATTTGATACCACACAAGTTCATTCACTCTTTGCATGAAAGTAGTAACATTTTCATCATCACCCATTTTCAACTTTTCATATTTCCCTTTTAGACTTTGTAGCTTAGCAATCTTCACATTAGCATCACCTTCATACAAGGTCTCCAACTTTTTCCATCTCATAAGCAGTCTTTAGATCCATCACATTTTTCATCTCAGTATTAGTCAAAGCACTCAACAACGCTTCCTTAGCCCTGATATTGTATTCAACATAAGTACTATTCGGTGGAATAACATATCTATTACTTTTAATGCTCCAATACGGTTCACCAATGCATCTCAGATGGCACTCCATTCGAGTCTTCCATAAAGAATAATTTGTTCCATCAAATCTAGGACTTTCCTTCTTATAAGTTGCCATCTTGGATCACCTCAAGCTATCAAATTTCTTCCAAGGAACCACAAGCTCTGATACCAATTTTTGGAAACACAAGGGAAAACAACTGAGAGGGGAAGGGTGAATCAGTTGTCACCAAATTTCAAACTTATTCAACTTATTAACCTTATTCTCAGACCTGATCATTAATCATGAAAGCATAAAAGAACAACACATCATAATCACACATCACACCAAGATTTTTTATGTGGAAACCCTGTTAGGGGAAAAACCATGGTGGAGGTAAGTCCACAAGATTATACCCTGTTAAAAGTATAAGAAAATATAAATGAGGAATGCACATGCATTCAGACACACTACCTAGAGCTCACTGCTCAAATACAAAATAGGCTTATTGCCCAAAGGAAGACACACTATCTTATAGAAAGGTTCTGATTAAATCCATCAAAATTTGAACTGAGAAAATAACATCTGCTAATGCCTAGTTACAGTTCCAGTTAAGTACATAAACTCTTCTTCACTCTTCTCCACTCTTCTTCACTCTTCTTCACTCTCTGCTTTTCCTTCGAATGATCTAAACAATATTCAAACACAGTACTTATACACTTCACATCCTCTTTCTAATTCATACTTTCAAAATGATAAAACAATCGTTCTTATATATCCGCAACAAGAAATTCCATCGCTATAGGTTAGCTCCAAATAAATAATAAGATAATTACAAACAGTCGGCCCAAAACACATAAAGATTATTCATTCAAATCAACCAAGGTCAACCAAAACATAGTGAAGGCTGAAAATAACATCCTCAAACACGAGCCACTTCAATTAATTACTCCTCGAAGATCCACAACATGCTTCAACACCTTGTTGGCCAAGAACATGAAAAACATGAACATGCAAGAGAAAATATCAGATCATGAGCACAACGATCAATGCAGATGTGCAACACAGATAGAGAATGAACTAGAAACATCCACAAGCATCATGAAACATTAGAGAGGCATCCGTAGCAATTGAACTAACTAAAATCACATGATCTTCATTCAGGAACACAAACTGAAGTAACAAAAAAACTATCAGAATACAAATCTTCATGCGGATCTTTGAAAATTGACGTGGATAAACTAGATATACTCCACAAGAAACCCTTTAGTCCACAACCTCAGAACAACAACAAACTGAACACACCGACATAAAGAAATTCACTTCACCTTTGATAACTTGTAGCACTTCTTATTACAATTTTCTCAATATCCTTGACATATACAACTTCTAATGCAACAATGCTAACAGTGTTGACATCAATGACACACCACAACATCCAACACACACACACATATATATATAAACACATCTATATAAGCGTTAACACTTATATAGATGTGTGTGTATATATATATATATGTATACATATATGGATTCCCATATAAATATATACCACAACCATTCAATAATCAAGTAACCCTTTCAATACCTTGAATGCGTATCTCCTTGTTTATCATTTTCCCACCAAATAATGCACATGCACTCATACATAAACATAAATGCATATATACATATATTTACATATTTAATATGTACACACACAATATATATACACACACACACACATCTATATAAGCATTAATGCTTAGATAGATGTGTATATATATTATATATACACATCTATATAAGCAATAATTCTTATATAGATGTGTATATATAATACATATACACATCTATATAAGCA